>JAPYKE020000118.1:600000-965000 GCA_028554795.2 Sinohyriopsis cumingii | reverse complement strand
GTAATTCGCAAAGAGAAACCTCATAATCTTCACCTTTGATATACGAACTTAGGACTCATACTTGTGATGAGAAAGCATATATATGTTATGAGAAATGACATGGGTTAGAAAGTATTGCTAACAATCGCTTTATATAGGGTATCTGTCAAGTTTAAAGTTCGTTGAAGCAAACAAAAACAAATTTAATATCACTTTATTGCATGGAGTAATGCCATTTTATTGTGAAATAGAATCTCACAAAGAAAGTTGTATGGTAATCTTAAACTCCGTGTATTCAGCCGTATCATTGTAAGTATTATTGTAAGTATTATTGTAAGTATTATTGTAAGTATCATTGTAAGTATTATTGTAAGTATTATTGTAAGTATTATTGTAAGTATCATTGTAAGTATTATTGTAAGTATTATTGTAAGTATTATTGTAAGTATCATTGTAAGTATTATTGTAAGTATCATTGTAAGTATTATTGTAAGTATTATTGTAAGTATTATTGTAAGTATCATTGTAAGTATCATTGTAAGTATTATTGTAAGTATTATTGTAAGTATCATTGTAAGTATTATTGTAAGTATTATTGTAAGTATTATTGTAAGTATTATTATAGAACAGATTCTACAAAAACATTTAAAATTTCTTTTCCTAAAGTGCGTGCTTTATTATAGCTTGAAATAATCTGATTTGATATTCCAAATATATTGCTCATTAAATATTCCTTGCAGTCGACCACCAGACAAGTTAGGTTATCTCATTTAGATGTCCTGAGTTTCAGCAGTTTTGTAGAACAGCTTTAGATTAAAAAGGCCTTAGATGTTGAATATATTCACCATGACAGTTTTCGAACGGAATAATTTTTTCAAACTTTAGAATGATAATTCCGTATGATCCCCACAGTAGCAATTTAGAGGGACTTAAACAGTGAAGATGACCGATAATGGCATACATTTATTTAAAATGAAATTTATCATTCAATTTGTAGGCAAGATTGGTCGTATAAATTGTTTTAAAACATTTTGAGAGTTAAACAAATCTCATAAAGAAACCGTTTGTTATATTACTCTATTTCAATTTACATTTGCCCCGTTCACGTTAATTCCATTGTTTTGAAGTTTGCTTTAGACCTTTCAGGATATATTTAGACCGATAGAGTTAGAGCAATTGCTGTTTAAGGTATCGCATCACTATTTATACTATAGGCAGAGAACTAGTCTGTTCTAAAGGGATTACAAATTGTAGTACTAAATAGTTTGAGTGTAACAATTGCCTAGTTAATGGATTGTTTCAATTAGACATTTCATAAACTTCAATCTATGTGTAAAAGTTGGCAATATGTTTTCTAGTTTTATTTTGATATATTGTATTTAATTTCCTAGTGACCAAATGAAATATAGGCTCTTTTTTTGAGGCAATGCATATCAATGAGTGCCCCTGGTTATTAATACGAGACCCTTATAAATGCCTGTATTTCATGCTGAAAAAGATTCTCTAGCTCTATTAAAATGTATGCCAAACTAGTGCAAAAATTGATTATATAGTTGGATATATTAACATTAATTTCTACGGAAATGAAAATAGTAGTTGGACCCCTAAGGGAATAGAGTAGTGTCTGTATCCATGACAGCTATATACATCTCTGTATTATTTTGTGTGCGGTCAATTGATTTATGAGAGATTACAATACACTGGATTAGTTGAAGTTGGAGTAGACATTAATAATAGTACAAATAATTATGGACAATAAACTTCATGAAGATTTATAGCTATCCAGGAGATACTACTAACTAAATTATTTGTCATATTTTTCTATCCATGTGAATTGAAGTTTAAATTCTAATAGGACCGCTTTTAACCATGAATTTTCAACCCCAGCATCAATATAAGCATACATAGTTCTACTCCAGCTCAGTTAAACACTTTCTGTGATGTATGAAATTGACTACAGGGACAAGTTTAGGTTTAGTCACCACATTAATTGCCTTGTTATTTTCTACCTGAATATAACTGCATTGAGCTGCATGTTGGAATGTTACTTTCCCAACTCCTACATTCCTTGCGCTATTGTACATACCATCGCACTAAATGCCAATATGTTCTGCATCATCTCGTAACTAGTTTTAACACTGGATCTGACATGAATTTTTTTAAATGCATTTGGCTGTTTAGTCACATATAAACTAACATTTATCATATGTTACACGGTGCTTTTTACTTGGTTTAATTTATGAACTTATTTACAAGCCTGTTCCAAGATATTACTTGATTTGGGTAAGTTATCTCACCTGGATAATGTCTAAACATGAACATGGTATCTCATATAATATGTAGTGTTTTATTTACAACTGAATATTATTATATGATTCACAGACAAACTGGCAAAAACGCTTGTGGACCCTTCTGCAATTCCGAAATAAATGAAAGATTACTCATGCTCTTGGCATTTGCTGCCAAATTTTATGTTTGCCTGCCTGCACGTTCGGCCCTCACAAAGCATCTAGCAAATTTATCTGGTGCAGTCCAGATGGACAACATTACAACCAGATTGACTAAGTGAAAAGACGAGTTATCACAGGACTGAATATCGCCAGAATACGACGTTTCACAGGAGCGGATATTGGAAGCGATCATTGCTTATTAATGACAACGTTTTGCCTCAACCTCATAATGATCAAAAAGCATAAGCAACCAAGAATCAGATTTGACCTTGACAAATGTATAGATCCAAAAGTTGCAGAAGTCTTCCAAACAATGACAAGTGATCAATTTACACCTCTGGACAACCAAGACACCTGTCTGGTATCCTTAACAACCACATTCAACGCGGCTGTGATCAGCACAGCTGGAGAAGAAATATATATATTTCATTATTCAAACATACTTATCTCCTTCCTAAAAATCCACCACACATATGTATAAAGGCTACTAATATTGTGTCTAAGATCTTGGCACAAAGAATATGTTTTGGATAAATAGTAATATGTATTGAAACTTAGGCCCATTTATAAATAGAAAATTAATTTCGACGAAACAAAATTATTCGTTGGCAGATGCAGTGTTTAATCTTATAACACATCCTTTGAGATCACGGATTAAAAGGGTGCAATGGATGAAACTGATAACCAAGAGTGCACAACTAGTTTTAACTAGCCTACAATATGGTGACACTCAGTGTATCTTTATAAAAGATATTAACAAAGACGATACGAATAATGAACACAAATGAAAGCGTGAAAGATACAAACGTTTACTTAACTAATGTATAATGGAAGTACTGGTTGAAAATGTTTAATCTCGTACATCATTTCTTTAAAGTGTGATATTAGTTCCAATTGACCACATCTGGTGATTTCGTTTTTGTTTTAAAATACTTTTTTTAAATAGTAAGTGCATGTCAAATCATCAAATAAAACTCTGGTCAGGGATAGTGACAAGTTTTACTAAATTGCTGTAGCAAAACATATGTTACTAAAGTTTATTAAAAGCATCCACTGCAAACTGCTTCCATCAGTTAAAGACACAATTAGATTTTACATTAGTTATTGAGCATTTTCTGAATATCATAATTAAAAATATCAAATTATTATTAATACATTTGCACTCAAATGATTCAAAAACATGATATTCACTGTGAAAAAGATTTGTACGGGGTATATAGTTCATGTGAGAATTAAAAAGCCTTATTAGAAGAGAGAATAGAATTTGAAAAGATAATAAAATATATCAATCACAATATAATAAATACTGTTAAAATGCAAAACATTGGGATATATATATATATATATATATATATATATATATATATATATATATATATATATATATCTATATATCTATATATATATCTATCTATCTATCTATATATATATATATATATATATATATATATATATATATATATATATATATATATATATATATATATATATATATATATATATATATATATATATATTCAGGGCATTTTACAAGCCAATATATATTAATATTGACGCCTGAGGACGGATTCAACGGAAAGGAGAAAAGTACAGATGTTTAACGAGCCTATAGACACATTTGAACAGTTTCTGCTGATCGAGAATGTTTAGCAAAAACAATCAATACCATTCGTTCAATATATGCTATATACTAATCAGATTTAATAAACTAATATAAAAAACAATTAGAGCCATAACAATATTCATTTAAGATTTATCAAGTTAGCTATTGAATCATCCATAGGAAAGGTTAAGCCTGCTATTTTTGGTTAATAATAGCTATTGCATAGCCAGAGACTTGACAACCGTATTCTGCTTAGGATGAAAGAACAATAGTTAGATATCTCTGCATCCGATGAGGTAGTGAAGCAAGATATTAGCTTATTTTAGCAGCCATCATATGTCACAATTTTAAGCGTGCATTTATAAAACAAAATTGGATATTCAAGCCCTTCATTATAACAAACATTTGTGTTGGATGTGCCGTATGATTTTACCACCAATTATACTAGGTCTCCTGATAAAGTAGACGAGCCTGTATGTCTACGTAAGAGAGTATGTAAGTTAAAACAATTCGACAGTTTTTAAATGTTAGTATGTTCTTTATCTCAAACGTTTTACATATGATTGAATTGTAGAGACAGTATGCCATTATTACGCTGATAAATACTATATATTCATGACACAAACTAAATATACCTTCATGATGTCCCCGAGTCCTTCAGTGTCCAACAGAAGGATTACCTCGTTCGGCCTCTTTGGATGTGGTCGGCACCACACCCATATTCCTTTTGTCGTAGCCTCCAATGTTGATCCAAGTAGAAATCCTTCAATACAAAAAACAAGTAAATTTGTTTCAAATAAGAACATGTAAGATTAGAAGGACGAGAATATGAATGAGAACAAAAATCAATTTGCATAGCTATTCCTTCCACATTTCAGACTGAATATTAAGACTGGTTGTGGTGAAGGAACTAAATGCGGAAATAATTTGTTATGATCATGTACCTTTTTTTTGAGCTTACTAAGTACGTTATTAAAGTTAATGTTTTATGTTTATTCTAGTGGAAGACTGTGACTGTCTCTGTAATTTTTTCTGCTACTAGCTGTAGTTGTAGTACAGATTCTTCATTTTCTTTAATCTTGAACATGACAACTTACCTTCCTGCTTTCCTGCCAAACGATTGAGGAGATACGACTTGCCAGTCCTGTAAGGCCCCGTTACGGCGATGACAGTAAGTGGACTTGAAATTTTGCTTAACTGATTCAGCACCTTACTGCAAGTCTTTAACATGTCATCAGAACAATTCTTAATCAAGAGGCACGGTTTTCGAAAAACGGCAAGGGATTCATATGTTGCCATTGTATTCCAAAAATCTGAAGAAATCAAGGCAGAATTAGGAGTGAAGATCTTTTAACACTATAGAATGATGAATAAGACCGGAACCAAGAGAAGAGAAATATTATAGGAATCAAACATGATGAGCAATTGTCCCGTTTACTTAAGAGTGTAAAATATTTGCGATTATAATAGGTTGCTATAACTAGCATAATACTAAACAAACCAGAGTTTAATCGAGATGTAAAATAACCCATAACGTGATTAGTGCATTACGTAAGAATTGTAGTTTCTTTCAGGCTAGAAAAGGTCGCGTTTCTTAGCAGTATGTGAGATTATGTTAATTCTGATCTCGATCATCTTTTTGTATTTGTTAGGATATTTTATCAGTCGTGACTGCGTAACACTAACCCCTGTCTTGTTGCAGAAGATGTATCTCTCTCAAATGCATTGTAATACCTGGTTCTGTCCTTGTTAAAATGACAAATTAACATTGCTCTTTATAACATTATGTGACAGCATGATGAACGAGGGCGGCGCGTATATGTATTGCACCAAATGTTAGCTTTGTAGTCAGTGAGAAACAGGTGGTACCATGATATCGGGGGTATTTTGAAACCCCTTCTACTTGGGCTTCAGTGACTTCGACTTCGACATATATGATTCCTTCAATAATAACCGGAGAAATTACTAAATTGAACTGGGCCGTCCTATATATAATTATTTTTTTAATTTTTTTATTAGAAAAAACGTGATTTTATTCATGCTTCGATAAACCCACATTTTGGGGATATTTATTCAAACATCACAAAGAAGGGTAAACTCATTGCGAACTAAAGTATACACTTTCCCCGGCCCGCTGACGTGTTCTGTCCGGCTCTCAGAGCAAATTAAAACAACACAGAACTCTGGCCCGTGAACAGTAAGTACATAAAGAATGCAGTTTGCGGCCTTCGAGTGGTCTTAGAAAATGCGATCTGGCCCTTGGCCGAAAAAGGTTGTGCACTCCTGAAGCACCCCTGATGTAAACAAAGGAAAGTTGGGGATCTAATACGTAAAGGGACTCAATCTGTTATCTGCTACGTAAAGGGACTCAATCTGTTATCTACTACGTAAAGGGACTCAATCTATAAGGGAAAGAAGAAAGAAAAGAGGAATATACTTTTAAATATGCAGCGAAATTGATCAAGGCTGGAATTGCTATGCCTAAATAATAGCACGAACATTTGTTGTTCCGTCCATTGACCACCATTTTCACAAAGTGTTTGCACATTTTGAATGTATAACGTATCTGCACCGTTCATGTTATTCGCTTATTTAATTTACGCCTTCGATACATAAAATGTGTTCACTGATTTAGAGCAATTGCACTAATGTCTATGTATTCATGATCAGCTTATTTAATGAATATAAAAATAGAACATTTATGTAACTATTTATTTATTTTTCATATTCGTTTGTTCTTTCATTAGTTCATTTATCTATTTAATTTTTTATTTATTAATTTCACAACATTTACCAAATTTTAAATCAAATATAATGACATAAGGTTTAATTATTTTTACAAAATATACCGACAATAAAGGTCTCGATATCTCTAACTAAAATAAATGTAACTTTTGACTCATTATTATTAAATTTTCCTAAAGCCGGTAACCAGTAAGACAATGCTTAAATGAAGAGGAATGTGAACCATGACCTCACCGATAGAGGAGTTTGGAGTAGAGCTTCCAAATTTAAGTAAATGGAGAAAAAAACCACAGTAATAGGATCAAACAGCTAGCTGCAAATGAGTAAGCATGCAAGTAAACATAATTATAGCTATGGTGGTAAATGCTCCTAAAGGAAACCACACATGAAGTGGTCAAAAATGTTATGTCGAATAACACCTTTCAAGTGCACTGGATCCAGCAAGGGATCATGTATGTCAGGGATTGATTAAGATAAATGCAATAAACTGATAACGAACAGTGCTAAACTAGTATCTAAGTAACCTGAGCGCTTTCGAATCCTTAATGAGTCTTTTTCTAAGGCAAATACAAAACATAGACAAGACAAACAAATAAAACAGAAAAACGGTTATGTTTGCGAAACTTTACATGGCTGTTTCTACAGGAATTACACTATTTAACTTTATTATGATTCAACTAGTTTGTTTCAGCTTATTGATACTGGAAACTATTTGTATATTTGAATACAAATACTGTGTCCATAACGTTATGTTCAGCTATCGCACTGCAGACCTAAGCGGGAGAAACGATGCTATTATGCACAATCATGTTTGGACAAGTCTAGTAGGAAGGGATGTTTTGTTTGTGTTCGTAGATGGCTATTTCATATCCGCTCACGATGACGTAACGGCTGCCTATTGTACACACGAGCTCTAAATGCAATGGCCCAGTTGACACAAACTGTCCTCCCACATTTTCTAGCCAGAGAATGTTGATCCACATTGTTCCACGTCGACCTTGGGCATACATAGCCAGTGTATGTAAGGAAAAACCTGTGATTGTAACGTTTACTTCTTATACCACCCCTTCCCCCGGATTAGCAATAACAATTATTTTCAAAATGGCCGCTATATTTGTTATTGAAGCACCACAATTTTATTTTACTACTTATCATACATTATAAGACATCGTTAAAGATTTTGTAGTGATTCCCTGATGTCGATCTGACCTTTCGTTCAGGGGAAAGAGCAATAAGAATTATTTTATGATGACTGATTTGTCTGGCTTATTGGCCGTCATCTCGTCAGCACTATTTTCATTCAGAAAAATAAAGCTCAGGGTGAATACTTATGGTTTAGTGTTATGGCAATCCTCCAAGCAGTTTGGGAGTAGAGATTGCATAAATTGTGCTACCAGACGTACTGGCGAAGGTCGAAGGACCACAGACAACGTACAACAGAAAATCTCAAAATATCGTAAACAAAATTAAATTAGAACGACACTATGCAAGCGTGACGCAGACAAAGATTAACACACTTACTAAGTGCCTTTCTTCGATGCCTATTTATAGGGTGCGAATATTGAGATACATTAATTTCCAATTTCCAATACCTGCAAATGTATCTGTATATGCAAGTCTCTGTCTCTGTCTGTCTGTCTCTCTCTCTCTCTCTCTCTCTCTCTGTGTGTGTGTGTGTGTGTGACGTACATTAGCATGGGTATAATTGAATATATCTATATTTCGTTTTGTTCTTGTTTCATATCTTTTTCACAGAATACATGTTTATCGTATTTCAAATCACCTCACATCAAGAAGGAAGTTTCTAGGTGTAAAACTGAATAAAAACTACACTTGATTAAAATGAGTTGTATTCCCTTTCTTACCTGTGTGGTAATGATTTCATAATGCAGCACAATGAAAGCATTATGTGTCCTACCTGTGTTACCATGGGACATATCTTCTGTTTCGCCGACGGAAGCATTTGTTGTGTGCTTGCTGTACTGACATGTGTGGTGAATGGTGAGGTTCCTATTTCTCCCTCGTTGTCGTTTGAGAATTGTTATACAATATGCATATACCTTGCTAAATACCCCAGCTTGAATTAGTTTGCTATGGCATTTAATTCATCAAATTACGATATGAGAAATATCGTAAAATAGACAAAGTTATAGCTGCACCTACTGTACTCATCCTAAATATGTTTCACTTTTCACAGCTACTACCTTCCCATTTGTATTATACACCTGGACCCGATAGAGTAACGAAAAGGACCGAGATTCAATGATGTTTTTTTGTTATTCTCTTTTTTTCTGCATCAAACTACTGAAGCATTTTTTCAGCGGCGTCCATATCCCTACACCTAGTTGGCGTTTTCTAAACCGAGATATTGTAATTTGACCTCAGACATTTGCTGTTACATATCCATTAGATTGCGTCCTTTATTCAAGATTTTATGTCTTTTCATACACCATGAAAATAATGAATGAATTAATTAATTAATTGAATATTTATCGAACTGTAAAGATACTAATTTACTTGTGTTCCTATTAAGCAATTAGTTCGATTTTTAATTTGACAGATATCAACATATGATAAGCTATAAAATATTTTTTACTCCCTAAATATTAACATTTTAGATGCCAGTAGACAACACCAATGAGCATAAATAATGTTCCCAAAACTAGACACAAGTTCAATATCTCGACTGCAGAAAAGTGGTTAAGACATAGAATCTTGATTATCTCAAAATATAAATGTATTGATATACGATACGTAGCAATGATGAGAAAAACATGTATTAAAACTCATTTGGGTAGATTTAACTCTGTACAAAATTTGTGATGCAGTACATGAAGCTTCAATATACGATTAAGTTAGAAATAAAATGCCACACTCCTTTTAGCCGTAACAATTTTTTTTCACATCACTAAACAAGATGCACCAGGCATTATTATTACAATTGCAATAGTTAAACAAATGATGAAACTTAATTTTGTAAGGAAAAGGACTGTGGTCCGATCACCTTTTTATTTTGTAAACAACACCCAAACAAACCAATAAAATATTGAATGAAAAACTTTAGAAACAGGTGCACTGTCTAAATTATTTAGTCGTTTACTGCGGATAAAAGATGGTTCATATTGCCAGCCTCCAGGATATACCTTCCGTTACAGGTACGCTCTGCTTACATTCAAGATTCGCTACGATGTATGAATCAAATACATATTTTGCAGCTCACAAGATAGTATACAATAATATCGGTTAATACGTCAGTTTATGCAGAATGTTCCCCTGAACCTTTATCCTTAACTTTAATTGCACTGAGGTTCTCGTGGTTCAGTAACTGTGGCATTAATGCTACCCTATCACCTATAATAATTTGACGAAACTAGAGTGAACGTATTTTGTTTTATTCTGCTAAATCTCATGGCTGGATTATTGCCAAGTGACAACACATTCCTGCTGAGTAATGGTGTGTGTACTTTATGTCATCAATAAGGGTTTTTTGTTTCTCTCTGTGTGTGTGTGTGTGTGTGTGTGTGTGTGTGTGTGTGTGATTTAGATTTCAAACGCATCTTTAACAATTTTTAGTCAGCAGTGCGGCAGTGTATAGTGATTTCTGGCACTGGGGCATCATGCCGCAGACATGATTCATGATGTTCCACCCAGTCACATTATCCTGACACCAGGCATACCAGTCCTAACACTAACCTCTTAATGCTGAGCGCCAAGCGAGGGAGCTGTTAGTACCATTTGTATAAGTCTTTGGTATGTCTCCACCGTGGTTCTAGCCCGCAACCTCCAGCATCCAAGGTGGACGCTCTAACCAGATGGAAATGTCAGATAGACATATCTGACTCTGAGTGAATCGGAATACCTTGAGGTTTTTTCTTTTCCAAGATACAAGAATATTTACTGTGACATAAGTGCTTTCTTAGACTTAATATTTGCACATACAGAATAAAATCTTGATGCATTTTGACGAAGTCCTTTAGCAGTATATCATTGCGAGAATATCAACCTGAAAAGGCATATCTCAGCAACAAATAGGAAATAAAATTGTACGCCATCTATTTTAATCATATCAATATTACATACATATATCCATTTGGAAAGAAAAAAAGGAATGTGACGAAAGGAAACTTTATTAGGATGTTGAGTACCCAATCCGTATACCGCATAAGTTATTACAACTTAGACTATAATTCCTTCATATGAATTTGATTTTGACCTAAATGTTTGCAGCTAGAACGCAAATAAATAGACAGTTATGTTGAAATTTGTATGTTTTGAGCGCAGTTAAACAATAAAATCTGAAAGTGATCTACAAATATGAACCCTACAGTATTAGCCGCCATATTAAACGAATCATCCCTAAATATAAGTTTGGCCGTCACTCTTTTCGCTTTATAATTAACATATCGATGTTCAAGTAAGATAAGTTAAATTCTAAACATAATATGTATGACACAAAGTTTGGAGTGACCTCATCAAGAAGAATATGCAAATGAATGCATGCGTGTATACAGGAAATAAACTATGATGTACTATTAAACAAGTGTTCTTCTTGGCACATAGTGTTACACTGTCAGCGACGAGGTAATTTAATTATTGTGGTACTGTTTCAAAACAAATGATTACCGGATTGATTTCCATACTGTAATATGTACACGAGATTTCTATCTCTCGTGGTGGTAATAGTTATATGCAGATTGGGATTAAGAAAATAGTGAATCAGCAATACAGTGAATATTGAATCAGCAATACAGGAGAAGCATCGCACGACGAAACCATGTTTCTTTATTGTTTCAATATTGCCTTTCGTACTCGGGTGCCGTGATTTTCTCCGCATTGTTTTATATATCTGTTTTATATATCGTCACGTGACACATGAATGTATCTTGTAGTGCAGATACAGCTGATATCAATGTTAATGACACCAAACGTATGTTACAGTGCGTGATGGATTGCAATTCTACAACCATCAAGATCACCTTTGACGTCAGCACTGATCAAATCTCAGCAGAAGCCTGATTTAGTGTCAGTCCATGATTCAATCTACATTATAAAATACCGGAATGGAATTGAAATCAAGAACAACGACATGGCGGATCAAAACGATTGTAACAATACAGTTATTCACGGGAAAACTTTTTGTATAGACACTTTTCTTCAAACATACCGTGAAAACAACATTCTATCGTATTTCGTGAAATCTCGCTTTTGAATTGGGCTGGGAGAAATGCCCTCTTGAGTGTCCACATGGTAGATTATTTGTGCACGATTTACCTAATATCCATTTGTGGGTCTAAAAATCTGATTAACAATTCTGACAATATAGTACATTTTATATCAGAGTGTGACAAGACTTAAAAAGCGGAATATTTATTTTACTTGATATAAGAAGGATCATGCCAGTCGCAGATAGCCAAATACTGAACACACACGCACGTACGCGCGCATGCACACAGGCACACACACGTTCACACGCACATAGGCACAGACACACACAATAGCAGATTCCTGATTAAGACATTGTATGTGCATGCATCATTAATCGGTAGTAGGTCTTGTGCCACATGCAGATACTACGATAATGGAGTATGTCAGCAGACAAGGCCATGTGATTTGTATGACCATTCTATAATTTCTGACATATTAGACTGACACTTTGTTTGCATAGATAATATGTTAAATACCACTTGGGTTTCAGTATGATCATAATCACAACACAAGGTTATGTATCATTTTCTCCTCCATAGCTTTTTAATCCTACCATATGTTTAAAGGAAACTTTCTGTTTATATCGGCAGAATGATCAAAGGTCAAAAGCACATGGCAAAGGGTTGCATACATGTTGGGTGAATTTATGTCGATACAATATCTATCTTGCT
Source organism: Sinohyriopsis cumingii (assembly GCA_028554795.2). Taxonomy (NCBI): domain Eukaryota; kingdom Metazoa; phylum Mollusca; class Bivalvia; order Unionida; family Unionidae; genus Sinohyriopsis; species Sinohyriopsis cumingii. The sequence goes on along the minus strand of JAPYKE020000118.1, from coordinate 952,347 downwards.
GAGCGTACTATTTCGGAGATAGATGAGTTTGAAGAATATGTACCTTTATTACAAAAATATAGTCTTTAAATACGTAACAGAAACAAGTGAGAAGTGACCTTTGTAAAATTCAACTATTAATGTATTTCCGTAGATTGCAAAGTGAAAAAGGTAAAACCAAATTATGCTAGAATTTCTAACAAGTCGTAGTGATCAAAGTTCTGAGTAAACTTTAGTGTTATTCCAAACTAAATGCAACACTGAAAGTGTTGTTGTTCATGTAGTGGACTGTGTAGTAGTGTTGTGCCAACATTCTTTTGTCGAATCATAATAATACAATCCGAGAATATACCCTTGTTTGAATTTCACTATGAATCCAAGTTTCTATTTCAGAATCTGTTATTTGTGAGCAGTTGGTAATTCCAGACAAGAATAACTTGAATTAAATAATTTGAATAAATAAATTCGAACATAAATTAAATACTAGACACAACAATAATATAATTGATTCTTACAGCACGAATAATAATTTTCAAGTAAACAAAATTTATATGGCAAACTAAGACGGAATAAGAAAAACCTGGATGAGGGTGAACATTTCATTTTCCTATAAGAATTAAAAAGTCCTTTACAATATAACACGTGCGTTTCATCACGTGGTCCAGGTTCTGGCTATGTGAAGATGTACAAATGTCTGTGACCCAGCTGAAGATGATCCTCCTAATAATATATTTAAGGATGTGCTTACCTTTTGTTGTAAGTTGTACTGTAGATAATATAGACATAATGTTTACATATCTAACTTGTATCCATGACTGTAAGCTGTAAACATAAAAATTTACAAAGCATTTGAGTTCTGAACATTAACATTTTAGTCCCAGTCTTGTTTACAATCAGAATGGTTTCTTCCATTGGTATGATTCAGTTCTAGGTCCAGTGAATATATATATATATATATATATATATATATATATATATATATATATATATATATATATATATATAAAAAGGGTTATGATAAGTATAAAAAAACGAATTCTTTATGTAAATCAATCTGTGGGAATCCATTTTGATCACAGTTTGCAGTTGTGTTCAGACATAATTTGAGAGAAATTTTTTATTTAAGATATTCATTGGATTTATTGTAGTGAGCATTCACTTTTGGATTAATACAACTCATTCATGTTTAGACCGATACACTACTTTAAAATTCTTTCACAGACATTCTGAAATGCATCATTGAGTTATATCATAATATTCAAAACTATTGGAATGCATTCGGAACATTAACGTTAACCTTTTTCCTTAATTAATAGTTTGATTAATATTTCCTTTTCATCACATAGTCGGCACTCTTTGCCTACGCTGTGCACAAAGTTGGTCCAAATAAACCCATGCAATTATTAAGCAGTATTCTCTTTACTGAATTGCTGCGATCGTGGGAAAACTTTGTAACCCCGCCTTCTGGAAGTTTTCGTTTTCATTGAACATTTTTGGCCGCCATTTTTATTATTTGACTCGAGAAAGGGAACTGGGGAAAAATTGGTCTTGTCTGTTTCAATATTGCCAATTTATCTCCAGAGGGGTTTGTTCATGTATAGCATATCATAACATGAAAAATGACAAAACTCCCAAAACAAGACGAATAACAACAAGTAAAACTACCGGCATTACTTAGATGATAACGAGAGAGGAGGTGGGGATGGATGGGTGGTATATCTGTAGCATGGACTCCACCCTATATACAAGCTTGATTTAAACTGAAGTAAGTAAACTCACCTTTGTCCACAGAACAAGGTAGACATAAACCAGTCCACCCAACTGACAGAACTCTATCCAACCACAGCATAATTGCGCAGTAAATATGTGATTGAATATGTGATTGAAGTCCGACTCAAAAAGAGATTTGTTTGCATCTTTTATACAATCTAATGTTCCAAATCAAATACTGCAAACATTAAGATGGCAAGTAAGGGCATTGTTTAGGTAGGTATATTTTTTATATAGCACTTATATGCCATATCAGTTGGACTCGAAATAAAACTAATGTTTGAGTTGGAATTCAAAACTGGATAAACGTTTTGGTAATTTCAACGTGGAATAAACATCAGTAAGCGTTTCAGTAAGCCTTTCACAATTTAGCGTTGATACCTTCAGTGCGTGTCACACGTAGACAAGCCAAAACATGTATGATGGGAAGGGAGAGAAATATTAGTTCTGTAATTTCATGTTAAATTTAATTTAATGTATTCGTAGCTACCAAAAATTAATTTGACTACACCCGGTCAGAAGAAGTTACAAAATTATTATGATTGAACATAACATTTGAGCTTCGGAGCATCCTTATCACCATCTTCCCTATTACACTTAAATGCTTCTGAAAAACAGTGTTTGCACATGGATTACAAAGAAGGTAACAGAGTTTTGAAAGACACATATTTATGATTCCGATTATGTTCAAATACACCTTAATTTTTCATTATTGTTTTATGACAATATGTTCTTTTGAGACAATTGTGGCGTTAATGCTTGATTGAAATATAATGTGTATGTGAAGATTCTATAACCAAAAAGATGTTTTACCTGTCAACGTTGTGTGTGTTGTGGATTGAAGGTGTGAGTTTTTGCTCTTTTAATACATATTTGATCTTGATGATAGAAATATTAATTTATTGGCTTCGTTCAAACGCAAACAATGTTTAACAGTTTTATTTCGCAAGACAACGTCATTTAGACACCATAACATGTTGTGTGACAGATGTCACTCTAATTCTAGTTGGTACGCATATGTATGTTAATGTGTGTGCATATGAGTGTGGTACACCTTAGAAATATTAATTTATTGGCTTCGTACAAACGCAAGCAATGTTTTACAGTTTCAGTTCGCAAGACAACGTCATTTAGACACCATAACATGTTGTGTGACATATGTCACTCTAATTCTAGTTGGCACTCATGTGTGTGTTTATGTGTCTACGTATGAGTGTGGTACACCTTATCTATATGTAATTTATCTTGAAACTACAATGCTTTGCATATGTATTCTAGTTTTAATCATTCTTCGTGGTAGGCCTACTTATAATATTTCATAGCACACGACCTACAGCTTTGAGCCGGTGAAAGGTAAACTGAATAATATTTACAGGTAACTAAGACAGCGTATGGGCCTTAGTTTGATTTGTTGGTCCTTTTTGAGCAAATAATGAAAGCGTTATAGGATTTACATGTGTTCCTATGGTATATGTATGTATATTTTGACAAGCAGGGTAAATAGTGTGTTTTTAATGCATTGATATCCGTTGGCAAATATTAAATTCCATATATTTTACTCTTTGGTCTATCGATCACGGCAATGACTCTTGATATTTTATATGCATATATGGTTTTACATCTCTTCGGTAAATTTCTTTGCTATGTATTACGATAAAAGAATCTATTTTAAAACTGACATGGTTAGGGTGTCTAACGCCCACTTTATTTTCCACAATACTTCATATAAAACTGAAATATCGCATAGAGCACTGTATACCGCCATCTTCGACTTCAGATTACATCCATCCCATTTTTAATTTTACATCTGGGCCCGAGGCAGCTAAACGAGCAACACATGAATAAATTCTGTTTTACTTTACATGCATGTAGCGATCTTAATCCAACAATGTGAACCATGTATTTTAGTAACGATAATACGTGTTATTGTAACAGAAGAAGAAAGAAATATGAATGAATGAATGAATGAATAAATGAATGAATGAAAATCTACTTAATGAGAAAATGATTTGTAACAACACGGATATAGTTTTATTCCTGGTAGGGCACAAGATCGATTTTTAGTTCAGATCTGGACAGAGTTTGGCAGACATAAATGCAGGTGTCTAATTCTATTACATTCCCTAAATTGTAACATTCTAGAGGTCAACAGGAGAGATTAATGACGATAAATAGCACCCAGAAAAGAAGAAACAAGACAAGTACTTCAGCGACAAACACTTTAAACCAGGTGCAGTAATTATCAATTTCTTAAATTGTATTGGTTTGTTCTGAGACCTAACAATTTCATGAGAAACTACTTAATTTTTTTTTTTATCTAGCTCTACATGCGCTCATATAAGATGACAACGAAAACTACAGGCAGTAAATTGTATTAAATTTATGTAAGAATTATTCAACATTAAGGTAATATATGTCAGTCAAACTGGATTGGAAAGAATATTTCGTGATTAATTTTGAACAGTTTAAAACATTTCAACTTCCTAAACTTAGTTGCCGTTTTTACTTTATTCAATGTATGCAATGCTCCAGACTTGGTTTTAATTTTATTATGACGGTAGCCTTATCTGTGTATGACTAATGTCACACATCAAGATTAGGTATTGATTACCACATAACGAAAAACAATCTGCTGCTCCTAATCACACTCTTTCATCAATATTGTTCTACACACCACTGAACTAAATTCATGATGAATTAATAACACTGTCGTAAGAGTGAACATATTTGATGATGCTTTATATCCACTGTAAATGTACGGGAAAGAGAGCGTGATCCGAATTCGTTAACAATTTCTACGAAAATGAATACAATGCTGAAAGAACAAAAATCAATTACAATTAATATGGAAAGATTATGTTTCGTATTGCCAGCCCTCAAGGCGTATTCTTGATACCATATACATTCTGCGTGTATTCCAAATGACCTCGAGTTATTTGCAAAATTTGTTAACTAAATTCAGCAACTAATACAAGGATTATATATATATATATATATATATATATATATATATATATATATATATATATGTATATGTGTATATATATATATATATATATATATATATATATATATATATATATATATATATATATATATATATATATATATTTGGGGGGGTGGGGGGTGTCTGTCTGTGTTTGTGGGTGTTTTCTTCATATTGAAATATCAGATAGAGTTATGTGAATATAAGAGCAGGCGTACAAATCGACATACTTTAAATTTTCTTTCACATAAAGCATGATTCAAAATTATATAATTGCAAGTTTAGACTGCACAAGCATTAAATAATTAGTAACACATGCATAAATATAATGACAAAGAGAGAAATGGTCCTGCACCCTTTAATAAAAATATGATCAAACTATATCTAGTATTATTTTACGCAAAATGTTGATGTACGGGGACTGATCTTTGAAGTCAGTGAATATAAATTGTGTCAGTACGCCGATTACGCTTTTATTCTTCTTGATGGATCTCAGCTTTCTCTTAAAGCAACCATGAATATGTTGCAAGTGTTTTTTTTTTCTCTATTATCTGGACTTAAATGTAACATAACAAAAACAAAAGCTATTTGGATTCTAAACAGGAAATTTTCTAATGAAAGACTATGTCCCGAAATGGGCCTACTTTGGTCCTCTTCTACCTTTACACTCCTTGGCATATATTGTTCTCCAGATTGACAACAAATGGTGGAAATTAATTATATGAAGAAACTAACAAACGCACAACGAATACTGGCAAGTTAGAGTCAAAGACATCTGTCAATAGTTGGTAAGGTAACTGTTGTAAAAACTCTTGTTCTGTCCATATTCATAGATCCTTTTGCAGCAGAAGAAGAACTAAATCACACATTGTGTAAACTTGTATGGGGTGGAAAAGTAGAGAGAATAAAACGTGATATACTAGTATCCCCAGAAAACGAGGGAAGACTAAACATGATACACATATTTTCATTCATTAGGTAAATTAAGATAAGATGTGTAAAAAGATTGCTGGAAAAGGAAAATGGAACGTGGCAGAACGTAGTAACTAGTACTATACTCAAAAATAAAATGAATATTTGAAATTTAGGGAGAAGGAAATTAGAAGAATTTAGTAAGGTAATTAAAATCAGGTTTTGGAGAGATGTGATTTTGGCATTTTCTAATTGGAAAGAGGAACCGCAAAGTCCAAACGAGTATCTAGCCATGAGTATTTTAAATGTTGTACCCCCTAAAATGTTCTATCAATACAAATCCTGGTCAGAAGCCGGTTTTGAAATTCTGAATGATCACCTTTTGAAATAATAAAACACTAGAAGCGACGATTTCTTGGAATACTTCTCCTTAATATCCAAAATTCCAAACGCATGGAAAGACGCCCTAGAGAACCATTCAGTACATACTAAGTTTAATAATCAGGATGACAAAATAATGAACTTGCAAAAAAATACACTCAAGTTTGTTTACAAAGATCTTTTAAAAAAGCTAAAAGACAGCACACTGCTGAGATTTATAGCTGGGTGAAATGCTGTACCAAGGATACCAAGTTGATATCTTTTAACTTTAAATTAATCCATAGAATAATCACTTCTAATGATTTTCTGAAAAGAATTAACATATTAGACGACAACAAATGTAATTTCTGTAAGAGTGAAAATTAAAGTATTGAGCATTTCTTCTATATTTGCAATATTACTTCCCAGTTTTCGTACCGTTTTACTGAACGTTTTGCACCTTTTTGCAGCAATATTGTACATTTGTCCAAAAAATAATCATTTTTAGGAAGTGAATAACTGAACCGTTTGTGTAATTTGTTGCTTATTTTGCCTAATATTATATTTATACTTGCAGATAAGATATGAAAAATCCTTCTATTTACGCTTTTGAGCAAATAGGTGCAATGCATAAACACTGAAAAAGACACTGCTAAGGTAAAATCAAACTGACGACCAATGTCTTCGAAAATGGACCTAAATAATGAATATGTAACTTGTATCTGATCTGATGGTAAACAGGAACAAAATACTGTAATATCACTAAGTCCATGTCACCTAGAGTATGTGCCATATGCATGAGTGCATGCGTGTGTGGTTTTTTGTGTTTTTTCTTTTCATATAGATTATATTTATTATCCATAGATTATCTGATAACCAGAAATGTTTGATTGTAAGGTGACCTTAAGATGTTACCCCGACAAAGTGGTCAAACTATAACGGGGTTAATAAAAAAAATGTAAAAATATATTTGTATTTTAGGTTTTGGATAATGGGCAATACGATAAGTATCTGGACATTTCTTTGTAGTTGAGCAGTCTGTTTGTATTCGTTTATTACTTATATTTTCTTGTATATGTTGCAGAAAATTCAGTTTGGTTCAAATTATACAAAAGTGTTTGACTATATCACATTTTTTTTTCAGGAATAAAATATATCAATGTATGCTTAGGTTTCTGTTGTTATGTTTTTTTGTTTGTTTTGTTTTGTTGTTTCGTTGGGTTTTTTATAGTCGTTTTATGAATCCGAAATTCATATATTTATTAAAACTTTAACCTCAATTCAGGAAGCACTGTAAAAATACATTGGCTATTAGACCAAATTGAATGTTTTAGCTTTTTAAATGTCAAAATTAAGTTTCGTTCTGTCAGAAGTAAATATCATTTTTTGAAATGTGTTTAATGATAACGAATGCAAAGCACAGAAGTAAAAATAATTGACGGGAACAAGACTGGACCACTGTTGGGAAATTTGTTTTCCATAACACTAAGACCTCTACCACTTCAGAAGAGAGAGCTGCTAAGGAGATGACGGTAGGATGTGGAATGTTAATCGCGTCAACTGATAAACAGACTGACATGGTGGAGATATATTTAAGATAGTGATACAGTTCAGTTAGTCAAACCTTTTCTATAGTAGACCATATGTTGTAAAATGTAAACAACTTCGTTCAGTACAAAATATTTTATCTAAGGTAGAATTGTCAACAGTGGTACAAGTTGTAATGAAGAAATTTTGGGAACAGGTATTACTTGAGCTATCTTGTTATCAGTCAGATAAATATGCTTTATACGATGTACAACTACCTTTAAATATGTATGTATGTATGTGAAGTATGAAAAGTAAACCATGACATTGTGTTAAAGATTATATAATGTTTGAATGCTCTTCAGCATGTATTTCCCAGTTTTATGTCACAGTAATATACGCTCCGATTAGTAGACTGAAGAAGAAAATAAATAGAATATCGATAAACACGAGGGGGGAAAAAATCTTTTGCTAAATCTTGTTTCCAAATAGGCCATACCCATTTTTCCGTTTGTATCCTAAACGCTATTTATGTTCAAATAATTATTAAGCCTCATTTTGTCACCACCTGTCAATTGATTTATTTTCTTCTTTCAATAATGCTACCTCTGTGTAGCCTAAAATTTAAGTAAGAAAATAAAGGTTCGTTCTGTTACATTCAGATAAGGAAACCATGATTGGGACCTTTCTGTTCTGTGGGACTATATCACTTCCATCAAGTAGAATTACAGATAAAATTTTCCAGGAGGTACCATTTTTATCGAGGTCCAACTAGACTTTATAAGATTTCTGGTGATCATACTCCCATGTCTATGACATTCTTTAAGAACTCTGGGTTATTGTACATGTAGGATGGACAGACCAACACAAATATTAAGTCATTCTCTAACTCTATACCTCAATATTATGATTATTATCTGGTATCGTTTACCCCACAAAATTCGGCCTTGGACAAGGGAGTGGGATTGCGAGGGAGGTGGGTGGGGAAGAAGACCAAGCCCAAATACCAGTTCAATTTATAAAGCCACGTATAACTACTATGCTTATAATCTTGCACCACTTGTAATTGACATTCATCTAAAATAATGCCTCGTTTTTTTTTTTGGACTGGCTATATGTTATACATTTTTTACATAACATGGGATGACATGAAGAATATTCCAGATATTGGTGGATATTAGTTTCCTTGATATGAATATTTGTAGAGATAGTGTTATCAATATTTGTTATTACATTTACATCTAAAAATGAAACATGCATACTAGATGCAGGATAAGTAAATTTAATCGTCAGGTGAAAATGATTTAGGCGATCAATAAATCTTTTCAGTTTTTCAGCTGAAAGCTTCCAGATCATAAATATGTCATCTAAAAATCTGAACCAAAGAGATGGATTAAACTTTTCGTTTTGAAGAAAATCCTTTTCTAATTTACCCATGAAAGGGAAGTGATGAAGGAACCATATTAATACCCATTGACGTACCCGTTATTTGTATGTAATTCGTATTATTAAATTGGAAATAATTATTTTCCAAGATAAGTTTATTATTTTATAAAATATCTTCACTAGATAGTGTGCTATTATTAGGATTGTTATCAAGAAAATATTTACACGCTTCAATACCACCTGCATGTGCAATGTTGGTATAGAGTGATGTTACATCTAATGATACCAGGATAGAAATTATCAGATAGCTGTGGAATAAACTTCAACCTTTTAATGAAAGTAGTTGCATCTTTAATGTATGAAGGAAGTTATTTCATTAAAGGTTGTAAAACACTATCAAAAAATTTGGATAGGTTTTCAGTATATGAATTACAACCTCGAAAATTTAAAGGTAAATTATGGTCAGGATTTTTATGAGTTTTGGGTAATATGTAGAATTGAGGTGTACGTATGTTAAGAGGGAAAGTATCAAATTCCTCATTTACGGAATTATTATTTTTAGCGATCTCATAAATGCATGTTAAATCTTTTTTATTTAATTTCTATTGACGGGTCTTCGACAATATGTTTGTAGTGTGTGTCATCATTTAATTGACGTTCAACTTCTTTAACATAATTTTCTTGATTTATAATAATAATAATAATAATAATAATAATAGGGTTTGACTTATTATCCTTTTCAATCACTATACTGTCGTCATTCATTAGATTATATAAATACTTAATTTCGTCCTTAGAAATATTACTATGATATTGTTTTTTTTATGATTACCAATTAATATTTCTTTTGTGATCGCTTATATATAAAAATCTAAATATGAATCACGTAAAAGATGATTTAATTCTGTTATAAAAAGATTATCTGGGTGAACAATTTTGGGGTGACTTCTCCAACCAATTGGGGCGACTTCTCCAATCACTCTGGGGGACTTCTCCAGATACGTCGGAGCGAGTTCTCCCATGGCGAGTTCTCCATGAATCGAGTTCTCTGCATACCTTGTACAAGGTGTGGAGTGGGTAGTAGTAATAGAGATACATACAGCTACTAAAGCATTGTCTAATTATACACCTAGATGTTATTATGACTGTGTGGTACCACTTAACCCACACAACTATATATTATTCTACAAGAAGTTGAGGTGGGGAAGAACATGGACAAGCATAACTACCAAACCATTATCACTCTCAACGCCAATATGCATTGGTAATTATCTTGTACCATTTATTCCACACAACTACACCATATTGTGTTTGCATTTTCACGATGTTTGAATACACAATAAATGTCTCATAAGATATTTGGAATATTTAAACAAATCGTTATTGACAACAATTCAAATTTTACCTTAAAGAAAGCTCAGTAATAGAAAGAAATATAGTATTTTGCTGCTTGTGATTATATTGTTTGTTTAGAAACGGGAGGGACGAATGATTGATTAGTTAGTAACGCATATTAATATAATTTATACACTGGCGCAGTTATCTGATTGGTCCACTAACATAGGTCATCTTTAGTCAATTTAATAACCAGGTGGATGATATTTCGGGCCCGAAAAATGTAGCGCTTCACCCGAAATTGTGTTATAAATCACACGGTATGGGTAGGTCAAAGTCTGTTATGAGAGGAAGGAATTCAGACAAGGTCACCTTCAGCGTGTTATCTGTATGGAAATGTGTGTTAAGGTCAGTTGCACATATGATAACATGTAAACCGTTTGTGGAATGGAAACAAGTTAATATAAGTAAGTACTTAACTTTCAGGACGATTCTTCTGCGTCAAAATTCCAGGAAACGAGGACGTGGACCGATAACAACGGGGAACGATTTCCACAGAAAAAGAAAACACGTCCGCACCCCAGAAGGAAATTAGCTCAACTTCAGAGTCCCTAGCAGGGAAAAATCCCTCCGCTCGCAGCGAAAGTATTGCGATTGGCTGGGCAGAAGACGTGATTAAAAATATTAAACCTTGACAGCACGTTACACGACAAATCTGACGGGAAATTGTAGACTCAATCACACCTCCTATAAATGTCCTTACGCGAGCGTAAATCATTTTATGTTTAGATCTTATGTTACCATATTCTGTGAAAGAGAATGCATGACATTATCAAATCAGCAAAAACCTATTGAAGATATGGTTACTTGTAAACGGTTTCCCACTGATGATTACTTTAATGGACATATTTATCGGCTTGTCTAAGCATACATTAATATCATTCTTATGGCTGAAACTTTCATTACGTTTTTTGTATGTATATGCAAATGGTTTATTCCAGCTCATAGAATTATGAATTACGGTGCTTTTGTTTACAAACATAATGTTTTGATCCAGTTGTACCTAACATGAATAATTAGAACACTATCCCAACAATAGAAAAGTTGAGATTATTTCGTGGCCCCGAATTTAAATAGTAATCTTAAAGGATAAAAGTCAATAAATATTTTTAGTAACCTTAAACTTTTCTGATACCGATGACGAAAGATTGAAGAATGAATAGCGATCATTTTGACCGATGGAGAGCTGAACAAGTAGGCCAGACGCTAAGGAGATTAGCAAACTCATTCGAGGCAGAACAATGTGAGAAAAGCCGGAGAAGAAAAAAAAAAAACATTCTCGTCTACATTTCGATGTGCAAGAAAATTAATTGATTTATTTTTACTGTACAAGGATTATTTGCTGTGGACATGCTCTGCATCATTTGAGCCCTACATTGTTAAAGCCTTCAAGGCTAAATTTTGTAACACTGTTAAGGCTCTCAGACGTTAACAACGTACACTTTTATACTGTGCAGCATACGTTTTATGCCTTTAAGGCTTAACATTGTTCACTTCCACTTGGACTGCTCTTACGCATGTGCGTCATTTTCTATCAAACATACGGTTAATGATAAGAAAGCTTTTGCTATAGGCCTAGACGATCAAACGGGTACGATACAAACGAAATCAAAATTGTCAGTAAGTTTACATTTGTAAATAGGGTTCTAAATATATGAACAAAATAGGCTAGTTTGTAACCAAATAGGATTAAAAGTAATAGTTGGTATATCAGTCTGCTTAATATATCCGTGATGAAGTATGCTTTATCGGAGTCATCTCTTTTGACACACTTAAGAACTTTAACGTTTCAGAAATGTAAAGCTTTCATATTAATACATCTCATCTCTTTTGAAACATTTATTTATTTTTGCAAAGTATGGATAACAAATAACAATGATATATTTTCTAGTACTCTTCATCGCACGCTTTCGTCCAGAAGACCCTTTGTTCGTTAAGTTCTTGTTGCACATCTCTTTTGTCGCAAGTCAAGTCCGATGCTACCGCAAAAAAGATAGTTATACTACAGGGCAACCTCGGAGCCGCGAGTGGCCGAGTGGTCTAAAGCGCTCACCGTTCCGGATCACTGCCATCTCACCTCTGTCTGCGTGGGTTCGAGTCCAAGGCTCGGCTAGCGTGGGCATGTGAGAAAGCCTGCCAATAGCTTCTCGTGGGTCGGTGGTTCTTCCCTGGGTTTTCCAGGGTTCTTCCTCCACCTGTTATACTGGCCTATCTTGTGCTGAAAAATGGCGTTAAACCCTAGAACAACAACAACAACAACAACAGGGCAACTTCAATAGCACACAGGAAGCACAAGTTTATTGGGAAAATGAAACAAACATAATTTAGCATTTCAATAACCGTTCATATATATTTATTTTAAGCATAGTTTTTTGTAAAGATTTTTCCAAGAAGCTATAAGAATCTACAAAAATCAAACTGGGTATGAGTCATAATGGTATTATAATAAAATTGTTCACATGTAAGTAAAAAAAAATAGATTTATCTAAACTGACTTGTCAGTATTTTGTATTTCTTGGCAATGTGCTTATGCGGAATATGTCATTTATGCAGAATATATTACTGAATGCACTTTTTTGGTGCTTGAGAACGGTCGGGCAACTTTCATAACTTGTTTTTGTAGAATTCAAATAATCGGTGACAAGGGTATACTATTAAAGGAGATTTTTAGTTAGAGGCTGCAGACTTACTTATGGAATATACCTTACAGGCACTGTTTTAAATATACACAAATTATGTTAAGAAAGAACCACCTAAAAAAGTCGGTAAAGACAGCTCCACACAAAACTTTAAAAATGCAGCCCAGTATTCTAAAGGGTGTCACTGATTATGTCATCCACTGTGTGCCACGTTTTCATAACATATTCAGTAGCTGATTTGCTGTCTATTATTCGAGTTGTTATTAAGGATTTTTATGTGTATATTTTATTTCATTTCACAAGCATTAATGATAGAATTTCAAAGACTTTTTCAGTTTCTATGACTCAGTGTTGATTAGTGAAAACATATTTTTATGACTTCATTCGGTGAACTTTGAGTTGAAGACACTGCGTTAAAACATATGAGCATCAGAACAAGGAGCAAAACATTACTTTAGCCATGGGCTAATCGACTACAAGATAATTGAGGAGTGTTTAGCTCTACTGGTCAAAGACCAGAAGGTCTTATGGGATGGTCTGTTCTTCTTTCATCTCTCTTCCAACTGTGGCCATCTTGAAAATAGTGTTATTATTACACCTGCTGAATGGAAAGTCATGTCAGTAAAGTTTCTTCACTAGAAGATATTTAAATGATGCCTAGTTTTTCCTAAATTAAAATGTAGATTTTACATCCAGCATGGCCACCAAAGCAGCCATCATTACAAGTGACATAATAGCTAATGTGCCAGACGTGAGATCAGAAGAGTACATGTTCGAACCCTCCCATCAAATCAGCTTGGGTCAGCTACATGTGGTGCATCCTTGACACTTTACATCAGTTGTCTAAGCACTTAATAGCCTACTTGTTATGCTGTCAAAACACTGATACCACAAAAACATGTAATATGATTGGCAATATCGCACATGTTATCATACTTTTTGGACCTTGATCAGTGTTTTATCTACCCATGCGTCATGCGTCAAATACGCAGAATGTTTGTTTCGATTTTTTTGACGCACAAAAGTCATCGACGGTACATAAATTGACGCACCCCAATGTTATGTTTTGCTGATTAACACAAAACAAAGATTTGGTCTAAAACTCGTCGCCGGTACATAAATTGACGCACCCCATTGTTATATTTTTCTGATTAACACAAAATAAAGGTTTGGTCTAACTACTTTATTGGCTATATTATAACTCTCCCAAACAGAGAAAACACGCGCACATCAGATTTTTACGATGATGTTATAATGCATAGGGTCACAACTGATTGTGGACCCTGGAGCTGACCTTATCTGACCTGTAACTGTCACATCATTTGTAGCAACAGGATGTTAGAAACTGTATAATCACCACACACAAAAAAAGAGGCGACCCATAAACACGTGGTTTTGCAGTGATTCTAACGGGAAACTATTATTTTATGCGCATCCTTGTCGCGCAAGGAAGCAACAACTTCCATTCGCTCAATTGTATGTCTTACGTTGTTCCAAGATACTGTCAGCATTCGAATGAAAATGGAGACCAAGTTTAAAAAATTAAAATAGATCCGAAACAAACGAAATTATAATTTGGACCGAGTTCTTACAACCGATCGTCGATAATAGTATTGTGATAGGACCAATAGAGACTTCATCATCTAACGATGAGGTAACGGATACTTGTAAGATAAAACGTAATTTTGTGCAGCAATGGTTGAAAACATACAGATGGCTATATTTTCAAACAGAAGTTAAGTCCGTAAAGAATGTGACAGTGAAGACGCCTTTATATTTTGCCATATATGTACAGAGGCTAAAAAAAAAAAAAACATTGATGACCAAATATGCGAAAAATAATAACTTTCAGAACAGTACACTGGGAAGGCATGCTGGGTTGCCAGAACACAAACTACTGATTCAAGGTTCACAACACCAGGCAGATTTAAATACAGTTTTACAAATAAGACATAGCAGCGAAAGTGCTATTTAAGTGTGTACAATGACTGAGTGTAAACCCTTTTTTAAAATACAGATCTGTTCTTAATTTAATACACAACTTAACGGCTAAAGACATTGATGCCATTGGTCGTTCAGTATGACTTGGCTACTAGCTGTTCAGAGGTATGTTGTTGAGGATAGTCTTATACATGGCCTGCAAAATGCGTCATTGGTGACAACAATGGGCGTTGAAAGTACTGACATAGCCAACAATAAAAGCCTTGTCATATATGCACAGATTAGATCTGATGATATAAAACCATCAACAAGATTTTTTTTAACAAACATAGAATGTTCAGATGCTTCTGGCAAGGGAATTGCCTTATTGGGTTTAGTCACATTTTATAACTAATATTTTTGTTGTGTATTTAAACAATATAATTATTGTTTCAAAACTACTTTAGATTGCTCATCGGCTTGAATAGGACACATAGCTTTGGATTTTGACTCACTTTTTTTTACCTTGATGAGTGAAATGACTTACATGAAGCCATTTGTAGATAAAACACTGCTTGATGTTTATTGATATAGCTTAAATTCATGTTACAACTATTGGGAAATTTAGTTCAAATAGTACACATTTTGAAATTGCCATTAGCCTGAATTATCGTCTATTATAATATGTCAGTAAGTTTTTTACACTCTTCTGGAGTAGTTAAGCAGTTACTTCGTCATTTGTCCATCATGTTTGGACCGATTTCTTAAAAGTTTTTCTTGTGGTTTTTAACCACACTAATTTTAGATTTATTATTATTAATGTTATTGGCATTATTATTGTTTGCAGTATAATGGTTTCGACAAAGGGCAGGAAACCAGCCAAGAGAAAAGACATCTTTTTGAGAGGTAGCTCAGTGAAAGTCAGATATGAAAGATTTTCAGATAAATTTGCCAGTGACAACTCGATTGCAAGTATTTTGCACGATGTGCCTTTGGCAGATAACCATACTGTGCCAGTACAAGCAGGCGTGCAGACATCATTTGATGTAGGAAATAAAGAATTTGAAGGTGAGTTATAAATGTTGAAACTGTTAGGCTGCACCGAGTTATTTAATGAAGCATTTTCTGCCTTGGAGATGTAACATAAGGTACAGGGAAACTTGTTTCTATGTGCTTGTCAATGTCATTTGCTCCACAACATAAACTGAAAGGATATAGCTGTAAAAAAGGGTGTAAAAAGCCATTCACTCATAAATGTAAAAGGCAAAAGCAGTTTGTCAGAGAGGACGGGTAAGCTGTAATTTGTGAAAATATTAATAGGGATGTATTATCACCACCAGTATGCATTGTTATGCCACAAAGAGTTCAATGTGTGCGTATTAATCCTGATTATATGCCCTTGGGTCGTTAGCACAATTACTCATAACCTGCTTTAAACAGTTTTTCTTAACCCGTTTGTTTGCACCTGCATGTTTAAATTAATTTTATTCCCTGACTTTCAAAAAGTGCTGGGATATTGTGATATGGGCCTTCAGTGTTGTACATGTGTAATGTAGTGTGAATTCTCTATATTAATATAAACCCTTCAAGCTAGGTGCATACAACTTGGGTCAATGATAGTCATGTTTTTATTATATACACACTTTCTGAAATTTTTATTCATTCAGGGGCTAATAGTATTTGTGATTTTAAAACAATCTGACAGTTGGCATGTGCGATCATTGTGATAATGTGATCAAGATGTCAGCACATATCATACTAGAACACCTTGGACCTTAGTCATGCATTGTTACCCTGGGGTCTATCTCTATAATCTCCCTGCAGCCCTCACCACCAAGAAATTTGCCTCAGAGTCATAACTTAATAAATATAATAACATAACCTCTATATATATATAATACATACATATATATATATATATATATATATATATATATATATATATATATATATGTGTGTGTGTGTGTGTGTGTGTGTGTGTGTATTTATGTATGTATTTATGTATGTGTGTAGCAGATGCCCTTTCTTGTACAGAGGGTACACTCACTTATAATACTCTGACATGCAACCAGCAACCTGTCCCACCTAATGGTCTGGGGAAAACATTGTGTATAGGCTTTAAATGCTTATTTAAACAATTCCAACACATTTTTCACTTTTGTAAGCAATATTTGCAGTTTTGATATATTCTGGTAGTGTTGTGCACATAGGCTTGTTTTCAAATGTACCCACAATATGTAACAATGGTTGCATGATGTTTTATACATTCGTCTATCTATCCATGAGTGTGGTTACATGTTAGTATGCTAAGCAAGAATTTATCTACATTGCCATGTTGCTAGTTAACTTAAATTTTTCTTTATCTTTAGACCAATGTGCCCAACTGACCAAATACCAGAAGCAGAAATCCAAAAGAGTGGAAAACTGGGCTGCAATCCAGGATCAGTTTTAAACATTCAAATGGAAGTGACTTTTATGCCCCCTAGCCACACCTGCATCTCATGTACTCAGATTGTTGACCAAGTTTTTCATTGCATGGATTGTGGTACATCAGCACAACATTGTCTTGCATAGGTATCTTTCTCAGCCTGCCTCATCTTCACAAGTTTGAAGGTATAACGATAAAGTAAAAAAGATCATACAACATACATCTTGCTTAAAAGGTTTATTCTGTGTTCCTCAGAAGTCTTTAAATACTGTAAAGCCAAGATAATAAGCATTTGTGCTTTTTTAAAGTAAAGTGTGTATATGCTTATTTAGATAGGAATGTATCCTGTTGCAGCTGCATATAAACTTATTAGGTAGGTTTATGCAAATCTTTTGTTAAGAAAATTTATCAGGATGGAGAGGGTATAATCTGAAAAGTGGTGGTATTGAAATAGTCATGATGATAACTTAATGAAGAAGAAAACAGTGAGAAAAGTACACTTGTGTGTATCTATTTGCAGAAAATTTGCTTTGAAAATACAGTAAGGTCCATTTCTGCTTGGACAGATCATGTACTAGATTTCTTTGCACTGAAACTTCAGGCTGTAAATCTAGTTTTTGTCCAAGGTTTTATCTTTCCTATAACAGAAATTGCGAGAATGCAATTTAAGCAGTTTCACATTTCAGATTATGTCAACAAAGAGCTAATTTATTCAACTTTATTGTGCTGACAGGTCATAAAACTTGCTTTTATTTTCACTTTTACTTTTTCAGATTTGTTTTCCAAATAAGATTATAATCCATGATTTCTCTTTTCCCAGAATGGTACCTTCATATATGTTTATGTGGATACACCAGTGTGGACACAACCAGACAATCACAGTTGCATATCCAGCTATCACCAAGACAATGTTATAATAGATGACAAATAAATAGTTAAATGTTTGAAACCTTTGTGATTTTAGAAGAAAATATGTCACTTTCTGCAGTGTGGGTGCAATTGATCCGATATTCACCAGTGAATTTAATACTAAGATTTTGTTCAGTGCTAACATTTTGTATCAAGTTTGGAGGTTACGTATACATTATACAGACCACCAATACAGTCAGGTATATTTGTTGATTCATACTTGAAATATCCTGCATATGGGTAGTTGCCTTTAAAACAAATCCTTGAATTTCAATATAATTCATATTGTCCTTGAAAAGCCATTTAATTGTTTTAAAGTCTCTGCCCAAAACTCATTGAATCCATCTGATAGAATGCAAATGTTACAGCTGAATGAAATAGGTCATATTTGAAATTAAGAATTATGGTATTTATGCATTCCCCCCCCCCCATGAATACATTAATAAAATGGAATCAAATTTAGTGGATTAAATGATATCCAATACTGGTGGACTACAATGCAAGATATGCAGAAGGTTCAGTTTCAATACCCTTCTGCATGGACCATTTTAGAAATAGACACATGGGCGAGTTATAGCTTAGTATTGTTGTTGCTTTGTCTTTGTTTTATATCCCTCCCGATATTGTATTCTAGAAAATTTATTAAAAAAGATGCTGTGAAAAAAAATTTCTGTGTGCTCAAGGTGCAAACTTTTTGTAATGATGTCTGTATATATGTTCCCTGTATCATTTCCATGCCAATAACTCTGTTATGTTCCGTTAGCAGATGTTTTGTCTAGCTTTCACTTTGGCTAAGGAGGAAGCCTATCATTTTTAGGATCAGCATGTCATTGGTAAAGTTCACTTTGACTGAAAATGAAATAAGTTTCTGAACATGAAGATCAGTCCTATGTCAAAGACCTAAACTTTGTGAATGACTTACACGTTGTTTAAGGAAGAAATGTATTGATTTTTGTTAAAATGTTAACATTGGGAAGATATATAATATATCCTTGATCTCCTAGAAACAACCCATGGGAACAATTGTTCCAATGCATTCTATAAAATGATACAGTTGTATGTATTCCCTGCTAATTGTAAGTTGAATTTATCAACAAATGACTGTATATATGTTCATATCATTGGAAACAAAGACTCTGAATATTTTACATGCATCTTCTTCCAGGCAGACAACATAAGTGAGTCATGAAATTTTGCAGTTGTGAACTGCCATGCTGAGAAGCTATCTGTCATCATCACCAAAGAAGCCAGTACTTGCTTTCCACATAGGCCTTCTTGAGTGGTTGACAGCACTTATGTTGGAGTGCCAAGTGTCTGCTAAAGGATTCTGTGAAGTTTTGAAAGCTAAACACTCTAAACATCAGCAAGGCCTGACTGAGTCAGAGGTAGATGCTTACAATTTAAATTTCAAGAGGTAGATTGAAATATTTTCTTAAATCTATATATATTTAGAAGACAAAAAACATGTCATGGAGAAACCTTAAGCTCTCGCAGACACTATCTTTAATAAGAAATGCTTAATTCCTGGATTTGAAGTAATTTGTTTAATTCTAATTACGTTGAAGTTTTAATGCTGCAGTGTATCACTGAAGAGTACTAGTTGAAATTTGTTTCCACATGTTGTATGGACACAGATACATTTGGATAAGTGGAGTTTGATAATATTGGCTTTATTTTATTTGCTTTTCAAAACTGTGTCTAAGGTTCATTTTATTATTGTATATATTGTTAAGTTAGAAATGTAAAAGATGTTTTGACAATTAATTTTAGAATGAGTTTACAGTGATTTCTTCGTTGCAATTATTCTATTTTGCATCCAAGTGTTTCATACTTTGTTGTGTTATGCTAAGTATTATACATAATTATCTGCATTGTGTAACTGTGTTTATTCACTCTGTCATGAGAAAAATTATTGTAATATAGCATGTTGAGAGGAAACCTGTTTTAAGCAGGCAGATTTTATTAATAGAATCAGAAGTGAACATAAATCTGATATCAATTTTATTATATTTTTCTCTTTTCCAGGTGAACAGTGTGTAAAAAATGTTGATGCCTGATTCAGTATCGAGATTTCCAACACAGACTTCGCCACTCTAAGCATCTTTGTGAAGATCTTAGTACAAAGACTCAGCATCCAGCATGCTTTCAAGTACATTTATTATCTTCCATTTTATATAGAAAATGAATTATAAATTTTCATAATATATTTCAACCTTTTGTCTTCATTTTCTTGTCAGTATTAAAATTTGTTTGTCAAATATAACATATTGAGACCAATGTTGCGAGAAATGATGAGCCAGGAGATTAATATATGTCATTTCTATGTTACTATTGAATAATGTAAACAAATAAAAGTTTAGAACATGTAAACTCCTAAAGTTTTGGTTCCCTCTAGCTGAATACTGTTGTTTTGCTCTTGGATGTTATACCTCTTGATCTCATTGAACTTTTAGGGGCTGTTCGTTTAGCACATGTGCACAAAAGGGATAGGTGGTGTGAAATCTGCATATGTGTGCATTGGGGGCATAAGACCATTTAGTACATATTTGCCTAATGACATTAACTATATTATAGCTACGAGTAAAATCTATTTGCCTTAGCCAACAACAAATGGCCTATAGTATTGTCACACCTTCCAATTTGTTTACACCCTGCTACCGATTTTAAAACTGAAAATCAAGGAAATAAGTTATAAATACGTGCAGTATATCATTTTTTATTGTAAGAGGGTAGTATTCCATTCAGTGCATTGCACTTGCATATTAAGTGGGTGTGATCATGTATAAGCCAAAGTGTACTCACAGGGATAGGGGTAGGAAAAAGTACACCATTAAATATGGGGAGGTTGGTAGAAATTTGCCGTGTTTGTCATCCATTCTAAATGAACTGCTCCTTACAAGTTTTCTTCTTAATGCAATAGTGAAAGTTATATTCTGTCAACCAAATAAGTCTTAATGTCATTGAGGGCTGAGATTAAGTCCACTGTTAATTCTACTAGATGGATGTTGTCCTTGCACTTTTGAAACACTATTTTTAAATCATCACATTGAAGATCAGGATCACTAATGTTAAAAATACAAGAGTTTCTCATTTTTACAACATTCTTGCAAGCAAGATAATAAATGTACACATGATTAATTTTTAAAATATATCAATATTGTTTTGGGCAATATTTTAGAATCCAAAGAAGATAGTGTAATTTGATCCTGATTTCCAGCTGGTCAGGAGGCTTGCATCAGGATGCACCACTTCCAACCCCAAGCATGAAGAAAATTTCTTTCTGGACCAGATGGAAGTGGATACATTCATTCAAAATGATTCAATTGGCTTAACCAGAAATGAAGTAGTAGGTATCATATAAGCAATAAATTTGGTTTGGTATTTGAAGAGCCCCCAAAAATCGGTTCTTAAGTTTGTAATGAAGACAAGAAAAAAATGTCATACAGAGATTTTTGAGAATTTGCTGTGAGAAAGTATTCAAGTTTATTTTGGTATAAAGTTGCTAACATGTTGCTAACAATCAAAGTAGAACAATGATGTGCTTTTTCTATTTTAATTTGATTATGATGTGTGGAAGGCCTTGGTGTGAATTCTTGCATGCATACATTGGTCTTATAAATGCAAATCTTTACTGTATTGGAGGACTGTAATGAATTTCAAGCAGGAAATGCACTAAGATCCAAAGTCAAGAACAAAAAACTTGATGTTACAGCAGTCTTTGGATCAGCATGCTGTCATGAGTTTTCATACCTTTTTTCAACCTTAAACATGGTGAAAGGTAATGTTTGTAAATTTAATGTTGGCTTGAAATGTATCTTTTTGAGATTTCCCCATATGGAATATAAAAAATATGCATTCTGGGATATCATGAGCTTTATTTTCATAGAGTAAAGTTGACAGTAACTTGATACAGTATTTGAATCACTCAGAAAATAAGGAAGGTGATAATTCAGCACTGAAGTTACTGTAACAAATTTTAATTACCAAGTTTGGGGCCATCCATTTAGTACGTACGCAAAAATCTGGCAAAGCTTGACCCCTCCCCTGTACACATGCATACATTTTACACCCACCCACCCACCTGCGTACGTATGCAACACGCACCCCACCCGAATTCTATAGAACGACCTTTATTTCATCCATGCAGAAACCAGAAAGGATTAATAATATTAACATGTTTAATAAAACAGATAGTCCACCAACGTTGAATGTCTGGCTGCATCAAAGAAATAAGCTAGTAGCAGAAAACAAGAATGCTGATATACATTTCATGTATGATATAGCTTGCTTGTTGGAAAGCCACCTGAAGGTATTGCTATGCTGGTCTCACAATTTTATTTTATCTATATATTTAGTACAATTATTTAAAATGTTGCGTACATATACCTTGTTTCCTATGATTACGTTGCCTTGAGACGGTCCCTCGTTGAAAGCACATGTTGGCTTTGAATGAGATTGACCGACACTCATTTCATCCATTGTGATGATTATTTCAACTCGTCACTATGTTTCGAGTAACTGTTAGATAATTATATATTACTAGATGACGATATTTTATGTTGCCTTATTTGTTTCCAGTGTATTTTAATCAAATATTACCTAACGGAACGTGTTCTGCTAGGTTTGTAATGGCGCCACTGTTCTCAGCACTTTAGTTTCTGAGCGCGAGGTGGTAGCGTTCTCGTTTCTAACCCAAATCGGAGAACCTCGAGTGTCCCCGTTGTTTATGTTTGTGTAAACATCCGAGGTTCTCCAAGGGTATAGAGAATATAAATAAGGCCCCCATCCTTGCAGACGAGAGACTGACATCATCGAAGTTACTACTGTCTGTCTCCTTTCAGACCAAAATTCTAAATCCAAATTTTTATCAGTCATGACTACTTTTATTCAGCTAAAAACCATCTCTGAAAGTGTTATGTTATTACAATATCAAAATTCGGATTTGTCCAGATTTTGATTTATACAAAATTCAGACTTGTACTCATTTAAAGTTATCCGAATTTCGGATTTGTCCAAAATTCGGATTTGCCCAGATTTTGATTTATACAAATTTCGGATTTGTCTAAAAATTTGGAATTGCCCAGATTTCATTTAAAGGTTTTATTTTACAGAATTTCTACAAATAGGGTTAGTACAATTCACCACGAATATAATTATATTTTGATGTTATAAAAACATAATCTTCATTATATCAAATCTAGTTTATAAAAGTATTTATGCTAAAATTGTGGTTTCTTAAAGTATACATGAAAACTTGTGTATTAAAAATAAATAATCTTGTTTGGCTTATGTTGTATAGAAAATGTACTGTCATGAAGTAAAAATATTGTGTATGTCAATGTAATTGTGATCTTGTGAGTATTAGAAAAAGGAAATAAGAGAACACAATAAGAAGTAAAACATAATTTATTCTGTATTTATTTACAACATAAATAGCACACATTTCTTCGTTCTTCTCTATAATCTCCTCTGTCATTCTAGCCTTTTATTGTACAGAAATATCAATGCAAACACCACAATCAAAATGCAACATTCATTTCATCTCAAGCCAGTACCAGACGAACCCAGAATATGTTACGACTGAAAGAACCATAGCAAAGAATCATAACAAATGGTGTCAGAAGTTTGATCTGAAAAATAAATTAAAAACACAATTTTTGAAATATAAAAGATTAAATTAAATTAGAAAAGTTTTGTATATTTACTTGTAACCAGGTATTGGTGGTGAAAACAAAATGGATGAAAGAAGCAAAAGCAATTCCCTAGAAAGTGTTTGTGGAGGTGTATCTCCCTCCAGTGAAATTGATACTGAAAATGAAAACAGAAACATGAATGAAAATTGGGAAGTGAATACTTCCTTCGAGGAAATGTTGGATAGAAATTTGAGTCAGTTTACACATGAGGTGCAAAATACAATTCTGTCTATGAATGAGACAATGAGTACACAATTTGAAAATGTTTCTCACCAACTGCATGAAATGCAAGAAAGGATTGAAAAAGTAGAAAGTAACTCGTCTATTAAAGAAAACTCAAAAGCAAATCAAGTTGCAAAAGAAACAGAAAGCAAAGTGGTAACTCATAATGTGCATTCATTGCATAAATTGCCCCAGAATGGTGGAACAAACACAACCCTTAAAATCAAACCTCAGTTATTTGATGGAAATATCAACATTGATGAATATCTCACTCAATTTAACATTGTCACAGAAATCAATGGTTGGAATAATCACGAAAAAGCACTGTACCTAGCTAGCAGTTTGTCCGGGGTAGCTCGTTCACTGCTCATTGAATTGGAAAATGAACAGAGAACAAGCTATGATACTCTAGTTAGAGCTCTCATCAATAGATTTGGTTCTATACATAGAGCAGAGCTCTTTCGATCAAAGTTGAAATCTCGATACCAAAGAAAAGGGGAGACGCTTCCTGAACTAGCTCAGAATATCAGAAAACTTACAAGATTAGCCTATCCTTCTGCAAGCACTGATGTGGTTGAAATTTTAGCAATAGAATAGTTCACTAAAGCTATCAATGACTCCGATATAAGACTGAGACTTAGGGAACATGGCCCAAAGACCATGTCAGAAGTTGAAACATTGGCTGTAAAACTAGAAGTGCACAGAAGAGCTGATAGGCAATGAAACAGAACAGTTGGTTCTGTTCTGTGAGAATTTTGGTAAAGGGTGTGAAGATTGCAAACACAACTGTGGGAGTGATGAACTCAAACAAAACTTCGTAAAGCTTACTGCAACAATAGGTGAACTTGTTCAACAAGTAAAATTGAACCAGCAAAGCAATAAATCACAAAATTTACATGGTTCAAGATGTCAGATCAATGATAGAAATGATGCAAATCAGTCAAGGGAAAGATCTGGTGGTTTTAACCATCAGCACAATAATATCAAACCTAAATGGGGAGATAACTCCAGATATAATTCAAATTACAGATCAAATTATGACAATTCACAAAGATTTCAGGGTAACTGGAAAGAAAACAGAAATCAAGGTCCAAGGCAAAACAGGAAAACTGGAATGGGGCAAGCGTAGGGACCGAAACTCGTCCTCCTCTCATAAAGGGAACCCCAATAATTAAGCTTAATAGTCTGGGAAAGGATGAAGGGTACTTTGTATTGGGCACAGTAAACCATAATGAAATGAAATTGCTTTGTGACACAGGCGCTAGTGTGTCTTTTTTAAGAAAGAGTGTTGTAGAACAATGGTCAAATCCACCAAAAATCAATCCAGTAAATGCAAGATTACTGACAGTAACTGGAAACACTGTACCATTTATTGGTAAAGCAAATAGCAGCAGAGAGACTGGGCCCACCAACTTTTTCGTCCAACAGGACCATCTATCAAAAACTCTTCTGATAGAAGGTCTTATTTCGCAAAATAAACCCTTCTAGCCAGAAACTATGATGACTAAATCCTCTTTTCTGGCTAACGGGGTTATTTCGACAGCGATAACTCGCTATAAAAAAAGTTTCTTCACGGGGTGACGTCGACGACGACGTTGGTGGCGTAGTCTCTCTGCTGCTAATCATTTTAGGATTTTTAGTTAAAAAATGTATCTAACCCAACTCGGTATCGTGTCCGAGGATCATGTAAATTTATTGTCACAAACCCGTGTGGTTTTCGTTGAGCATGACTAAAGAAATTTCTGAATTTATTGATGTCCATGTCACCACTGCACCAAGTCTGATGAATATTTCTCAGCGTGTGTGCGTCAACTCCGTTAAACACTGCAAGAACGTTACAATTATCTCTGATCACTTTTGGAATTTGTGTATACCGTTGAGTCACATAAATGACATCAGTGTTTTTATGACGCCCACGGGAAAATATTCTCGCAGGGTTTGTTTGTTTATCCAGCATGACATCATCGTACACTACTAGATTATTAATTGATCCATCGATGTCATCAATGCCGGGTGCATCATTTATGTCAGTTATGAATTCAACTACGTTTTCGTCGGTCTCACTGATTGTTTTTGCACTCTCGTTAAAATCTTTTAGCACTTGATAACATCGCTGATCGTCCACAGACGGGGCAATCAAATATAATTTATCCCACTTCATCCACTTCATTATCAAATTCAACAACAGCTGTGTTTTACCCGACCCAGATGGGCCTATGATAATCATTCGGATTGAATTTGGTAACACTGAGTTATGCTTGATTGGCTCTCGTCGCTTTGTCGCGGAAAAGTCAGTGATTTCCATTAGATATATCATAAAATAATATTGATTTATATTGTGTGAAATGCCGAGCACGTACCCCAACTACGGATACGACAACAATTACAACAAAAAATAATCGACAAGCGCTCACGGGTAAGTGTGAACGATGTGGCACAAACAAATTTAGATTTATTTTAAAAAAAGCGGAGGTGATATCGCAGGCAAGTTAACAGCGCTGCCAGGAGCTCCGTGGGCTAAATATCCAGGAGAAAAACATCTTCCAGGATATAATTACTGTGGTCCAGGAACCCGACTTGATATCAGACTTGATGCTCAGGATCAACCAAAACCCGGTGAGTATCCGATAAACGCTATCGATGCAGCGTGCCATGCTCATGATGTAGCTTACCGAAGCTAGGATTTGCAACAGCGCCATCTCGCGGACGTGAAATTAATTCACGCGTTAAATGCCATCCCTGATAAATCTTTCAAAGAAAGGTTAGCATCCTGGTTGATAAAAACTGCAATGAAGGGTAAATTAGCGTTAGGTACTGGTATATAATGGAGTCGATTTATTATTCCCCAAGCGGATATTGGAGAGGTAACGCGGCAATTGATAAACTTGCCAGCGCGGCATCAGTAACACGCGCGGTTGCCAAAAATTGGTTATCCCGACAGGCAATATGGCAAATTTATCTACCGCGCCCTAAACAAATTCACTTTGCGCATTTCGATGTTAGTGTACCAAATGAGGTTCGTCAGGCTGATATATTATTTCTGCCACATGATACTATCCGAAGACGCACATACAAGTACGCGTTAACCATAGTTCATGTTGCCAGTAGATACAAAGATGCGGAACCGTTAACAACTAAAACGGCATCTGAGGTTGCTTCTGCGTTTGAAAGAATGTATCGGCGAGGACCTCTGCGATGGCCAAATTTATTACAAGTTGATCCTGGCAAAGAATTTCAAGGTGCGGTATCATCGTTGATGAAACAACATAACGTCACCATACGACGAGGACACACTGAAATTCACCGTGATCAGGCAATTGTTGAGCGATTCAATCGAACACTTGCTGAGCGGTTATTTGGATATCAATACGCGAGGGAATTCATTCAGGATACGAGATCGCGCGAATGGGTTGCAAGATTACCAAGCGTGATAGCTGCGCTAAATAATGAAATTACCCGAACCACCAACATGAAACCTTCCATCGCGATCACGAAAAAAAATATACCACTACAACGAAAGAAAGAAAAACAGCAAATACTGGGTAATGTTACTGTAAGATATTTATATGAACTAGGTGAACTTGAAGGTGGTAAACGAAGAGCGACTGATCCCATCTGGAGTGTTACCACACATAAGATATCCACCGTGACAAGATCCACTGGCAGACCAGCAATCTACAGGTTGGATTCAACTGCTCCTCAACGCGGATTCACCCGTGAGCAACTTCAGGTAATTCCCGAGGACACACAATTGCCGCCAAAATCACTGAAGTGACTTAACTAGCGCTGGCACCCCGACGTCGATTACACTCAAGACAGGTCAACATGACATTATCACGTGTATGACCGCGACTGTTATCTTTTCTATCTACGGCAAATTGTCTTGAATTTTTATTCGAATACTGCCATAGCATTATACAATTACAGCTCGCACAGTGATTATTCTGCTGTTGTTTCAGCGCAACAACGAAGTCAACATCAAGATCAAAATCGCAATTATTTTTTTTGTCACTCTGTTTGTAACCGGCGAGTTTTTTTCTTATTACATCACCATCGGTGATGCTGTTGTTTTCATTGTTTTTATCGGCGTTTGATTTAAAATCCGAAGGATTTTCCAAGACAATTCTTCGCAGTTGAGATATTCTTCTGACTCTGGACACCGCCAAGTAGACTAAGTTGGACCATTCGATTCGATCATCAATGATCCAGACAGTTGTATCTGAAATAGTTAGTCCTTGAGAACAATGAATGGTCATTGCGTATCCTAGTGTCCACGGGGATTTATTCATCGCTAGTGCATCCTCAACAGCATCGATGTCAACTAGCACAATATCATTCAATACTAAATTCTGTTTCTCTGTCTTTCCTGGAATATCAACATCTATATTTTGTAGCCGTGTATCAGTTGGTCTATAACATAACGGCGTTGGCAGCATTGGAAACTTTTTTTTGTAACTGAAATAGCTGTTGTTGAAGTGTGTCTCTGACTATCTTTCTACTCGCCACTATCAAATCGTTTGGTTTCCACACGCGTAAAAAGTCGCTCATCGAAGTTTCAGGAATCATCTCGCGCATGATTTCACATTGAATTTTATTCGGTTGTAGCCTGATTAGTGTTTTAAATTCTTTCAGCGTTGCATCAAGTGCTCGGTAATCATCAGTTACTTCTTCGTGATAATCAACAAAATTCCTCAGCCAATCATGCGGAGATGCGCCGACAAACGGAGGTGGTTGACCGTGATCTCCGCACATAACGACTGCGGTATTTTTCGTTAACAGCCAATCAAGAAATGTTTTTAACGTTTCCAGCGGCACCGTACATATCTCATCCCAAATTATTATATCATTGATATATTTTGTGCCCATTCGATCTGGCGTCCACGTACCGCCGCTGTATTTGAAAAAGCTGTGATAATTACAAGAATTGACTCCTCGTTGTTTCATCTCCCTGGCAAGTCTGTGTGTAGGTGTTAGAACAATCATATCTGAATTTCGAAATAATTCAATCGCTCGAGTTGTTTACCAGACCCGCCCGGCCCGTTCAAATAAACAGTTTTATGTCTGGTGATTGGATCATCCACAGACGGTGCGGAAGATATTTCTGGCATTGTTGATTTATAATAATTATCCTCTGTTGCAACATCAGCGGATTCACAATACTCGTGTAACATCTCGGCTTTTATTCTCCACGAACCCCATTCATCTCCGCCGCAGAATTTCATTATATCGGTCAGTGATTCTGAATATTTCTTGTCGATGTAAAATGAATCCGTGGCAACTCTGACTGCGGTGTCAGGAAATCGATTTACCATCGATAACAAATTTATAGAAACATAAGCCAGCATTGAAGATCTCAAATGTGTGTATTGAGGCGATTCTCCGTCGATATAACTTACAATTGTGCCCAACTTTTTCCCGTCGGACAAGAACACATCCTCCCTGTTACAAAACATGTCTCTGGCAACCGCGTCGGCGATTATAAAATCCAATTCAGCTTCATCGATAATCAACCGCGAGTGATGCATTTTATGATCAAATGCTGCACCCTGAGTAAATTTACCGATTATTCTTCGTCCAAGATCTTTCGCTGTGATTTCACTGTTTTTGAGTTTGATCTTGATAATTTTAGGAGCCTCACTGACAATGACATCCATTGGGGTATTTGGACACTCTCGTGCATACTCGCCGATAACTTCTTCAAGGGTAACACGCTCCGGTGTTGGTAACCAAACTGATGTCTGCGGTCGATAACATATGATTGCTTCACTGACAGTCAACGATACCAGTATGCCGCTGTCAAGCATGTATCGCAATAACACTATTGGTACCCAGCGCTTTTCAACGAAGTGTCTGCCAAACCAAACATAACAGCACGGATGAAGTCCCGCAGCAAATTCAAACGAAGTCACACGAGCAAATCCTGTCAGGTCAGCGTCGGGTAAACTGCCGTTTACGGCGACTCGTGTCATCGAGTTCGTGGGGTGTCCAAACCGCGCAAAGTATTCGCGGCACTCGCCGTTCCCGAGAAAGCTTCCTGGGTAGCAGGCAATCATATCCACGGAAATCATATCCCGATAGTCATATCGGGTATTCCACAACCCGCCATGACCATACTCGACACAACTTAACTGTATATCCGAAAGAAACTGACTTCGGGTTGGTCTCCACGAATTTCTTTCTCTGGCGGCGTGAGCGGCAACACTTGGAACTGTAAAACAATTAACCAATAACTGCTCATCGCTGGCATTTCTCATATACGTTTTTGCGAGTTTTTTCATTTGTTGGTGCAACGATTCTGTTCTGTATAATTCTCCGTTGGGTCTCACAAATTGATCATAGTCGCCATCTTCAGAGCTCCTAAATAACCACACCGACACAGGGTCGGTTTTACTCAGCGCGTAAATAACCTCGTATATGTTTCCACGATAAAACTTGACAACACGGTCTCGTGGAAATATTGTAACCGCATCAGTCCACGCGTGCGAATTATGATCAATAATTTCAATCGGTGTTCCTGACTTTTTATAATGCTTCGAACTGTATAATATTTCCCCGGTTAGTGTTTTTACTGTTATTGAGTATTTTAATTTACTTGATAGCGCAGCAACATCATTTATTGTTGCCCCGGTATTCTTAACCGATTCACCCCATGATGTTATTTTTTTACGTCGCAGGTCGGTTAAACCGTTTCCTCGTTTTGTGTTTTTAAAATGTTCCATTACTCGCTCGGCTACACAATTCAACGTCGACGCAGTCATTCGCATCGGAGCGAGTTTATCAATTTTTGTTTTTTTTACAGGATATATTCCATAAATGACTGCGGTTACAGGATACGCTCGAGCGTAATATGGTATATCAATCCCGGTCAGCATTCCTGGTTTACAATTGCTGCTTAACAGAGCGGTCTTTCCGTTAGCAAGAACAGGTCGAGTTTGTCACGGATAATCCACGTATCGTCTTCAACGTTGAAAAAATATTTCTTTTCACGTTGATGAAAATCAATATAATCAATAATTGTTTTTGCTCGGGCATCAGTCATTGTAGCATCGATGATGTCCTCGTCGCGGATAATTTTAAATGTCGACCATACATGAGATGCGCCGTCGTCGCGGAATTCTTTTTTACCCTCGTTGATAATATTAAACAGATCAGTTAGATGCCGTCGTCGTGGATCCGGGTTTAGCCTGTCAAGATCGAATCTCCCGGCGCCAACTGCGGATAACCTCGAAAACTCCTCCATGTTATATTTAAGACAAATATTTAAATAAGAAAATATTATATATATAATGAACAACTGCAGATGGTTAAAAGTTGGATCTGTAACAGTCTGTGGTAAGCCCTGTAGGAAGGAATTCTGCGGTGAACATATACAGAGCATCAAACGAGGAAGCACAGGACCTATTCGTTGCCTGTGATGTGGCATTGGTGTCAGGGGTAAAACACAATTATGTGCGGGGTGCGGGGGGAAACGATACCGGGAACTCAAGCGATATTACAATAAAAAAAATAACGGAGACGCGCTAAATTCCGAAAGTGATTATATAACTAAGTTTTCAGACAAATTATAAATTAGACAAATACATGAAGTATAAATGAATCAAGAATTTGTCCCACATCCCACAATCAAGAATTACGAAGCATCTCGCGAGGGAATAGTCAGACACTGTAGGCGGAGAAAACCAGTTGGTGCTGTTAATAATGCTGGTTATCTCCATTTCAGGGTTGCTGGCGGTAAAAACTATTATATTCACAGGTTTGTGTTTGAGGTATTTAACGGAGAGTTCAAAAAAGGTCTTGTAATTGATCACAAAGATAATAATAAACTTAAAAACTCTCTTCAGAATCTGCAAGCCATTACACCAAGTGAGAATTCTGCACGAGGTGACGCTGGTAAATTTGCAAAATTTCCCAGAGCTGTAAGATCTCTCAATAAAAATACTAATGAAAAAATATATTTCGCTCAATGTACTCAGCTGCGAAGTATTTTGGTATTAACTCTCATTCGGTTCATCGTGTTGCAGAGAATATTATCAAATCAACTTTTTCAAGTAAGTTTGATAGCTGGATTATATTTTATTATGTAGATAACTCTGCAGCGACTGCGTGAAAAGTCAATGATACAATTATTTCCCCGTTGTCACCTTACAGGTACGAGCAGACGATTTTCTGCACAAGGAAGTAAATAACTTCCCTTGTTTTTCCCCTTGACAAGTCAAGGTGACAGCACAAGAATGATTTTATCTTCCGGATTTTATCAGGCAAGCTCGTATTTATCTTTTTTTTTCACAGACAATATCGTTATTTTATTACACTTGTTCGGGTTTATGGCTCATCTGTGGTTTCCACATGATCATATTTAAGAAAATACGTTTTAAACAAATCACGCTGAGCTATTTCTGAACTTTCAAGTATCAGTCAGTTTATATACAATATCGTCCTAATACTATATTGGGGTTTCGAAACCCAACGAAGTTGCACACGTACTCCGTTATCGCCCCGTTTCGGGGTAACCTTTTACCCGGAAACAGGGTTGATTTCCGGGTACGTGTGCAACTTGTTGGATGTAGAATATAACCCCGCATTGTGTTTGTACCGTCCTAGGATAAGTTATGTGTTTGTGCCGTCTTAGGATAATTTAGAATTAAGTTATATGTTTGTACCGTCCTAAGATAAGTTATATATACAATTGTAAAATA
The DNA here is from genome assembly GCA_028554795.2 of Sinohyriopsis cumingii. NCBI lineage: Eukaryota > Metazoa > Mollusca > Bivalvia > Unionida > Unionidae > Sinohyriopsis > Sinohyriopsis cumingii. The sequence goes on along the minus strand of JAPYKE020000118.1, from coordinate 919,525 downwards.
CAATCGCTGTAAATAGCTTCTACTGTATGTTTGTGCCGTCCCTAGGATAAGTTAGAATTAAGTTATGTGTTATGTGTTATCCCCATATGAGCCTTGCTAGCATAGCAAATGGTAAGCTAGGAGGTTCACAAATGGGGAATGTCTCGTCGTTTCGCAAACACACCCTCTGGGCTTTCTAGACTGTTATTTGGCAGTTTAGGAGCTCAATCGGGGGTAGTGTTTCCGCCCCCTCCTGAGTTTGGTAGGATGTCATAAGACACCCTAGAGACTCAAAGGAGATGTGATGTTTTTTTATTTCTTTAAATATTTAAAAATATTTAAAGATTTAAAAATATATATAAATATGAATCAAGAAAATATCAATAATGTGATTGATGCTATTAAAAAATTAGAAAAACAAGGATTTAATATATTACTAAATGTTGAAACTATTCTGTCAGATTTTGAATCATTATACGAAGCTAAATGCGCAGGGCGTTATATTCTTCCTGCTCAATATCGATTCATAAAGATGATCCAAAATAATTTGTATAAATCGCTGGCCAGCGTAGCGGAGACACAAATAAATGAATTTGTTCCACTGTCTCGTGCAGTCGAAAAGATCAGGCTGGCACCGGCAGCCGAGTATGAAACTAAAAAAATAATTAACAGTCGGGTCCGGAAATTAAAGCATTGTATGTCTGCTGAAAATCCAGAGAATTTAGAAAGCAATGATAGCTTTGTCACGGATGACGAAGTCATTCACGAAGTCAACGGGAAGTAAAAATACCTCACCTTGACTTCGTCAGATGCCTTGATAAAATCAAGGAAGTGAAATCGGGTACCTAGATATGAAATCGAAAGTAAAAAAAAGTAATATTTTTTTTTTACTGTGTAAATTATGCAACTGTCCGATTTCGTTGGTTTTCATAGCAAAACCTCTATCAAATCGAGGAAAATGGACAATTTCTTTGATTTTTACTAGCAAATACCGTTATGAATCTGTGACTTTGGACTGTTTCTCTGGTTTTTACTAGCAATTACCGTTATGAATCCGTGACTTTGGTCTGTTTTGTTAATTTTTACTAGCAAATACCCCATCAAATCCGTGACTTTGGTCTGTTGCAGAAAAATACTATAATAAAAAATAAAATCCCGCAGGAAAAATAATTATTATAGTATTTTTTTTGCAACTGTCTGATGTCACTGATTTTTACTAGCAAATACCCTATCAAATCGAGGAAAATGGACAATTTCGCTGGTTTTTACTAGCAATTACCCCTATCAAATCCGTGACTTTGGACGATTTCTCTGATTTTTACTAGCAAATACCCCGACAAATCCACGACGCTGGTCTGTTTTGTTAATCTTTACTAGCAAATATCCCTATGAAACCAGTGAAATGGACGATTTCGTTGATTTTTACTAGCAAATACCCCTATGAAATCGGGAAAATGGTCAGTGGTAAAAAAAAATATATAAAGTAAAATATTTTTAAAGAATTTTCACTGAAGTATCTTATCGAGATGATCCCGTGAAATGCACGAGTGAGCAACATTGAGGATTTGGTCTGCATCACAAGTAATCATCGTGATATTGTTTTCGCGGAGTTGCTTCAGCTGAAAATCTGTCAGTAAAAAGTCATCATTGCCGTACTTATCGATGATTATTTTAACAACGCCCGGGGAATGATTTCCGGTAAATATTTTTCGGATGAATTCTTCAAGCGCGCGCTTGTCAACGGTGGAACATTTCACGTGTTGATACATTTGCTATGTTATTCGCGTTCATTTAATATAATTTATTGTGACAGTGCTGTCATTGATGATGATGTCGCTGACAGTGCTATCATCGTCATCGTTGTCACTGTCAATAAAATCACTGTCAGAGACATCTTCATCTTCATCACTGACAACAAAATCACTGTCAGAGACATCCTCGTCATCATCATACTTCTGGTAATTCGAAGATTTTTTGGACATTATTATGATATGATATTATTAATTGAAAGTCTTAAGATGGAAATCGTTTCACGATGAAAGTCCTTAGGACGGAAATCGTTTCACGATGAAAATCTTAAGATTTTACCAGCAGATTAATACTAACAGTCTCCCCACGCAGGTCCAAAAGTCTACCCTGCTGGTCAGTGACTTTAAAATTTATCCTTGTCAGCGTAGGGTTATGACACCGCAACGATACCGGATTGATTGGCTCTTGCACAATCAAAAATCCAGGTGGCTCTCTAGGAGTAAATGAATACAGTATAAACCCTTGCTGGGCTTGATTCGATGTTGTCGTGTCTATGTTGTAACTGCCATCGATGACATCACATACAAGATTGACCGCGACGACATCAGTGATTGCTACGATGCCCGGAGAAATATGCCGGCCATCACTCGCTGTGGAATTATTGTGTGCTAAGATAACGGGTTCTGGTAGTATTCGTTTGTGTTGTGCAAGTATGTCATCGAAGTGCTCATCGACGATATCAGTGACGAATTTTCGCAAGATGACCGGGGAAACATATCCTGGTAATTTAAAATTCGGCAGTTCAGCTTCGGTCAGCGAGTACTTATCCAAAAATTGTTGTTTAATGATGGAGCTACTGTCGGTTACTACCTGAATCATTCGTTGGTTAATATATTCCATATCTGCAGCAATCTGATTTAATATTTCGATTTGCTTAATAATTTCTCCACGTGAACCTGTTACATCAGAAAGATGTTCTTGGAAGCGTTGCCGTAGATGCGCTAGTTGCGCGCTGTGCGCCACATTAATAGTTTTAAAAAATTCAGTAATTTCGCTCAGATAAACACGAAATCCTAATCCTCCCACTCCCGTTGAATATGTTGCACGAGTAAATGTCAACACAATATCGCCGCCGTCACTAAGAGGCGGGATCCACCTATCCACCGTTGCACCTTTTATATCATCCAGACGCGGCCTATAACCGGGTGTAATTCCGTGATATGACTTCGCGTCAGTGATATAATCGGATTTTTCGGGTGCAACGGGTGGTGTCGGTGGTGCCGGTGGTGGATTTCGAGGCCATCCTAATACTGTTCTGATTGAACTGTTATAGATATCAACGGCGTAACCCGGTGTTGAGATTTCGATGATCGTGGACAGCGTTGGCTCGTGTGCAGTGATTGATATTTTTGCTTCTTTTCCGGTGACACGTTTTATTTGACGCTGTATTTCTTTGTTGATTTCTTCTATCTGATAACTCCCAGTGGGTAACGTAATGACGTTCCAATCTGGGGTTCCATCAGCGTTATTCTGATATGAAAAAACAAATGAGTTATTCGGCAACTGTCCGTGAAATGATGTCGACCTGATATTGGGCCAACTGTGATATACTCATAATTGTGTCAGTGCTATTTCGGTGACTGGAATTGCAGTTGGAAAATTAATGCTGAATTCAGGTTGCGTCGAGGACACTGATATCATTGTGGTCCTTACCGGAGTTGTATTTGCTGCTATGTCGAGCAGCGCTCGATGCTGAAGTGTCTCCATCGCTATTGTTATTGTTGGTTTTCAAATGAAAACCGTTTGCGGTTTCAGTATTCACCGCGCGTTCGTAGTCGCGGTATATGCCAGACATCAACGTGAATTCGGAATCTGATATGTTGTTGTCGTCTACGCTGGATGATATCAACGAGGACAATTTTGAGTAGGCGCTGTTGGCCGCGTTAGCCATTAACATGTAATCGTGTAATTTTGTTATCGCGCACGAAGATATTTTTTTCGCGATGATGTTGGCAACTCCTGCAATCGTCGTTGAGGCAGAAATTGTGATTGTGATAGCGATTGCAGCAGTTACTGGTGTCAGCGCAGACAATAGCACACCCGTGGATGCAACTACCGCGGATACCGAATACACTGTTATGTCCAGCACAGTTACGCGGCGTTTGTATTTTTTTATTTTTGTTGCGCATCTGTCAATGGTGTTTTTCAACGTTGATTGCCATTCGCGTACCTGATCATATCGGTATTGCTGAGCGTCTGGAAATCCTTCGGATTTCAATGTCGTCGTTGATGCTGATTTCATTATTCAATTACGCGGTAACCAATTGAGGAGTTTCTGCGACGAATTCCAAACACCACAAGTAAGATGTTGCGGTTAATTTTTCGTCTGCGGCTTCAAGTATAAATATTTCTTCGGTTCCGCTGTTTAGTATTACAGTGCAAACTCCGGAATACTTATCGGTGGAATGTCTCCAGGGATATGTTGTGAAGATTTCAAATTTAGCGGCGGAAAACACAGACAACCTGTACACGCCAGTGGCTGTTGCTGTGTATTTGATAGTGCTATTTTGTCGGGACCATGTTGCGAATCCCGATGATACCGTGAATACGATGTTGGTGATATGCCCGGGGGTAACTGTAACGGGGACTTTAATCAGATTGGTTTTGTTTACGATCTCAGGAATTCCCGCTACGATGTTTTGCTGTGTTTGTTTGATCGTGTCAATGTCAGTCTTTACATCAGCGAGTTTCACATCGACGACTGGAGGAGTCCCAAAGAACTTATCCACGGTCTCACTAGTTTTTTGAGCGTTTCTTCGAAATCTTGTAAACGCAGTCACGTGAACATCATACTCTGCCCGCAACGTGGCTAGTTTACCGTCAACGGTGTCTACGTATTGTTTGTTTGCGGCATCTTCGGGACCTTCCGGATTTTTTAGAACGGTTATTTTGTTGCCGTTCATGCTGAGTTCGCCTGTCATTGTATCACCGGTCTTCGCTACACGTTCCCGGGCGACCTTTCGTGCATCATCTCGCAGCATCGCAATTGATATCGACGAATCTCTGATTCTGCCGCTGTCAGTGAATACAACGATGTTGTCCGTGACAGCTCCAATAACCCTGCGAATTATGTCATTCCACTTAATGTTACTGGTTCTTAGCTTACCGTGCCTGTCCTGAAAAATAACAACCTCATCTGGGTCTATCCCGGTCAGATTTAAAAGATCATCAATTTCATCTTTGGTCGCATACTTCGATAAATCGACGTCTTCGCGGCGCTCCTTGGATCTGCTTGATCTTCCGTAAATATCAACCATTATCTGTTATGGGGTTGTTTAAATTTGGAAATCATTGATGATTTTTCAACGTGTATTCGTGCACGACTTTGTGAGGAGGAATCGCTGATTTCGAGATCGCATCAAGAACATTCAATACCTGCTGACCACATATCGGAGGATCGGTTAGTGTTTGTGTTGGTAACGTTGACTGCCAAACTGGAATTGAAAATCTTTGGACGTATCTGAGAAATTCAACTGGCGGTGCTAGCCCGTACGAATCGAAATAGATAATTCCACGCGGATCGATCGCGTAAGCAACCCAGTGAGTTCCAGGGCCTTCCTTGTTGTTGAGATTAATAATTCCTGTTTCTGGATTATTCGGTGTTGCTGGTAATTCATCTCGCATAAATACACCTCTGAAGGATTTTATGCGTAATTGTTTAGCAGCATTAAGTAAATCAAAATTACTCGCTGAAAGCTTCAATGCTGGAAGTGTTTTCAAAACCTTTTTGGGTACCATGACGCCGGAGTTCCCGGTAGTCTTAGACCGGATCCCTTTTTTTTTGTATCCTTTCCCGGTGGCTTTCTTTAGTGCCATTCCAGCTGCGGTTCCAACAGCTCCTAACGCAGCTGCTTTTGCGACTGCGGGAGCAGCAGCAGCTATCAGTGCTTGTATCGCGGCGAGAAGAGGAAATATACCGCCGGTTTTAACGATATCTTTGACCGCGGCCGGAGAGAGATCAAGTCGAACTCCAGTCGTTGATTGCTTCGCGCTATTGAAATGTTTTAGCTGAGTTTTAGTCAGCAACAGCTTGTTTGGACCACCCGCTAGCTGATCGTGTTTTAGTGTTATTGATGTCCCACATGTGCTCGCGTTCTTCGATTGTAATTTCTTCGCCTGACCAGGAGTCAGTGTGACATTAACATGACAGTATGACATTTTATTTAATATGATGTTGATCTAATTGCGCTTTTGGAAAACCTACAGGTTTTCCACTGGTGCATCAATGACTCTCATTCGGCCACCAGCACCTTCAAGTAACATTGCTTTATCGGAAAGTATGACCGCGATTGCTCTAGCACCTCCAGGAACTACTGGTGGACCAGCTACCCCAGCTGCTACTCGAGCCAGGCGAGCCCGAATAACTATATCGACCACAGATTTTCTGAACAAATCCAAATGTTCCAACGAAAAGTAATAGATCGGATACAACGTTGTAAAATCACGCTGGGATATCTGCAGCCCAGTGTCGACGTTTTGATCACGCCTATCATAAGACATCAATTGATAATATGCCCGTGCAACATCATTTCTTTCAAAATTTAGACTGATATCCTCAGCGGGTTCTTGATGTCCGTTTATTCTCAATGAAACTTCAGAAACTCCAAATGTGTCAAATATCATTGGACTTGCTTCCTGGTTATTTATTCTAGAATTTGCCTGAAACGCGATAAATATATGTCGCGCTGCTGTTACTCCCTGCTGTGATCCCAACTGTCACGTAAACAGTCCAGGAGCGTTGATTGAAGTACTATCTGTTGTCATTGCTAACCATGATAACAACGATTTTCCACCTTGATCCATAAAAGAAAGTAATTTTTGTTCTTCAGCGATTGATGGAGTCATTGTTGGCATCCACAGAGATAGTTTTCTTAACTCTACTTGACCAGGATCAACTCCAGCAGCTCGCCATATTGCATCATTATCCGAGTTTTTTCTGACAAGCGTTACTGTGTGTTTGGCACCAAATATAACCTTTCGGACATTTCTGCAAAATCCAAAAATATGAGATAACGGAATTGCACAGGAAAACTCTTCGTCGCCGCTCAGCATTGCTCGACGTGCGGCAAAACCCAAGTTGAAATTTTCATTCATGGCTTCAACTGCATTCCCGGCCGCGTTCATCGTTACATTTCTATTTTCGGGATGATCAGATGTGTCCTTTACAAACATCATTGTTGGACCAGCTGATCTTGTGTAATCATCAGAATATCTTGCAAGACCAAGTATTGTCGTGGCAACATCAACATTATCCAAACACGACTCAATATCTTTTCCATCAATCGAGTATGTGGCTTTGCTAAATAACGCCATCACACCATTATTAACAAAATCAACACGATCGCCTATTCCGTATCCAGTACCATCCTCTCTTAAGATTCTACCTGTGACTTCAATAAAAGCCTCACAAGGCAGAAAATATCTACCTGTGTCATGAATTTGAAACTCAATTCTCCCCTTCATGTTAGGTGTTTTTGCATCATAAGAATAAAATTGATAATCGCGCAAGGATTCATCCTTTCTGACTGGTTTAACCATATCAAGTGCTGCGTTGGATATGCGCTGAAACATCTTATTGTAATACATTATTATCTAAAACGAAGAGCACTTCCCGCTACTAAACTTGAAGCTATATTTTTTTCCATTTCTTTGGAAGGTATAAGTGATGCTAGTTTTTGATTCGCAGTTTCATTTATTATTTTGCTAACATTTGCAGGCATGTCCGCGGTGCTTGGTAATTTTACCGGCGGAGGCTTTCTGCGTATTAATCGTGCTAGTCTGTCCTTGATCGCCGTAAACACTTTGCCGGCTGCTTCACCGATCACACCAGAAGCTTTGTCTTTGATAACATCAATAGCTTTTGACGATAATTGTTTTGCAATTGGTCCCGCCTTTGGAGCTATTCTTGTAAACAATCCTTGAACAACATCTCCAAGTCCATCTCCATAATATGCACTGTAAACAGGATATCGCGAATTTACCACTCTTTCTCGTCGGGTCATATGATTAGAGTCATGTATGATCATTTTATTTAATTGTTGTTTTGTCTAACTAGTCGCTGTAATAACCATCTACGAGTTCATTAACAAGTTCACGGTAGATGCCGATATCCATGATACCACGCTGAAATAGTCGTTGACAGATATCAGCCGCTTCATTAATTATTTCTGGTGAGTTATTTCCGGCACGTTTTCCTCCGATAAGCACTTCTAACCGAGATACATCATCGACGATATTATTAGGACAAGCAATAAAACCGCTTCCTGTTTTTAGACCATCTCCGTTTTTTTCGGATCCTTCAGAAGATATCATCCTTAGATCTTCAAGTACATCCCCCCTTTCTTCCGGAACCTCTTCTATTTTTAAAGCAGAGAAAGATGGAACTAGTTTCTCTTTTTTAGATCTTCCACGTTTTTGTTTAGGTTTCGGTTGTTCTTCAGGTGGTGGTTGATGTTTCTGTCTTGGAGTTTGCTTTTGCTCTTGTGATCGCTGTTCTTCTTCCGGTTCTATGATTAATGGCGCTGTAATTGCTGATTTTTTAGCACCTTTTTTATGCCGTTTATCCTGTTTCGTTTGGATATCAAATCGATCCGATCCTGACATATACTCTCGATAAAATTGCTCACTTGTATCTAACCGTTAGATACCCCTTTTTATTTTATACACTCCATCAAGAAATTGTTGTTTTTTCACCTGTTGTTCGACATTTTTTAGAAATTTTTCTCTTGAGTGATAAGCACGAGTGACCTCAGTACCAAAAGCGATTGCATCCTCTCTGGTATTAATTGGAAATTTTTTTATTTTATCCACAAAATCTTCAATAAAGTCTGTTTTGTAATTAAATCCCTTAATTGGTTTAGGTTGAGCTTGTTTAAGTTCTTCTATCGCCTGAAGCAAACTTTTCTGTGATTGTTCAGGACCAGCAGGATCAGGTTTTCCTACGATAGCCGTTGTAACCGCTTTGGTAGCTGCTGTTACAGGTTTGAATAATTCCTCCGCGGCCTCTGCGAAACCTTCCTTTACTTGCTGTCTTACTTGTAATTTTTCTCTGACACTATCTCTGACAGGAATAAATTTTTTGATTGCTTCAAGTCGTTCTCGAGCTAGTCTAGCAGAATGTGCTTCTCCGATGTTGGCCATTATTGTTAATTTAAATTTTTAATTCACAACAGAAATCCTAAAATGATTAGCAGCAGAGAGACTACGCCACCAACGTCGTCGTCGACGTCACCCCGTGAAGAAACTTTTTTTTATAGCGAGTTATCGCTGTCGAAATAACCCCGTTAGCCAGAAAAGAGGATTTAGTCATCATAGTTTCTGGCTAGAAGGGTTTATTTTGCGAAATAAGACCTTCTATCAGAAGAGTTTTTGATAGATGGTCCTGTTGGACGAAAAAGTTGGTGGGCCCAGTCTCTCTGCTGCTCAAATGTTGATATAAAACTTGGGAATAAAGTATTTAAAACTGAGATGCTTATTGCAGAAATTCAACAAGAAGGGATCCTGGGAATGGACTTCATGAGGACAAACAAATCTGACTTGATGATAAGCAAGGGATGTTTAAATGTAAATGGAGAAAAAGTTACATGTTTCTTTAACAATGTAAAGGGACCTGTATGTTGCCGGGTGGCAGTTACTGAAACTGTTGAGGTTCCTCCACATTCAGAATTTATAGTAAACAGCAAACCATTAGGAACTGTGGGAGAAGGCTCCTATGGATTGATTGAACCTGCAGTGAAATTTACTGAAAAGACATGATTGTTGGTAACCAAGGTCTTAGTTGATCCATGTAGAAATACATTACCCATTAGAATAGCAAATTTTGGAACTGAACCATGCAAAATCTTTAAAAATACACACATGTTTGAAAGGTCCTCAAAGAATTTAAGTGATGAACAAACAAATGAACTAAGAAATTTTCTGATTAAAAATCAGGATGTTTTCTCCAAAAATTCTAAAGACATAGGCCACACTACACTAACCCAACATACAATTAACACAAATGATGCTCAGCCAATAAGACTTTATCCATACAGAATTCCACTAGCAAAAAGAAAGATTGACGAAGAAGAAATTAAGAAAATGGCAGAAGCTGACATAATTGAAAAATGTCCCCAAAGTTCTTGGAATGCTCCTGTAGTAATGGTAAATAAACCAGATGGATCTGTTAGATTTTGTTGTGATTTTAGACACTTGAATGATGTGACACTCAAGGATTCACAACCATTACCTCGCATTGATGTTAGTCTTGATGCACGTTCTGGTTCAAAATGGTGGTCTTGCCTTGACATGAAATCAGGTTATTGGCAATGTGAAGTTAAAGAACAAGACAGACCGAAAACTGCTTTTTCAATACCTGGTGATGAACAGTGGATGTGGAAAAGAATGGCATTTGGTCTTTGCAATGTACCCGCCACATTCACCAGATGGACACAAGTTGTATTTTCTGGTCTAATATGGAAAATTTTGATCCTGTATTTTGATGAACTGATTTGTTATTTGAAAACATTTGAGGGTCAACTTGAAAATCTCACCATTATCTTTGAGAGATTGCAACAAGCCAATTTGAAACTTAATCCCAAGTAGTGTTGTCTTTTTCAGAAGCAAGTTTCTTTCTTAGGTCATTTGATAACTGAATCAGGTGTTGGGACCTTGCTTGAAAAGATACGAACCATTAATGAATGGCCTGTGCCAAGAAATGCCAACAAACCAAAAGCTCTGTTTCCCTGTGTTCATACTATAGATCATATGTGCATAGATTTGCAGATATTGCTAAACCACTCCATTAAATGGCAGAAAAGAATGTAAAGTTCAAATGGACTTTAGAATGTCAAGGTCATTTGATACTTTGAAACAATCTTTAACAAAAACTCTGATACTTGCATTCCCAACTGAAAATGATCCATTCACCCTTGATTGTGACGCTTCAAATATTGGACAGGGTGCTGTACTATCACAAGTCCAAGATGGAAGGGAGAAGGTTATCTGTTACTTTAGCAAATGTTTTTCAAAACCTGAAAGACAATACTGTGTAACTCGCAGAGAGTTACTGGCCATTGTAAATGCCATTAAACATTTTCACAATTATTTGTATGGTTGTAGGTTCACGGTGAGAACTGATCATGGTGTTTGAAATGGCTTTTGAACTTTAAATTAGTGGAAGGACAATTGGCCAGATGGTTAACATTTCTGTCGGCATTTGACTATGAAATTGAGTACAGACAAGGAAAGATTCATAAGAATGCTGATGCATTATCAAGAAGACCATGTCATGACATCCTCTGTAAATATTGTGATAGATCAGAAGAACATTGTAATGAAACAGTGAAAATTGACAAAAACAATGATATCTGCAAAGTTGAAAGTATTCCTGTTTTATCCTGTAGTGTAGACAAAAATAAAATAGTTGACAATGTTGATAGTCTCACAGGTAAGGATGAATTACACTTTCGTATAAATGTGGTTGGTCAAAGTGTCATAAACGAGATGTGTACAAAGAATGTACTCTATAGCATGATACTGTGTATGTTCCTAATTTTCCAGATAGCTTCAGATACGACGGCAACAACTGTTGTCTTCTTCTTTTGCTTGCTCTCAATCTTGGTAGAACACCTATGCAAAAGAAAAGAATGTGAAAAGAATGATTCTAAAATTTTGATCGGTCAAGTATGTCAGAAACAGAATAGTATAGAAAAGTCAAAATATAGCACTGATGAATTGAGTGAAGGTGAAAACACATACCGTAATATGTCTAAAGAGATTAGTACTGAATTAGAGCAGACTAATGACAGACATATACAGAATAAATGTGCACCTGATTTATCCAATGCTAATCCTGAAAATGGTGACTTAAATGGATGTTTGAAGCCTCAAGAAAATGATGCTGGAAATTCTAAAATAAATAATAACACAGAAATTGACCTAGAGAAATTTGACACAGGAAATTTGGATCTCAATGTTCTAGCAAAGCTACAATTACAAGATCCAATTTTAAAAGCTGTACATGGCTGGTTGAAAAGTAAGAGTAAGCCTGATTGGGCTCATGTTGCTAAATATGGCCTAGAGATTAAGTACTTTTGGCACAGCTGGGAATCTCTGTCTTAAGAATAATGTTTTATATAGAAAATGGGAAAGTCATGATGGAAAAGAAATCATATTTCAAATTATAATACCAAGAAGTTTGAAAACATTTGTTTTGACCCAAATGCATAATAGTATTAGCAGTGTACATCTTGGTATAACCAAAACCCTACATAAAATAAGGCAACAATTTTTCTGGTATGCTTTAAGAAGATATGTAGAGAATTGGTGCAAGAATTGTACAATTTGTGGTTCAAGAAAAATGCCTCAAAAGAATGCAAAGGCTCCCCTTAAACAATACCATGTGGGATTACCCATGGAAAGAATAGCAATTGATTTAATGGGACCTTTACCAAAATCAAAACAGGGTAAAAAGTATCTAATGGTAGTGGCAGATTATTTTACAAAATGGACAGAAGCCATTCCATTACCAAATATTGAAGTACAGACTGTAGCAAAAGCATTGATTGAAAATTTCATATCCCGATTTGGTGTACCATTACTCACACACACAGATCAGGGATCTAATTTTGAATGTAATTTATTCCAAGAAATGTGTCAAATTTTGGGTATTAAGAAAACCCGAACAACTACTGCAAGACCCCAATCAGATGGTATGGTTGAAGAGCAAATCGTACAATAGTGAATATGCTTTCAGCTTTTGTGTCGGATCATCAAAGAGATTGGGATGAATATGTATTTTTGGTGATGATGGCCTACAGGTCTTCAGTTCATGAAAGTACTGGAACAAGCCCTGCTGTAATGACATTTGGAAGGGAGATAACTCTACCCATAGACCTCATCTTGGGTGACCCTGAGAAACAACCATCTGAAAGTCAGAAATATGAAACTGATTATGCAGATGAACTAAAAGAGAGACTGAATGAAATACATGAAGTTTCCAGAATAAAAATGCAACTTTCTGGTGAAAATATGAAAAAGAATTATGATCTGAGAGTCAATCTCCACAGCTATACTGTAGGTGATGAAGTATGGTATTATGACCCCAAAAGAATAAGAGGCTTGAATTCAAAATTACAAAGACCCTGGAAAGGTCAATTTGAAATTATTTCCAAACTTAATGATGTGCTATACAGAATACAAGAAAGTCCAAAGCATAAGCCAAAAATTGTACACCATGACAAACTTAAATCGTATCATGGAGAAGTTATTTCTCCTTGTTTGAATATTATTAACCACTAAAAAAAGTTCAAATTTCACATATATAGTTAATGCTGCTTCTCTTAGTATAATTAAATTATTGATTTGGTTGCTGAGTGAAATTTACTGAACAAGAATTGTTTTGGAATTGAATGAATGTAAATTTAATAGTTGTAAGATTGTGTCAATATGAATGATTAATTTTTTTTTTAAGTTGTATACAAGTCTTTTAAAACTGCATCAGTTTACTGAAGTATATATGTGTATTTATTTATATATGACAAATATTTAACCAAGTTGCTCTAACTTTTATGAATTGCAGAGTGGTGACTGCACTTGTGGGATTTGTGATGATATCAGAGCCAAGTGTGTCAATCACTTGATTGAGCAGCATTCAGGAATTAGTTTTAAGTGTAAACTCTGCAGAAAGTTATTCATTAGAAATGATAACCCTCACACATGTAAAGCGAAGAAAGAAGATTTTGAGATATTTGCCCAACTATCTGGAACACGAGGCCAAAATACTGAGAAAGAGTTAAGTAATTTTATCTCTACCATGGTTAATAAAAATGTGAAAAATGTGAATGACAGGCATAAGGTAGTTCCCAGTCCTTCAAAAAGAAAACGAAACTCCTCATCAACTCCCAGCAAGAGACAATGTACACCACTCCCTCGATAACTCGAACCCTGATAACTTGCGAACCTGCTTATAACGCGGTGTCAGGCGTGGATCCCATTTTTTAAACCCGAAAATACCCCAAAAAATTATCCCTATTTGTTGAACCTGAAGAAAATTGTGATCAAAATAGGTAACGGAAACTCTGATGTATTGCTCGTTGTATCGTTGAAAACGGTAGATAGGACCTGGAAATTTTAATCAACACTATGAAATATCAAATTTAAAAATAACTCATACAATTTTTTACATTTTCTTTCCAAACGACATTCCTAGTACACCGCAATTAATGATATGTAAGGAAATTTTGATCAATGAAAATGTCACTTACGCCGAGTGGAGGCAGTACTTTAATAAATAAATACAAATTAAATAATTATTTTATCAATTGAAATTTGTGTTCTAGTTCCATCTTTTAGTTCCTTATAAGTGTAATCGTCATAAGTGCAATGTGTCCTCTTGTAATTAAACGTAAAAGGCGTCAATCTACCGTAACAGCTATGTCCGCGAATGTTTCTCTGAGAACCTAATTAAGTGCCGACCGTGTTATGATAACTGACTTGCGGAAGTATTTATTGTATTGTTGCACTGAATTAAAAGCTGGCCTCCTTTATATTATCACGTTAATTATGTCTTTTGAATATTAAAAAAAAGGAGGTGGAATAAAAGAAAAGTTAAAAGGCACAACAATCGGACTCACTTAAAATCTAGCAGCCTCGGTCATATGTCAGGTGAACTCACTTCATTTGATTAATCGAACACTGTAATAAACGTTATTGTGTATGTAACAGAAACTATCTTAAATTAACCGACTCTGTCATAACTGATCAAAGATAACAAGCTAGCAAAGCGAAAAGAATACTTCATAAAATAAAGAGCTTGATTTCACAGATACGGATCATTATGGGCAAGCAAGTTTCAGAGAATTCTTGAACTGGCATTTAGAGATATCCTCAGGGATGATAAGAAATTTCATTATTACTTCCAATGAAATCACGACGTTAACATTCTACTAATTGAACAAAAAAAAATTAAAAAATTGAGTTTCAATGTAAACGTGTCACGAAATAATTGTCGTATGTTTTTGAAGAAAAAAAAAGAAATCTTGTTTGGTGGTGTATCAGTAGTTAGTCTAGTTCCCAATGTGGAATACCGATTTTGCAAGATACTATTAAATACCACTACGGGAACCAGACTCATCAAGAAAACAAAAAGCAGTGACGTAATACACAGATTTTTCACGCACACGTGATGGTTGTTCAAACCAGTTGGAACGATCTTTCATATGTTGGATATTTTGTGAAAACAAAAATGTTATTTAAACAGAATAACGAACAACTTCATTAGAAAAAGCGCATTATTAAAAATTATTATCGACGTGATTGTAAAATGAGGATTCAGTCATTAAACAGCCCAGTTCCGTAACGCCCCCACCCCTTACCGTTTTCTATATGTCAGAGCCATTTTTTTAAAGTTTTGGAGGTCCCTCGGTAACTCGCGCCTCACTTATAGTGCGGTCTATGTTTGTGGACCCCGTTGTGCGTGAGTTATTGACGGAGAGGTGTATATTACCACGAACCTACAACACCACCAAGACCCAATCTTCGGTATCATCCAACCTGGAAAAATCGAGAAGCCGAACCAAATCACCAGCTTTTTCAACTCCTGTTTGTTCCAGGTCCAACTCTAGTGCTTCCACAAGAAGCTCCAGTTCATCTGGAAGTTCTTCACACCATAACCACACCAGCTCCTCTTTGAAAACACCAGAAAGGAGAGTACCCGAAAGAGTTATGACCCCACCAACCCCACAAATACTCAAAGAACTCCTTGGAATTGAGGATACTGAGAGCTTATGGGGAATGGATGATTACAAGGAATTTGTACTAGAGGAAGAGATGACAAGTACGGAGAAAGAAAATAAAAGAAAGAATAAAATGTCTGATGTTAATGAGGATGAAGATCATGGAGAAGATAAAAAGGGAAGTAGAAAAGAAAGAGATCAGGTAATAATTAATGAGAAAGGTGAAAATGTCATTAGTGTTTTGAATGATAAGTGAATGAGGTTGGAAAGAGGATAGAGTTAAAGATGAGGGATGGGAAGTCAAGAGGGATCTAAACAAGAAGACAGATAGTACAGTATTGAAACAGACTGCATAGAAAGAAAGCAAGTATTAATGATGGAAGATGTGCAGGTATGGAGATGCAAAGTAGATTAAAGGAACTACAACAACTGCAAAATAGTAAGATTATGCTAAATGTCGGGGGGGGGGGGTAAAATGGAAACCAGTTGAATTTCTCTGTTTAAAGATCCGGAGTCACTCTTTTCAAGGGCAATAGAGTCCAGTGAACACTGTTGTTCAAATAACAATGTTATTTTTTTTTTACAAAGACCCAACTCATACGAGATTTATTTTAAATTACCTCCGGTACAATGGCTCTATGCCAGAGGCCTTAATCCCTAGAGACAGGTGAAACTTAACTGAAATATTTTACATGAGGCTGAATATTACAATCTGAAAGGCCTGTCCTCACTACTCTGGAAAAGGCTGAATTTATTACTTGAGTGGGGAGACGTTTAAAAACAATAATTTCTGAAGGACATGTAATGAATAGAAATTTGACTGAAATAAATATAATGTAAATTGAGATTTGGCAAGACTGTACTGAACTGAACAATTGTTTGAAATTTGTGAATGGTTGGATTTGTGTTGGGAAACTGTAAATCAATTATGCGGACCGCTGGACCCAAAGATCACACGGCCCACTGGACCTAAACATGACTACTTACTATTCTACAGATGCAGATATAAAAGGAAATCATCAAAAATTGTAGAAAATTAAATACACAATCTAGATGTACATGCAATAATTTATAAATGTATTTTACTGTTAATTATATACATACCTCTTTAATGTATAAGAATATTACAGCTTGTTGATTTCCAGTGCAAAATGGGATATTTGATGAATTTTCTTCATATAATCTTAATGGTTATATATATTTCATCTGAAATAAGATATAGGTAGGATAAATATTTTATATTCAACATAAGTATATACTGTGATATGATGTGCATCAATAATTATTTAAAGCATACATTTTTTATTGTTTATACGTATGTAAAATTTTGAAAATGAATATTTAAAAAAAATAAGATGAATTTAACAGTATGAATTAATTTTATGCTGGATTACTGTATCAATATATTTTTGTGTTAAGAGTTTTTATGTTAACAATACAAATGAAATTCTGAATTCATTTGTTAGTTGTCCTTCTTGCTATGAATTATTAATATTATAAAATGTTGAATAAATGTGATGGTAGTGCTCTTCCGAGGAGAATCGGGTGGGTTTGAATCCCTCTGGGGCTGACCTTAGTCAGTCACAGTAGAACCTTTACAACAGATAGGAAAAGTATATAATAATAGAAAGTGCTCTGTATAATTTTCTTAATTGTAAAAGGATGAATTTTCAGATGAAGTACAATAGCTAGAATAGTGGAGAACTTGACCCATGGTGAACTCGCCCTGGGAGAACTCATCCCAGGTGTCAGAAGAAGTTGCCCCACTTCGCCTGGAGAAGTCGCCCCAAGGATCATATTAAGTAATTCTGAGATGTCACCACATGGTTGTTAACACCTTATTTATTGTTGTTTTTCTTCAACTTAATAACTTATTAAATCTATAAAATTTGCCATTTTTCAACGTTTCCATGTGTAGGATAATTTCTATTTTGTAAATATGTTTGTAATTTATTCAACGAATTTTGTAATTGACATTCATCTGAAATAATGTGTCGGTATCTTTTGGACTGGCTATATGTTATACAATTTTTACATGACACGGGATGACCTGAAGAATATTCCACATATTGGTGGATATTAGTTTTCTTTATATGAATATTTGTAGAGATAGTGTTATCAATATTTTTTATTACATTTACATCTAAAAATGAAACATGCGTACTAGATGCAGTATAAGTAAATTTAATCATCAGATGAAAATGATTTAGGCGATCTATACATTTTTTCAGTTCTTCAGTTGAATGCTTCCAGATCATAAATATGTCATCTAAAAGTCTGAACCAAAGAGATGGATTAAACTTTTCGTTTTGAAGAAAATCATTTTCTAATTTACCCATGTTATATTATTACAGGTTAGAACCCCCATCCCTTGATTTTCTTTGTAACGACCCCCTATTATTACAGGTTAGAACCCCCATCCCTTGATTTTCTTTGTAACGATCCCCTGTGGGTATCTTGGCATCCATCCGTCTATGGGAGACGATGGCGTAGCTCCAAAGTAAGCTTTTGTCTATCCTTCTTTCTAGCTCTCTTTTCAGCTTGTTTTATTCTTCTCTCTTCCTCTGCGTTTTGAACTCCCTGCCTGACAGCTAGGCGCCAGCTGGAATGGTTGTTTGCACAGCTCTCCCAGTCGTTGACGTTGATGTTTGCTGTCTTCATATCCTTCTTGCAAGCATCTTTGTAGCGCAGATGTGGTCGTCCAGTTGGTCGTACACCTTCTGCTAACTCCCCATATAACAGGTCCTTGGGAATGCGACCTGGGTCCATTCTTTTGACATGGCCAAGCCAGTGAAGGCGCCTCTCGCAGAGAATGGAGAACATGCTGTTCATGTTGGCGCGTTCTAGAACCTCTGTGTTGGGTACTTTGTCCTGCCACTGGATGTGCAGAATGCGCCGCAGACATCTCGGGTGGAAGCTGTTGAGTTTCCTCTCATGTCTTGCATAGGTGGTCCATGTTTCGCTGCTGTAGAGAAGTGAGCTGAGTACGCAGGCTTGGTAGACACGCAGTTTGGTCTTCTCTGTGAGGTTGGGGTTGTTCCAGACTCTGTGGTTAAGTCTGGCCATCACTGCTGTTGCCTTGGCAATCCTGCCGTTCACCTCAGAATCAATGGAGACTGAGCTGGAGATGTTAGACCCAAGGTATGTGAAGTTCTCGACAACTTCCAAGTTGTACCCATCAATGGTGACAGAGGGAGGGGAGTCTGCATCCTGCGCAATGACATTAATTTTCTTCAAACTGATGGTCAGTCCAAATTCCTTACAAGCATGGGAGAGGCGGCATACCAGCTGCTGCAGTCCATCTTCCGTGTGTGATGTCAAGGCTGCATCATTGGCAAAGAGCAATTCACGGATGAGTACCTCTGTGACTTTAGTCTTAGCACGGAGACGTGCGATGTTGAACAGCTTGCCGTCAGCCCTGGTATGGATGTACACTCCCTCGCTGCAGTCCTTGAATGCGTACTGGAGAAGCATGGAGAAGAAGATGGCAAAGAGTGTGGGCGCAAGGACTCAGCGTTGTTTTACTCTGCTGATGACTGGGAATGCTTCAGATGTTGCACCATTGAAGCACACTGTGCTGTGCATGTTCTCGTGGAACGACATGATAACAGCAAGCAGACGTGGGGGGCAGCCGATCTTCTGCAGGAGTCTGAAGAGTTCACTCCGACTAACCAGGTCAAACGCCTTCGTCAGGTCTATGAAGGCAATGTAGAGGGGCATCTGCTGCTCGCGACACTTCTCCTGCAGCTGATGTAGTGAAAAGATCATGTCTACAGTTGGCCTGCCAGCTCGAAATCCACACTGGGACTCTGGGTAGACGCGGGAGGCTAGGATTTGCAAGCGCGCCAAGGCAACATGGGCGAAAGCCTTTCCAATGATGCTGAGAAGGGAGAAGCCCCGATAGTTGTTGCAGCCGCTACGGTCTCCTTTGTTTTTGTACAAAGTGACAATGTTGGCGTCACGCATGTCCTGTGGGATGTATCCCTGTTCCCAGCAAAGGCAGAGGAGTGTGTGTAGGGGCTGGAGCAGTGCTGGTTTTCCGCTCTGGGTAGACGCAGGAGGCTAGGATTTGCAAGCGCGCCAAGGCAACATGGGCGAAAGCGTTTCCAACGATGCTGAGAAGGCTCAAAATCCACACTGGGACTCTGGGTAGACGTGGGAGGCTAGGATTTGCAAGCGTGCCAAGGCAACACTGGCGAAAGCCTTTCCAATGATGCTGAGAATGGAGAAGCCCCGATAGTTGTTGCAGTCGCTACGGTCTCCTTTGTTTTTGTACAAAGTGACGATGTTGGCGTCACGCATGTCCTGTGGGATGTATCCCTGTTCCCAGCAGAGGCAGAGGAGTGTGTGTAGGGGCTGGAGCAGTGCTGGTATTCCGCTCCTGAGGACTTCAGGCAGAATGCCGTCGCTTCCAGGAGCCTTCCCACAGGCAAGGCAATCGATGGCTTTTCCGAGCTCTTCCAGGGTGGGCTGTGTGTCTAGCTCCTCCATGACAGGCAGGTCTGGAATGGCGTCCACGGCAGTTCCAGTGACATTGTTTTGGGTTGCGTATAGCTCAAGATAGTGCTCAACCCATCGCTGCAGTTGTTTCCCCTGGTCTGTGATGACTTCGCCTGTCTTGGACTTGAGGGGGGCGGTCTTGTAGCTGTGGGGGCCTGTCGCCTTTTTGATACCCTCATACATTCCTCTTCTATCCCCGGTGTCAGCAGCTGTCTGTATACTGTTGCAAAGGTTCAGCCAGTAGGTGTTGGCACAGCGGCGGGCAGTCTTCTGGGCGTTGTTTCTTGCAATCCTGAGGGCTTGTAGTGTTCTGGGGCTAGGTGCAGCCTTGTATGCCAGGAGGGATTTCCTCTTTGCCTCAGTCACGGACTCCATCTCCTCCCAGTTTGCCTCATACCAGTCGACATTCTTTCGCTCCCTCTTCCCGTAAGCTGTGATGGCTGAATTGTACACAGAGTTACAGATATGGGACCACTTGGAGTCAATGGTGTCATCTGGTGTCACTTTGGTGAGAGCTTCCTTCAGTTTGCTGATAAACTGCTGTTTTCTCTGGGTTGCTTGCACAGCAGGTGTTGATGCATGGGTGACCCTTCTTCTTGGCGTGGTGCAGCTTCTTGGGTAATATTCGCACCTTGCTGGCCACGAGGGAATGGTCCTTGTCACATTCACATTCGGCACTGTGGTAGCTGCGTGTGAGGAGGACACTGGTCAGTTCTGCATGCCTGGTGATAACAAGGTCTAGCTGGTGCCAGTGGCATGAACGTGGCTATCTCCATGACACCTGGTGGATTTTTTTGCATTTGAAGAAAGTGTTGGTCACACATAGGCTGTGGGAGCAGCACATCTCCAGCAGTTGCTGACCATTCTCGTTGATCTTGCCCCTTCCGTAAAAGCCAAGACAGGTGGACCAGGCCTCATGGTCAGCTCCCACTCTAGCATTGAAGTCTCCTAGTAAGTAAAGG
Source organism: Sinohyriopsis cumingii (assembly GCA_028554795.2). Lineage (NCBI taxonomy): Eukaryota > Metazoa > Mollusca > Bivalvia > Unionida > Unionidae > Sinohyriopsis > Sinohyriopsis cumingii. Next base: position 898,560 of record JAPYKE020000118.1, on the reverse strand, counting down.
CTTTCATTGTTGGGGATACTGGATATTGCCTGATCCAGAGCCTCATGAAACTTGTCTTTCTCCTCGTAGCTGGAGCAGAGGGTTGGGGTGTACACGCTGAAGATGTTGACCGGGCCTAAGGATGTTGACAGCCGGAGGGCAAGGATTCTCTCAGTACCTGATGATGGAGGTTCAGTGAAGGCGATTAGCGTGTTCTTTACGGCAAAGCCTACACCATGCTGCCTAGGTTTATCCAAGGGCTTCCCCTGCCAAAAGAACGTGTAATTGGCTTCCGTGATGGTGCCGCTGTCAGCCAGTCGGGTCTCCTGGAGGCAGGCAATGTCAATGTTCAGTTGGGAGAGTTCTCTGTCAATGACGGCAGTCTTCCGTGCATCATCGATCTGCTGTAGGTCAGCGGTCAATCCAGGACACATGGTCCTGATGTTCCAGGTTGCAAAATGAAGAGTTGGAGTCTTCTTATTTCTTCTTTTGGTTTTTTTTGGTGCGGAGTTTTGTGGCCCATTTGTCAAGATGGTTCTCTAAGCTCCACGCACCCAGTGAAGCAGGCAGGCCATGGCGGGCAGCACCTTACTGACTGGGGGCTGCCCAGCTTGAAGCGGGCGGTAGCTGTCCAGTGAGACCTGGTGATCTCTCCCACCGTCAGAAGTAACCCCTGGCACCAAGCTCTACGCCAATCGAGCTTTGACTTAGAACCGATAAACTGCTACTTCTCGTGTTGTGCCGACGCTGTATGACGACGCTGGAGTGTCCTCTCCAGTGGAGCTATGAAGCCTGGGCAGGGTGGTATGGAGAATCAGCTGTTGTCCATACAGCAGTTCCCCCCTCTCCACGCAGCTGGTGTGCCCAGGGGAACGACAAATGCCGATACAGCTTGGCACCAACGGCGTCGCAGGAGTTGCCGGAATGACATTGAAGTCAATGTCAGACCGCCTTAGGGACTCCATCTCCGGATTTTCTGTCGGGGTTTACTCCCTTAGCCTTTCCCATGAATGGGTATAGCCACAAGGCAGCAGAGGTTTGGAATCGGAGTTTTCCTTCTCCTAGATGAGCTGCCATCCAAGGTTTACAAGTCCCATCTACCCGAAGCAACGGGTTTTAAGGCGCCAGTGGGCCGCCTTCACCCCTTCTCCTGTTAGTAGAAAACATGGTCTGCCGGGCTTCAAATCTAAGCCACTCGCGAAGGCCAGGAGCTGGATTTTAGTTGACAGAGGCAGTCAGAGACGCAAGCCGCATGGGGCATTTTTTGGAGGATTGGGGCACTTGTCTCCCACTCCCACCCCGGGCAATGTCAACCTTAGACCACTGTGGGTATAGTAGCATTCAGAAAACGGCGATCAGCCTTGCTTATCAGCCTTGCTTAATTAAACTCAAAAAATCCATTGAATACGACAACTAGTATGTACAAATTGATGTAAATAAGTCACATAAAAGGATGAATGATAAAAATATTTTTTAAAAATTAAATGTAGAAGCTATTTATCAAATTTATTATCAGGTTCTCCAGCTAGGGGCCGGTCATTGTAATGTCATGTTTTGTAAGCGTATGTCGACTATGATCAGTCGTAGAATTTGAATGTATTACCGAATAAGATAGATAGTAACTTACCAGGTAAATATTGTTACTTGCTGGGGCTTAGACGACGACAAGAGAAGACATTCGAATTTAACCAAATAGAGCGCATATTCAGGAGCATGGTGTATGAACTTATTGTATTTTGAAGCAATAATTGATAGGCTGAGTTCAAAATCCTAGCTTTGACCTGAGTTTGAACTTTAAATGGTTTGTGCTGCTGGAATAGTCGAGAACTCGCATTGGGATTACTCGCCCCATAAATTGTCCTACAATGTAAGACACTGCACAAGTTGGTTTTGTTTTAGTGCTGGTCCTGATGCCCAAAACATAAATATCAGCGTCATGGTCTTACATGTAGGACTAGCTCCATGGAGAACCTGTCCCTTGGAGAAATCATCATTCCAGGTGTCAGGAAAAGTCGCCCCAAAGATAATAGATACTAATTTAGAGGTATCGCCCAATGATGGATACCGCTTTATATGATCGCCTCTTGAATTGTTCAGTTACCGAATAACCGAGATACATCATGTTACATGTCTGAGGCATGATGCTCCAGTGCTAGCCATCACTATAAACTGCCACATGCAGACATATCATATACACATACATACATCATTTAGAACTTAATCACACTTAAATTCAGATATGCCCCCCCACACACACCTGTTCATTTCTATAGCAAGTGTTTACTTATGCCCTGTGTATGTTGGACTATTATTGCCGGTCATTGCAGAATAACTTTTTGCTGTTGTTGATTTTGTTTATATAGTACAAGTCACATAAGACATGTAGGCATTCAGCACCAACTATTTCAGTAATTGGTGCCATTTTTTATACTTTGATTCTACATACCTTTGAGTAGCAAGTATTCACTTCATTTAAATTCTTATACATCCATATTCCTTTGGAAGGACATTATTTCGATGCCCCAAGAGGTCCCAGTGGCAAAATCAATATTAAAGTATGTATATAATTTGACAAAATGAACCTAAAGGTGTGATCCAGTATAATCTGGATTGAATGGTGCGCATTATGATGTCACAATGAAAGCTACACATATTGATAAACAAAGTCATACTACCTTCGATTGTGATGATTACACTGGACATGCTCTTATTTTGACCCAAGTTCAGTACATGGCCACCATTGTAAAAGTTCATAGCGATAGATATTTGTCTGGAAGATTCATGGAGACAGTTAAGGTGCAGAGTATTCAGTAATTAGGATTGAATAGACTTTGGTTAAATAAATGTCACCATTGTGTGGTTTTATATCATTATATCAGACTTGTTTGTTTGAAACTTACCAAAAACAAGATAACATAATAATCTTTGTGGTATCCTAGATAGTAACAACTTAAGTGCAGCCTCATTTATTTCAGCATATATCTGATAATTTACTTCATAAGCTTTGTCTCCATCCCAAAAAAACATTGTAACTGTCTATTTAACTATTTATTTTAAATGATTTCAATTATTTTCATTGGAATTTAATATTTGCCTCATATTTTTAGTAATAATGAAATTATATCACCAAATACCCTTTTTTATAGAAATAAACCTGGCTTAGAATAACTTAAACATGAGTATCTGAAGGCTTCACTCCATCTGTTTGTCCACTAACTTCACATATGTCCATCAGCACCCCTACCCCCTCAATCAACTATTTAAGATGCTTTTGAGGTGTAAAATCCAGCGCTTTTTTATTTCTACATGCAATGTTACCTACATTTTAAGCTTCACCTGCTGGAGCTTATGCAACTGGTACATGAAGCAAATTGGCGATAACTATGCCAGTATTTATTGACAATTTCATCTTCTTTGAGAATTGATATTATTAATGATAACTGATTGATTTCTTTGTGAACACTTAAGGTATAAATTTGACAGTCTTAATCAGTATACATGTAAGATCTTTCACTTCTCCAGAGAAGCTCTCTAACTCTATCTCTCTCTCTCTTCAGTCAGCCTGGAGTGAATTCACCAACCAACCTAGGGCTAGTTTTCCGTAAGCGAGTTCTCCATTGGTAGGTTCTCCATTCGCCAAATACATGCCAGATGCGACATTTAGTCCAGGGTATATAAATGGATCGTTTTTGATGGCCCTGTATTATTAATATTTGCATCTTTAGTATATTTTATTTCTTTCAAACACATGTTATTTGCAATAATACACTTATAAGTAATAATTACAAAAATTATCCCCATAAAATTACAATACAATACTTAGTGAAGTTTTTTAAAGATTTTTTTTTATGTTACAACAGAATTGTTTTCTCCTTTGATTAAAATATTTAAATGAAAGATTTCATTATGTATGGTTTTCAGTTAGATTAATTATTCCTAAACTATTTGCATAGCCGCCCATATATAGAGATGTCAGAATTTTGGGAAATTTCTACCAGGTACCTGTCAGTCCTAACAATCAGTTAGCCACCCAATCAAATGAAAATTGTATTAAATGTTAACCTGAACTGCTTTGTTGTAGGTTCACATGTGCTAACCCCCTATAAAGGTATAAGCATAATTATTGCTAATATAAGCAGCAAAAAAGCATAATCTGAGCATAAAAAGAGCAATATACACCACTCCTTTGATAACTCATGCACCACATGTCCAAAAACAGACTGCACTGTAGGCAAGGGTGTAATTTATCGAGGGACCTCCATAACTATATGAAATGATGCCATCCTTGCTTGACACTGAAAGCCTGTAAGGGGGATAGGGCTAGCTGTTCTGTTTAATGGCTGAATACTCATTTTAAAGTCTCGTTGGCAATAACTGTCAATAAAGTGCTTTGTCTAATTAAGTTATTTGCTTTTATGTAAAAATGACCTTTATAGTCAAGATACCCAACCACTGAGAGATCGATAACAATTCCAACAGGTTTCAATTACCAACTTTGATCACGATTTCCTCTGTTCAACAAATACGGGTCAGATTTTTGGTACTTTCTAGTAAAATAAAATGGGCTCTACAACTGACCCCATGTTATAAGCGGGTCTGCTACTTACCTGGATCAGCGGTTAAAAGTTTTGTCTCAAATCGTCTAAATTCATTTGGATTAGTAGTTGCACTGTATTTACAGTTTTTTTTGGGACACCATTTCGGGGGGGGGGGGGCAAATATAACATTTATATGCTTTGTAATTTTCGGATCTTGCTCCACTATAATTTTTTTTACATCTTATGCTAACAGCTGCCTCACTTGGTGCTCAGCATTAAGAGGTTAGTGTTAGGACTAGTTGGCCTGGTGTCAGGATAATGTGACTGGTTGGGACATCATGCTACCTGTCAGCGGCATTATGCCCCTTTGCTAGACATTGCTATTAAACTGTCACACTGCAGACATTGTAACAATATGACTTAATTTGTTTTAAAGCTACATTAAAAATCCAAATCGCACACACACACACACACACACCTGTTTTTCATTCATTATCCTTTCCATGATATTGGACAAAATACTTATTATTCTTTATGGCAGCATGTCATCATGTGAGCTAACGGTAATTTCGTTATGGATTGGGGGGGGGGGCCACAAATTTATCTTCCCCTGTATGTTTTCAGACACATAATTAAAGAATTCAATGTCTTTGGACGACAAAAGAAAGTAATTATTTGTTGCTGTCTGAAAACATACTGTAAATACCGTAGCACAATATTAGAGACAAAAGAAATTGATAGATTATTTATGCATAACACTCACTTTAACTAGTCTACATGTCTACAGTAACTTTCGTGAATAGTTGTAAAGTCCAAATGATGATTGTTGTATTATACTCGACCTGCCATGGTTCGTCCCTCAACAGCAGTCCAGTGCAGCATGTTTTTAAGTTTAACAAAATCCCTCTCCTAACATATTTCAGTTGTATAACATCCATCAGTCACATCTATTCATCCCAGTTTGGGGGTTTATTTTATTGCCACTAAAACACTTGTGTGTTCATTAGTACTTTCAAGACTGGACTATTGTAACTCAATTCTGTCTGGTTCATCTCAATATCTACTCCAGAAACTTCAAAAAGTTCAAAACACAGCTGCTCGGATCATACTTAAAGTACCACGATCAGAGCACACCTCCCCGCTGCTCTGTACCCTACATTGGCTATCCATTCGATCCAGAATCAAACACAAAATTTGTTCTCTGTGCTACGTTTCACTGTCTGACTCTAGTCCAACATACCTATCCGATCTCACCCATGTGTACACACCAGCAAGATACTTATGCTCCTCTTCTGATAATCATATACTCATTATTCCCACTATGAAAACAAAGTCATATGGACAGCGTTCTTTTGCATACCAGGGCCCAGCAACGTAGAATGAATTGCCCACTGAACTTAGACACAAAGACACTGATCACATTCAAGAGGGCTCTCAAAACTCACTTATTTCAACTGCAAGAACAAACTTAAAGACCTAATAATGTTTCCTACCTGAAATATTCTCAGCATGTTTTTTATTTTTTATTTTTTATTCTAACTTAATGGTTGTTGTTGTTGTTGTTGTAGGGTTTAACGCCATTTTTCAGCACAAGATAGGCTATACATGGCGGCCAGTATTAATGGTGGAGGAAGAACCGGGGAAAACCCCAGAAAGAACCACCGACACACGAGAAGCTACTGGCAAGCTTTCTTACATACCCACATTGGCCGAATCCGAGACTCGAACCCACGCAGACAGAGGTGAGATGGCAGTGATCCGCAACGGAGAGCGCTTCAGACCACTCGGCCACTCAGGGCCCCTAATTTAATGGTATTTGTTTTTATACTAACATTATTATATGTTTTTTATCTTATAAATGTTGTCTAATGTTGTAAAGCGCTTAGAGCTTCTAAAGATTAGATTATTATTATTATTATTATTATTATTATTAATGTCTGGCACCATTTATTTTCAATCTAGACTGGTTCACTATGTATGTAGCATAAAAATAGAATGAATCTGACAAGTTGTTTCGATACGAGAAACCCGTCTGTTTTATTGGAACTGTTTCATATAAAAAAACCATCAAAAATTACACATTTACACATGTGAATTTTTATTTGAATTTTTTTCTCAGTGTTATAAAATAACAGATTTTTTTACCCTTAATTTTAAACATTTCAGTGAAACATTTCATTCTGTATAGTTTGTTCAATTTTTCCTAACATGATATAAGAAGTGTATGTTATGGTAACCACATTTTTGTGTTACATTTGCTATGACAAAAAATATCTGACTTAGGTTTCCTGGTATTAAAAAAAAACACAGTAAACATATGAGCAGCATCCCTGGCTTGAACAGCTAACATTCACTTCAGGGCCACAAACTTGAGGCAATAATGGCATTTAGTTAAACTGGGCATTTCAGTACGTATTTTAATTTTATTTCATCAAATATTTCTTAATCAGTACTTACTGTTGCTGTTGACGAGAGGTATTGACGAGTTGATGTCATCTGGAACTCAAACCAGGTGCATTTAGGTCGTGAGAAAAATGGCAGACAATCTGAAATATCAGCGTTGATTCTTAAATAGGTTGCATGAGAAAGGAGAGAACTGTAAATTATTATACCTGGGTTATTATCAATGGGTGAATACCTGTGTACCTGTTAGCATCTTTACCCATTTGTTTGTAACCTTGACCAATTTTAAAAACAAAAAGCATCAAGAATATAAAAAATTCACAAAAGTTTGTCATTTCATTCGATGTTTTATAATTTCTAATCTGATTGACACCAAGGGGTCCCAAACACTGTCCGATTATTGGTATTTCAATGCAAACAGGAGCTTCTGATGCAAACAGACTGCTCGGTGTCCATTTCTTATTTCTAGAATAGTCTATTTCAGCCAAAACTGTCTATATCCAATATTTGCAATTTCTAGTTTTAATATTTCTAAAACAAATTGAACACATAAATAGGAAGAACTCTTGTATACATTTGTTCAAAGAGATGTAAATCCAAAATTTATGGAATTATTCAGATTTCAAAGAGCATGAACTACATCACATACATCGCTTGTGAACATTGACTGGCCTAAGGAGATATGGTGACCATGTTGCTAGAGATTCAAAATCAAAATGCGTGTGATTTGGATTTTTAACGTAGCTTTAACAATTTTTCAGTCATATCGCTACGATGTCAGCAGTGTGACAGTTTATAGTGATGTATGGCACTGGGGCATCATGCCACAGACATGTAGCATCGTCTCCCACCAAGTCACATTATCCTGACACCAGGCCGACCAGTTCTAACACTAACCTCTTAATGCTGAGCGCCAAGCGAGGCAACTGTTAGTACCAGTCTTTGGTATGACTCGGCCGGGAATCAAACCCACGACCTCCTGCATCCAAGGCGGATGCTATAACCACTAGGCCACCAGAGCGGTGATTGAAAATGCCAATAAGTTGACTGTTTGGGAACCCCTAGTGACGATCAGATTAAAAATTATAAATCAGTGAATGAAATGACTACGTTCTGTGCATTATTTATATTCTTGATGCCTTTTAATATTAAAAGGTGGTAGAAACAAATGGGATGGTGCAAGAATACTATAACATGGTATAAAAAGTGTATATTATAGTAACCAAGTTTTGCATTGCCTTTGCCTTCAAAACAATATCTGTCATGGCTTTCCTCAAATAAAAAGATAAAGAAAACCAACACAACCATATGCCCTGACTTAAACAGCCAACGCCCGCTCCAGAGCAACAAACTTATTGCAAATATGGTATTAGTTAAACACAAAACACTGCAGGAAATAAACAGTAAACAGGTGACATTATGTAAGAAATCCACTTTCAAACTTCTAATACAGTTTTTTTGCCAACTAGTTTGAACATAATGTAAAAAGATTTGTTTGTTTTGAGTGAAGAACAGAAAAAGATCATCGATTGGATTTGTTACCCATTATATTTACTCAATATCTATTTTAAAATGTCTGTTTCTGGAGGACACACGGTACTAATTATACGGAAGAACTGTGAACCAGTCTAGAAATGAGTGAAGAAATAATAGAGTATTTATAGGTTTGGTGGTCCATAATTGGTTAATAATGAAAATTAAAATTTTAGGAAAAATATCTTTTGAGAGCTTATCCTATATGTAGTGTAAAAAAAATATTGACAAATTTCTACTGATGCAATTTTAGCATTTTTACAGGCTTGACTCAGGAGTACTCAATACTGAAAGTAGCACCTGATTCATTTGGTGCAGAATCAATAACACGTGTTTCATGCACATGTATGTAAACAAATTGCCGCGGGTCATATGGTGTTCTCCACACATAAGCTTGCACCAAGGTTAGATGTGCACGAAAAATTATAGGTGTCATTATCAGCACCCATAAATTTTAAGTTATTGAATTTTGAATATGATAGTGTTTCCATATGTTTACCATTGGAGTGGAATTAGTACCGTGAGTCCTATATGCGACCTATACCATAATAGGAGTTTGTTGTTTCCATGGTTACCACGTGCATACAGGGTATCAATTTGGTGGTTTTTACATATGACAATCATAATGGAGTCTTTTTATCATGGTTTGAATGTGGTTTTGGAGAAAAATTCTATACAAAAGACAGATGGGGATGGTTTTATAAACTGGAGAGTGGAAGTAGATAGCTCAGGCCATAGGGAAAAGAGCATAGTATGGCCTGATGGCAGAATTTCATATGATGGTACCCATAGATTGGCCTATATGGTTAAATACCATTTAACACATGCAACAATTCCCCAAAAGGGGGTGGGGGTGGGGGAGATTTTATATGTAAGCCACTTATGTCACAATCACTTATGTATTAGTACTGATCATTTAACTTTAGAGACACACTCAGCAGATCAAAGCAGAGAACATTGTAAAAATAAGGACTGTGCACAAAACTGCACATGCTGCATTGCCTCAACCTGTAAATTGAATTATTATATGTCGAGTCACATTGAATATCAATTATACCGGTCTTATTTCTTATCCTAGAATTAAACTCCTTGACACCTATTCTATGTTCAGCATGTTTCTCATATTGGTACATTACATTTTTGGGTAAACAGTATTGGAACGTTTCTGCATTCCTTTTGTTGAGGGAGCAGGGAGGGATATTTTCACTTAAAATAATAGTTTTCAACCCTTCATTCCAAATATAACTCTGCAAAAGTCCTATCTGTATTGCATTCTTTACACAGGCAGTTTTTCTTCCCCAACCTCTCTTCATACAGTTGAAACATTTTTGATGTATAACTGCATGGTGAACATACTGCCCTCTCCCACCAAACCAGATCTCTTTTTTCTTCATGTACCAAGTCCCATGATAGAAAACCTTCATACTCAGGGTGTTGCAACTTGTGGTCTCAGAACACATTATTCCAAATCTCAGCATTTGATTACTGCGTGCACAAAGCGATATGTGTTTTGTTCACCATATATGTTGTTGTGAATAAATGAAAACAAGCTTCATGTCAGAAATATGGTTTCATATTTGAAACAAAAGCTATTTATAAAACCTACATTGCTCTGTTCTTACCATCAAGTAATAGTAAGGAATCATTTAGCTGTAAATTAGAGCTTGCTATTTGGTTTGCCAAATCAAGGTGTATTACCTCCCCTTTGACTGTAATTGAGTGATTGCAATGTTTGCTTTGTTTCTCTTTTGTTCAATAATGTATGCATTTTTTCAGCTTTATATTAAAAAGTAAGTAATTTAACACTGCTTATAGTGGAAAGCAGCTACAGTAATGATTTTTAGACTTTTTCTTAACTTTTTATGAGCTTTGGGTTAATGTAGGTATATGTTTATGTATTAGACAACTTCAATATGCAATTCAATTCTATTACTTAAATTTAACAAGTAGTGTATTCAGTGACAATTTTTATCAGTGTCTGCATATTGCATAGAGACATGAACTTGTCTTGGCATAGCAAAGTTTTTCACACATTTTTCCACCTCCAGCATACTTAACAGCTTGAGTCATAACAGTTTGTGCATACACTTTCTGTCTCCAACATCAATGTCAGCATTATAGGAACTTTGGATAGCTTTTTCAAATTTGTCTCTTGATGTCCTTATGTAACATACCTCATGTTGATGTGTTATTTGGGTTGATACACATTCCCCCCTACCCCCTTTGTTGTGGGGAACATTACTAGGCTTGAAGAAATTACTCTGTCTATTCTTTGCTTATTCACCCTTCCCCATAGTTTTATACTAAAAAGTAGCACTATGTTATTTAATTATTCAGTATAATACAGCTTATGGAACTCTTCCTTGGCTTTTATACCTTTTTATTAACATTTGGGGGTCATGAATCACATGTGATGATAGTTTAAATAAGTTTGGAATATCATCATCTCTTGATGCTTCATGGGTGTGTGTATTTGTTTTAGTCACAAAAGGGCAATGGCTCGTATCATTTTGACCTGTCATGTGGCACACTTATTTGTTTTGTTTGATTGATGTGAATAGGGATGCACTGTATGTTATTTCTGTGAGAGTCAGCAAGAAAAGAAATGCAATTTTGAAATTTAAAACATTTAAAACTTGTCTTATAGCCAGTGAGAGATGAAAATACAATGCGTCATGTAATTTGATACCCTGTGATGTCATACTTGCTGATGTCAGCATGCTTGTGTTTCTTTTGTGTAGCATGCATGCCATAGAAAGATAACATGAAGATACAAAGGCAGAAAACAATTCTTTTAATAACAAGAATAAGCCATTAATAAGTACAATACAACACAGCAACATGTAATGCGGATGCAATTTAACTACAGATATTGGTATCACATAAAATGCTATTGCACTATTATCCATGCACAAGCATGGCCAATTCTTTCTTACAATTATGCTCTAATATCAAGGAGTAAAATACAACTTTTTCAAAAAAAAATTAAATCTGGTTATAGGACACACGGTACTAATTATACGGAAGAACTGTGAACCAGTCTAGAAATGGGTGAAGAAATAATAGAGTATTTACAGGTTGGTGGTCCATAATTGGTTAATAATGAAAATTAAAATTTTAGGAAAAATATCTTTTGAGAGCTTATCCTATATGTAATGTAAAAAAAATATTGACAAATTTCTACTGATGCAATTTTAGCATTCTTACAGGCTTGACTCAGGAGTACTCAATACTGAAAGTAGCACCTGATTCATTTGGTGCAGAATCAATAACACGTGTTTCATGCACATGTATGTAAACAAATTGCCGCGGGTCATATGGTGTTCTCCACACATAAGCTTGCACCAAGGTTAGATGTGCACGAAAAATTATAGGTGTCATTATCAGCACCCATAAATTTTAAGTTATTGAATTTTGAATATGATAGTGTTTCCATATGTTTACCATTGGAGTGGAATTAGTACGTGAGTCCTGGAGGAGATAAAGGACTTTAACATTGTGCAAGTTTTAACAACAGTGACCTGCTTAAACCTGAAAGACTAACATGCTTGAGCAATTAAGCCAGTTTCATGATCATCCAGATGTAGTGGGCAAAAGCTAAGATAGGTCCGAATTTAGCATTTAGTATTTGGATAATCACATTACTTAAATAATCATGCTAAAAAACTACTTATTAAGCCTGCCTTTTTTCATTAGCAATGTGTAACAGCATTGTCTTACCAGAGGTCTCTGTTCTCTCAAATCAGTTGGCCATTTTAATGCATGGGTTTTTTTTTTTACAGATGTTAATTATAGATATAATAATCATGTTTCCTGTTAAACTTCAAAGTGTGTATCCGGCAGTATTACTGTACATCTTTGTGCAAACATTTAGAGATAGAAACAGAACTCTTGGATATTATGATTATAAAAAGGGATTTCTCAGATAAGGAAAAGTGTTGCTGTAAAATGTAATCATTTGCAACAATTAGTATATTTCGCAGTTCAGGTATGTGGTAGCCATACAGATAGCTTTACGTAAATTATATACTTGGTGGACAGTTCAATAGACTTTCTAAATGAAGCATGAATTGTCTTTTCCAATTAAATTGAAAAAGGAACTATTTAATAGCCTTTATGAATAAATATAAACATATATAATATAACAATATTAGTTCTACATTCCTTTGTCAACCTATCCAGATATCAGTCATGGCTTCAATATTGTGGCCATACATTGATTTAACTATAAGATGGACAATGTATGTATCTTTTTTTCTCCATTAATGATCAAGATGTTCATGTATTACAATTTGTTTTTATTTAGCTGAACACTGGCATTTTATTTTGGGAGAATATTCCCTGGGCTGACAGTGTCCACCATTGTGCTGAATCTGCAAGTGGATTTAAAGTTCTGTCATGGCAGGTTAGTGAAAAACCTATCAACAATTTTATTTTAATGCTGATGGATCTCACTTTATTAAAATGATAGTTTTATTTCCTTTTCTTATTCTTTTTAAAAACATTGAATATACCATATTTACAGTATACATTGGGACAGCTTAAATTAATTTTGAAAATAATGTTTTGGTGAACTGTTTGTTTTTATGAGTTTTAGGTTGTGGGACAACTTTTAAATCTTTCAAAAAGTACATGTCAGTGAATGCACTCAAATTTAAAATGTATTAAAGTGTGTTCTTGAGATAAAACACTTTTATCCACTGCAGCATCTTTTCATCAACCCAACCATTCTCCTGTACACATTCGATCCATGCTTTCGATGCATGAATGTTTTTTAGCTTCCTCATGCTGTTAAAATTACCACTGGTGACAACTCATCTCCTGAAGTGGAAACTGCAAAGACTAAAGTAAGACATTTTGTCTGCACAATTCATGAAAATTTTCACTTTTAAGACTGGCCTGATTGCTGCAAAACTGACGGGTTTCTTGTCATTGTTCTTGAATTAAATATGTTGAGAATTATATGTTCTTTCTGTATCTGTCTTTCTTTTAATATTATTTAATATTTGTACAACAACATTAAAAAGAAGTTTGTTGTTGATGTCAGATGATTATTGGACTTCTGATATCATTGTTGGAGTTGTTAAGTCATCTGACAAGTAACGCAAATGGCTGAATTCATCTGACTAGTAACACAAATGGCAAGTACCGGGTCATGTTTCATCTATGGTTTAGTTTTGTCTTGTCTGTCAGCGGATTAAAGACATAATGATTATAATACTTGCCATATTTGTCATTTTTAAGAAAATAAATCATTTTCCTATCGATTATATAACATAGTTTAAATTTGCTAGGCCTGCTGGTAAGTGACTACCATATGCCGCTATCACACAGTGGCAGCAAATTCCTTTTTTTATTTATGCAATTGTTCGGACCTCACACCTGAACCTAGAAAACCAAATGTAAAAAATAGGATTTGTATATTCATAGGAAATTCGGGTTAGAAAACGGACTGCTGTTCATTTTAAGCCACATTTTGTTGTCCAAAATTTTGAATTGCTTAGCTGAACTTTGGTGTGAAACTATTACACAGTGAAATGTAGCTTGAAGCATTGGTTTCAGATCTTAAATAGAACACAGGAGAAATGGGAAATTGTCATCCCTTTTATTATATATTCAAAAACAAAACGAGCCCCTGTATCAGTACAGGTTTGGGGACTGGTTTATCAATTACAAGAAGACAATTTGATTTTAAAGAAATTCAGTTGTTTATGCAGCAGTTATCATTTTGAAGACGTTATTTTCAAAATTTAAATCAACCCTTTTTGTAAATGTTTTTAAATGATTGATGTTAAACTAGATCATCTTAATGAGTTTAGGTCCTTTGAAAAATTTTGTTTGGGTTTTTGGCACAGGTAAATTTAAAGTTAAACTGTTTTCGTTTCAAGAAAAGATTCTAATGCTTAGCTTTTATTTTATTTTCCTACTGTGATAGGAAATGTTTACATTGTATAACATGCATATGTTCATTATGTTGTTTCCACATAACAACATAGTGCAGGTCAGCATGGTAAAATTAGAATTTGTATTCTGTACGTTGAAATGACTTTACATGCCAATTTATATGAGTATAGTCAAACTTGTTTTGTGTGATACATTTCATGGTTTTGCACAGGCTCATCTTTTCTGACTATTTTGGAGAGTCTTGAATGATAAACAGCTTTAGATTTAGAAAATGCATGTTTTATAATCTAAAATGTTCTTTAATTCCATTCAGTAATGGTCATATGTGAATCTTGAACAAAGTAATTTCATCCTGGAAATGACCTGAACATTTATCTTTTGAAAAGCATGGGAACCATGTTTGTAACTACTGCTTTTACAGTTGACCAATGAAGGTAAAATCTGATATTTAGATTTGATCAATTTTTCCATCACTATGCTAGAATTATTCTAAATAATAAGCTATTATATTTTTTTTAATGCAGCATGGGTAACATGTATATACTTTTACTTTTGCAGTAACATTATAACTGTTGAAACTATTCTTTCATTGTAGGTATTCTGTTGTCCTGTTTGTCCTGTGAAATTCACTAACGAAGACTTTATTTTGAACCATTAATTGTGCAGACATGTTCCTTATAGAATGAAAATGGAGATGATTTGTATGTTTCTTGAAGCATTTATTGCAAAATCTGAAATAACTGCAGACCTGTTTACCCATCCATATTTTACTGTATTTGTACTGAATAAAGTCCCTCGGTATGGTCATTGATCGGAAAATACGATTTGAGGATGCATTTATTATTAATATTTTTGAATTAATTTTTAAGTGGTTTTTATTTCATTTTGTTTTATTTTATCATCTCTTCAATCCTTATACGTGTCTGCAGTCTGTGCCACATCATTGATTTTAACATTCTCCGCATCCGGTTGTTTAAACAAAGAAAATTGTCGATGATAAGAAAGTTTTAGCATGAAAATAGAAAGTCTAAAAATAGAAAGCAGCATTTTCTACCAGTCTATAATACTCTGTGGCCATGCCTTAAACCATCGTCTGAAAGAGAACTTAGACTTTTCCTGTGCACATGGTGGATGGAATTACTGTTCACGGCATGTGGAATCAGAAAATCATGCAAAATTGGAATCATTAGTGAAGGGAAATATAAATGTTTTTCAATGATGAAGGGAAAGGAAGTCAGTGATCAACACATATTTCAAAAGCAAATAACACAGGCTGAGGTGATTCTCTGTGAGTTGATCATAAATATGAATTTGTCATTGAGTACAGCTGGCAAGTTAACAGAAGCAATGACAAATATGTTCCCAGATTCCAAAATTGCACAAGGTATTTAGAAGCAATCCATTAATGTAAATGTTAACAAAGCTGATATCAAATTTTATGAAATAAATAAGATTGCCTTCACATATCTAGATGAACTTATTATTTTCTGAGAGGATGGGTGGTGGTAACAATTTATGTCATAATGTTTTGTATTAAGTCTTCCTTAACCATGTAAAATGTAGAGATTTGGCTTTATTTTAAATGTTACGGATATGTATGAAGCTGAGAAAACAGATTTTCTAGAGAAAGTAACAGAGGTAAATAACAGCATGAATTTGGGTGTGTGGAGGTATTCCTTTGTGGGTTTTTATCACTGTAATATAAACATGTTTAAGTCAATGGTCAATATCTGCAGATTTTGCTTAGAACACAGAGGTGTCTTATCAATGTCTTTACAAACTAGGAGTTATTTACAGAATAGTGTGGGGCAGCGAGTGGTCTAAAGCGCTCTCCATTATGGATCACTGCCATCTCACCTGTGTCTGTGTGGGTTTGAGTCTCGGATTCAGCCAATGTATGTATGTGAGAAAGTTTGCCAGTAGCTTCTCATGGTTCTTTCCTGGGTTTTCCCGGCTTCTTCCTCCACCATATATACCGGCCACCATGTATAGCCTATCGTGTGCTGAAAAATGGCGTTAAACCCTACAACAACAACAACAAAATAGTGTATCATCAGTATGTCGTGCAATACTACATACTGGTAATTATAGTGTATTTATAGTGTCTACAGTTTGTGCCCTGTTTCATAGGTGATATGTGCTAAGATGCTAGAAACACTGAATGAAAATATTGACAGACACTGCTTAAAATACTGACAAGAAAATGTATGGGTAAACAAGTCTGTAACTGTTCAAAATTAGCCCAATTAATTTGCTTCTTCTGGGCACCATAAATGCATTAGAATTTTATTGTATTATATATTTGGTGTTTTCTGTGATACAAAGTTTTATTGGTTGCATTTTTGAGTACAAGTACAAAAGTATTTTTCTTTCTTAAAGAACTAATCAGCTCTTTGTTTCCTCCATATAAACGTTTTTGAATAGAATGTGAAAATGTGAATTATTAATTTTGAAACAATACAATATCAATGTATTATGTATTATATATTTGTGTTACATAAAAATGTGAACTAGAAATATTTCTTTTGGGTCCTTGGGTTATGGCTGTCATCACCAGTTTTGAATGAGGAAAACTTGTACTACTTCACTATTTTCCTATTTTTACTGAAAACCCTGCTTAACTAATTCAGTTGTGCATTTTTTTAATTAATTAAACAGATTCTTGTAAAACTCAGTTTGGCTCACATTGTATTTATTGATCACTCAATCTAAAAATCACCCACAACATCTTTATCAGATTTGACATTTTCACTGAAACATTTTAATTGACATGTATTGTGCTTTGCACTTTTTGATTTGTAAACAGTGCATCTTTCCTTGTGATAACTTGTCCTGCAAACAATCCACTGGTTTTTGTTGGTATCAGGGCCATCTCTTACATGCATTACAAGCTGCAATTGTTTGATCTTTGTTGGCATCGTGCCACAGAAACTTCTGCAGCCAAGAATCTTGGAAATTCCATTTCTTTATTTATCATATTCTATGTTAAAGTCAGGTTTAGCTTTAAGCCTTTTTTTAATGTAACATTTTATTCAACTTTTCTTCATCTTGCACAGGCTTTATAAGAAAACAATCCATCCAGATGCATTCTGTGGAAAAGCCATCATAGTCGCATATAAAATGGTTTCAAGGAAGCAATTGACTGGTTCAAAACAGCAGATTCCTTGGGGGAAACCCTATCCTCCAGTCAGTGAAATTTGTTCTTGTGTAAAGCAGCACTGTCTGCTTCCATTGTTTGTATCTACAAAACCTGTGGCTGCTTTCAGCCCTAATCAATACATTTCAGTAAATAGACAATGCACTGGTATTGTACATGCTGGTAAGAATGAATGACATTTGACCAAGTCATATCAGAGACTTATAAAAATGGTACTAGCAGCTGCCTCACTTGGCGCTTAGTATTAAGAGGTTAGTGTTAGGACTGATTGGCCTGGTGACAGGATAATGTGACTGGGTGGTGCATGATGCTACATATCTGCGGCATCATGCCCCAGTGCTTGATACCACTACAAAATGTCACACTGCAGATATTATAGCGTTATGACTGAAAAATTTTAATGATGCGCAATAAATCCAAAGCACTTACACTTAATGTCTTTTTTCATTTATTTTCATGATTGTTAACTGACACAACAGTTGTGGTATTAATCAACAAAAAACTTAATAGAGAGTCTGAAATCTTTTCATTCCTTTGATGTAATAGATTTGATAGCTGTTCCAGTTCAGAATATTTCCGTATATTGGACAGTTTGTTTTCCTTTTATTTATTATTGTCTTCCAGTACTAATTCTAGAGTGACTGCATGTCAGTTCCTACTGGACATGATGACATTGTTAATGGGTCTCACTGCTCGGCTCCTGAAACTGCAGGTAGTCTACACAGTATTAGGTTTTTTTCCCTCCTTTCATCATGGTATATAGTAATTCTTTTGTTAACCCCAAACTTTTATGTACATTTCAATCACATCAATAAATGGGTCTTGAGTTTGCTCTGTTATATGAAGTCCACGTGAAATTGACCAGAGCTATTTGCCCTTCAAATATTGACCCACTGTTTCTTTTTCATGTTATCAGCTGTCATCTGTTGTATCGGTTTTTAGTGAAACTCATCAAACGTCTTGATGAGATGAACATTTGTAAAACTTTATTTTCAATATTTGTATTTGAACCGCTCTATTGATGTTACCATTGTTGAAAATTATTAATGTTTTATAAATTCTTTTATGTTGTTCTTGTGGCTGGGAATACATAATAAAAGTTTCAAATGGCTATTATTTGTTTTTCTCACCCATGCAACAGAAAAATATAGTTGTTTTGTTTTCCTTACTTTTCTTATCTCAGACCAGTCGTCTCAGTCAAGGTGTCCACACGCTCAGAACTACTTTAAAAAAAAGAAACCCTTGTTTTCTGCTGTGCCTGACGTAGTTCTTTTAAAATCAAACAACAACAAATATATAACAAAAAACATAATAACTTATGCCAATCCATCTTTGAGAACACACCATACAAAACCATTTTGAGAGAGAGATACACATGCATATGATGTCGAGCTTTTTGATATTATGCTAGTTTGTTCCACGCATTGCTTGGTACACTTTCGGGTCAGCTTCATCAAATGTAGCTAAAGCTACCTAACTAGTTTTAGATACTTCGTGTGAAAAATATACTGTTTGCAACAATTATGACGCTGACCTGAAAATTTACTGTGCTACAGATAGGACAAAATTCTCAATGCTGTGTGAAATGAACTATGACAGAAAACATTGATCTGTGCACACAGACTATAGACCTATACACTTCATAGCCTCCCAACTCTCTTAACAACTACGGAAAACTTCGTAACAGAAAGAAATTTTTTGTCAAACATGCTTTATTCTAATTTTGTTAAGCATATCTGTTGTGCCCCAGTTGAATCAAAAAAAAATTGCAATATTTAATGACAAATATTGCACTTACCCGTCAGAAGGAATCATTTATCCGTTGACACATCCATAAGCAAATTTCACTATAGCACTTGCTATATTTCCAAGACAGAAAAATAAATTTTCAAAGAATCTGTGAACTTGAAAGTTTAGCACATGATTATCATCTTGGGTCCGTATTTGGAGGGTGTTTTATACACGGGGTTAATTTTACAATCAATATTAAGGACAACACAAGTATGTCACAAACAGTTTCACCACCTCCAAAGAAAAGAAGAGTTATATACCATAGTGACACATTACTAATTACCCGTGAATAACCCAAGCATGAACACATGCTACATGTTACTTTTCGTTATAATAATAGCCTCTACTGCTACAACAGAGGTGTGGGCCCAGTATCGTTCCATTATTTACAACGAAATTTTCTAAATCGGATCTGATGAAAATGAAACATTCTCTTATAATAAATATTAGCTATTTCTTGTTAATTTGATATAACATCCATATGTTAAATGTAATAATACCTCAATACTATGCAACGTTTTATGTTATTATTTTTTGGGGGCTCACGCATAACTACTGTGTACTTCGGATGACACGGTCACGCTACAGTCCTCATAAACATGTTTGTACTAATGGACCGTATGTAAATATTTGAGCGTAAACTATATTGCAAAAGTGAGAAGTTCTTTTTTACTTTAAAGGAAATTATTGGGTGAGAAAAAGAATCTACGTTGGGTTATGGACTGAGACAAGGACATCCCAATCAAGGGGTTACATTATATTGTCTCCCCCTCGGCAACCCTCGTGGGGAGACAAATAATATAAAACCTTGACTGGGATTTCCTTGTCTCGGTCCAAACCCCAACATAGATTCTATGTCTTTTTCTCACTCTGTCTTCATATGTATGTCTCGTGCTCTCTCTATATCTATTTTGCTCATTATCTCGTGCTCTCTCTTGTTCAATCCGTCTCTCCCACTTGCTCTGTCCCACTTGCTCTTTCTGTCCATCTTCTCCCTGTATCACTTTGTCTCATGCTTTCTCTGCCTTTCTCTCGTTCTGTCTCGATCGCTTTCACGCTCTCACTTTCTGTCTCTCGTGCTCTGCGTCTCGCTCGCTCGTTCTCTGCACCTGTCTCACGCTCGCTGTCTTTCATTCGCTCTCTTGCTCTATCTCAAGCTTTCTTTCGCACTGTCTCCCGCTCTCTCTCGTGCTGTCTCTCTCACACACACATTGTCTCTCGCTCGCTCTGTATCTCACACTGTCTCTCTCTGCTCTTGTTATCTACATTTTGAGCGTCTGTGTACTGTATGCTGTGTCCTGTTAGTTCTAGTGTATGTGCACATTGGTTTTGTTTTTTTCTTTATCCGTATGACCCAGAAAAACATAGTTGACACCAATTCTTCACTAATTGCGTTGCACCTAGGTAAATACCAGTTCACGCCTTCCAAGTGATAAGGTGCGTAGACAAACACTGCAAGCACGTACGTTCAGAAAATGACTATCATCCAACCTGTATTCGTACCCTTCATTGGCGACTTCGCCCCCCCCCCCCCGGTCATATAAACCCGGTCACTTTCCTAGCCGCATGGCAAAAAAATCAGTTTTTAATTCAACAGACGGGTAATCTCAAGGTCTAAGCCCTGTACACTAATCATTTACAAATTCTCCAATAAGTAATTATTTTCATTTATTCAATAAAATAATTATATTTGTTCATAACTAATATCGATACAACAAACATCCGATCAATAATGTATTTTAAAATTTAATTTCCTTACAAACTCGCATAAATATATACTCATATGTCCAATCACTATATATATATATATATATGAAAGTAACTGATACAATAATTTTCTTGACAACATCGTATTCCTGAGTCCTGGGAGTGTTGAATATGTTAGCAGAAGACAACATTTAATGGTCAGAAACTGTATGTTACATATTTTTCAATAGGAATTATCAACTGCAGATTAATTGAAATTTTATAAAACAAAAAACATTGCATACGTGTAACTGGTGTGAACTAGTACTTGACGTGTCATCGATACCAGGGATAAAACTTAGATTAACTATGATTACAGATTTACCTTTATCCAGCATAGGAAGCCTCTTATGACAAAAGGGGCATATGTATCGTAGAACTCCGATGATCCGTCTGCCCGATACAGCACCAAACACTCATTTCACATTATAGGGGGCGCTGTACAGACATACAGACGAACCATTTTTAATTAGGCCTCGCCAAGGCTGATGTAGCAAAGCAAACCACATGACAAAATCCCATGAGTTACCGAAATATTGATGTTACTTTACATATAACCCTAACTCTAAATGACAAAATCCACTTTCATATCCAACCTCAGGACTGATTTTTATGAAGTACCTACCTATCCATCTGGCTCCATGAGACACGTATCGTAGTGAAAACTGCATCCAGATCGTCCCATCCGTTCGTAAGCTATTAACTGAAAACTGTAACCCTAACCTATGCTACATCTGTGGGAAATCACAGGAATCTGAATTTCTCCCAAACTACTAAAAACAATTTTTATGAACAAAGTACTGATCTTTCGGGCTCCATGAGACACGTATTGCTGTAAAAAGCGCATTCAGATCGTATTGTCTGTTCTTGCGTTATTACCAGAAGCACATAACTCTAACCCTAAACCCTAACCCTAAGTCACAAGAATCCGATTTTCTAACGAATGCATCGATCGGTTCTCACCAACGAGGTATTGTAGGGTTACTCTCATGAAGACGCATCTTTGGACATAAGTATCATATAATTCCGACGATCCGTCCGCTACCTTAGTACCAAAGACTCATTTTTTATTATGGGGGCATTGTAGGTCGCAGGCATGCGGACGAACCATCCTTATGTTTATCTCACCAAGGCCGATCTAGCAAAGCAAACCGCATGTCAAAATTCCAAGGCGGTATCGAGATAATCAGAAAATAGTGATCTGGCAACTTGGCCAATTTACCTCTAGCAGACTGTCTTACGGTGCTAGTTTGGAAGACGGGCTTTATTCAAATTTATGTCGTACAGGGTCTGTTTGTCACTCGAATCCAAGTAACTCCATAAACCCTCAAGCTACCTTCATAGGCTAGGTGTCTCAGCATGCGTCTTTACCGGGCTCATTTGGTAGGGCCAATGTCAGCAAGCAATTCAAAGGGGTTACCAAGATATGCACCGAAAAAGACGAAATTCATCTAAAAACGACGCAGTCAGAATTTTATTAGAAAGGCTATAACTTAGCAAAAAAAAAATCAAGCTCTCTATCTCTAGCAAAAAAAATCAAGCTCTCTATCTCAACAAAGTATCAATAGATTTATCTCCTTAAGATCCGTATTTGAATACAGGTATCATAAAACTCCGATGATCCGTCTGCTCACTATAATACCAAACATTCATTTCGCATTATAATGGGTGCTGCAGGTCGCAGAAAGACATACGCACCATCTTTACATAGGTTTACCCAAGGCAGATCAAGCAAAGCACACCGCATGAAAAATTCCCAAGATCTTGAGAAAATAGTTACTTTATGGATAACCGAATTCCTAACACAACATGACACGTATTGCAGTGAAAAGACCATAACAATCGCTGGGTCCATTCTTACGTATTACCATAAAACTGCAACACTAACCCTAACCTATGATAAACA
The DNA here is from genome assembly GCA_028554795.2 of Sinohyriopsis cumingii. NCBI lineage: Eukaryota > Metazoa > Mollusca > Bivalvia > Unionida > Unionidae > Sinohyriopsis > Sinohyriopsis cumingii. The sequence goes on along the minus strand of JAPYKE020000118.1, from coordinate 875,603 downwards.
TAAGGGAAATAACAAGAATCCAGTTTTCTCCCAAAGTACTTGACCGATTTTCATGAAAGAAATACCTATCTATTGGGCTCTATGACACACGTACTGTAGCAAAAAGCGCATAGAATTGCCGGGTCCATTCGTACGTTATACCAGAAAACCGTAACCCTAACAATAACCTATATAAATATATGGGAAATCACAAGAATTCAATTTCTCATAAACCACTCGACCGATTTTCATGAACGAAATACCTTTCTATCGGACTCCATGAGATAAGTATTTCAGTGAATACGGTATCCAAAATGGCACTATCTGTTCGGAAAACCGTAACCCTAACCCTGTCACAAGAACACAGTTTTCTCACAAATGCCTCAACTGATTTTTATCAACGAGGTATCATTGGATTCGTCTCTTCAAGATGCATCTTTACATTATAAATTATGTACGTGATTATTTCGATTCCAGTCTCTCTGCTTTTACCCCAGTACATAGTAAAAAATAAATATGAAAAAGGTGCAAAATGCTCCTTATTTTGTGAATGAATTCCTATCAGTGAGTACTTATTTTCTATGTGTAGCATCCTTAACAGGCTTCTGGTTATATCAAGGATTAAATAAAAAGTGACTTCTTTGTTACAACATTTTTAATATGTCAAACCCTAAGTACATTGTTGAGTTCATCGTGTATACACACTTTCCAGACAATTGCACTCATCTCCTGTATTCATATCATCATTATTCCCAATGTTAGATTAAAATACATTGGAAAGCATCCTTTTGATTACCAGGGCCCAACTTTCTGGAATAGTCTGCCTCTTCAGCTTAATCATAATGTAATTGCAACACGATTCATGAAAGCTCAGAAAACTCACCTTTTCTGCAGTGAATCAACTTGAGCCATTTTTCACCTGTATTCTTTTCTTAAGCATTTTTGTCTCAGCATGTGGTATTTTCCATTGATACATTTATCCAGACTATACTAATACTTGGATTTCAATTATTATTATATTAGTAGTAGTAGTCGTAGTAGTACTTGTGTATTATACTTACCTTTCTGCTTTGCATTGTACGTGTCTTTTACATGTTACACTGTTATCTTATTTTGTGTATAATGTAATTTTTTGTGCTTATTTAACAAGATCTTAATGGAACTAATTGTCATCTTGTTTATGTTAAAAGTCTATTTAGATTAAAAGAGATTTTTATAATTGGAAGATGATTTATGTATCCTTTCAAAACCTCTTCTCTGCTTAACCACTAATGTCATTATTAGTACAATGGTAGCTCACCATTTAGTGTATTACGTGTTTTGAAGGAAAGATGTAAGCCTTCTTCTTTAAGTCAATGCAAACACGGATGGGACTGAACTTTGGCTGCATGTGTCCCAGTTACATATTAATGTTTTACGCAGATGCTGTAAGAAATATTAAAGAATCTGTCGTCCCCGAATCATGTGGACGTTTATGCTTTTATGGCAACTTTTTTCCATTAGATGTGTTACATCAAAACACACATAGAGTTGAACTTAAAATTCAGGATATATATATATATATATATATATATATATATATATATATATATATATATATATATATATATAGTAAAGCCAAACTTAAGTGTTACACAAAAACATGACATTAGTTCTATGAAACATTTAGTTTGTTGAATAAATCGTCAAGCCTCTTTCAGTTAAGAAATAACCAGAATTGTTTGTTCTATTTGACTGATATTAATGTCATTCACTTAGTCAACAAATAATATTTTCTCATTCTTAAGTCAGTTAGCATGTTGATTGTCTTCATGTTTGAGTCACTCTCCTGTTCTCACTATTAAAGTAAGACAGCATATATACATTGTATGAAACTGCTGAAATAGACAACGTATTTTCCTCAATGCAGGACCTGCACTTGGGAGAATTAGACAGTTAAGGTTTTGAAGTTTCAACTTGGGGGTTGTGGTTGGGAAAGGAGTGTGCAGTTCTTTTAGCCATTTCTACATTTGTAACTTCTGAACTGGAGAGGAAAAAACAAATGCAGTTATTGTCGTTGAATTTATCATGGGAATTTTGTTTATAGTCATGCATGTCGACTACCAATCCAACACAATGCAAGAAATTATTTTGTCAAAAGACTTTTTATGAAGTGCCAGTTGGGGTGGGGTGGGGAATAGAAACAATAATGGTAGAATGATATGCGAGAAGGTCAAGAAATCAGATGAGGATCTCACTCCAATAATTCAGAACCCTTTTTTTTACCATAATGCCTATGATACAAATGTAGGAATTGAATACTGATGGAATATAATTACAGAGTTACCCGGGTTTCTGTGAGTTATTAGGGTTTCTGTAGCTTTATGGGCTTTACGTGTTGGTAATATTAATGAAAGTGTATAAACCCAGAGCTTGTATGGTAATGTCTTCAAGCAATCAGCCAGCAGGGGCCTGTTTATAGTGGTGTCAAGCACTGGGGCATACAGTCACATTATCCTGACAATAGGCAACCAGACCACCAGAGTAGTCTGAGAAAATAGTAGTCTTGTAACACACACACACACACACACACACACACACACATCTCCTGAAATGGAAAATAATTCAACGAAAGTAAATTATTTTGCCTTAATTATCATTTCCCATTAGTAATTTTATTTCTTGGCCTGTGCACTATATTGACTAATGCTTATTTTAATTTTGATGATAAAAATACATTTGATAATTGTGAGTAGGTAATTGTGAAAAGATAGTAGATATCAAATCTAGAATAGAAACAGATAATTCAAAGAAAATACTTTCTTTTGATTCAATTATTTCCCTATCTGAAGAAATATATTGTGGATGCTTAGAATTATGACAATGTGTTGCCTATAAGTATGGTCGTATGAACAAGCAAGTAATAAAGAAATATCGTATGATGTTAAATGTTTTATTATTTTTTTTATTTCCCACAGAAACATCAAAGACCACAACATCTGAATACAAAATGAATTTGAAATCATGCAATTAAAAAGATTTCAAATATAACTAAGAAATACATCGCTATTTGCTATTTTATCATTTCTTTCCTTAATACTTATTACAAGACCTCTTAACATGTGAAACAAGTCTTTATTTAAATGCAAAAGCTCAAGCACCAAAAATGCAACTTCTTAGTATATAAATTTTAATTATGGTTACAATGAAATTAATGGTGTTTGCAAATCACAATATAACTCATACACTCGTCAGAGGCTCTCCAGGTGTGTAAATTATTGAATAAGATTTGGGACACAATGGAGGTGGAAGACTGGTAAAAAGTTTTTGAAAATTAGGTGATCTTTTATGTACAGCATCTTATCTACTTGAAAACATTATTAAAGCATATACTGAATGAAATGGTAGGAAATTATGAAGAACACAGTACAACTTGCCATTCATATAGATCACTGTTGTAGACCTAAAGGACAGATATGGTGTACATTTGTAGGCTGGAAAAAAGCCTTTCATAGTGTCCAGGGAAGCCATATAATGGTGGCTATGACAAAAAGCCAATTCTAAATATTTCTAATCATAAAATTGGAGTACAGCTTCTGCATTTATTGGGTATAAATATTGTAAGCCTAATTCCCCAATTATTCATTTGCAAACACTCAATGTAACTTTCACTGCATCACTGTGCAGAGATTTAAAGTCTATAAAGCAATTAAAAGCCAAATACTGTATACTTACTGAAAAGAAAATTTACACTTACAATGAATGTACCTCAATAATTTTAATCTGCACACATGTTTTTTGTTTGCAGAGATACATTGTACCATTATTTAAAAAGTTCAGTCGAAACACTTAACATGTATACTGTACTCTTAAATTAAAGAACTGTACAATATGCGATTGCAAATGGCCTGCAGTCACGATTAGAAAATCGCAATGAAATTGTTTGGACTGAATACAGAAAATATATACATTTCAAAACATGTTAAACTAGGTAAGTAAATAATGAAACAACAGTGTACATGTTTTATACACAACTGATTTTGTTACCAAAAAGAACAATTTTTCTGGGAAATTCATCAGACTAAATTTTCACCATGAAATGTTAGTCATTTGGATGTCATTTTTCTATAAAATGAATAAATGAAATTTATGGTATCCAAAAGTGGTTTACTGTTGCAAAGGCAACATTCTATCATGCATGTACATATTGTTCACTTTGTTACTTGACAGGATGAACACATACACTACCCACTGTTTTGTGCCCATAGGCAACTACTTTCTACCCAGATAGCCACCAAAATATTTTATGTGAATACTCTTTGGACAAACAATTATTGCCCATGGTTTGATGCCTGTTCATGTTTCATATATTTATGAGCATATATATATATATATATATATATATATATATATATATATATATATATATATATATATATAGTGCTTTAAGCCAATTACTGACACAAGTACAAGATATAAAGCATGCACATATAATAATCTGATTATTTAAATAATGGATCTCCCCCCCACCCCAGATTCTTTCAAATTTAGCTTATTCACTATATGTTCCATATTTGTAAGCTTTGCTTCTAGGGCTGTTCCATTTAGACATACATAGTACCCAGGGAAGGCAGTTTAAAACAAAATATATGTACATTGATTTCACAGATATCATATTAAAATGATAAGAAAACTCTAAACTGCATCAATGGGTGAGTATCCGACTTTGAAAGTGCCTTTCTGGGTCCCATGTATGTTTTAATGGAATAGGTGTTAATCTGGCTGCCATCATTTAAGTTTAATCAGCAATCAAAAGCAATCTGTAATATGTTTTTATATTTCCTTTACTTCCTTTACCAAGCTGAAATAATGAGCAACATCTTAACCATTATACAATAACACAATCATGTCAAATACAGTTGGAGCAGATGCCTTTGCTAAACAAGAAAGGTAAACAATAATGAAAAATGGAGCTCTGTTAATTGCTCTTGCAAAAGAGCAACATTATAACATGAGTAAACCAGTACTGCTTTGTGAAGAGTGAAATCATGGGAACAACAGAAAGTGTGGTCAGAAATGTACATCCCTTTCAGTATTACTGTATATTGAATTAGCAATACAAATATCATGTTTAGTACTAATAATTGGTGATTCTTGGAAATCTGTGCTGTTGAAGACTTTAGAATTCTGCTTGTGCTCTCACAGACAAAGTAGAGGTCACATTCTCTGTGTAAATCTGCAATCTGTAGCAGGTACATGGATTTCAGTGGAGCATAATTTTGTTCCTCTCAACCATGAGAATGACATTTAGCACTGGATCTGAAAGATAAACCTACAATATTTAATGACAAATAATTCACTTACCAACCAGAAGAAATCATTAATCCATAAACAAATTTACTGTATCACTTGACATATTTCCAAGACAAGAATACATTTTCAAAGAATACGTGAACATGAAAGTTTTGGTGGGTCTTTTATACATAGGGGTAATTTTACAATCAATACTAAGGACAACACATGTCACAGGTTCACATCCTCCAAAGAAAAGGAGAGTTATATACGATAGTGACACAGATCTCTAATTACCCATGAATAATCTAAAGCAAGACGTTACTCTTCGTTACAGCCTGTACTAAGTATAACTACAGTAGAGCTGAGTAGCCAGTATCGTTTCATTATTTACAATATAACTTTTCAAAATTGAAACTGATGAAAATGAAAGTTTCTTGTAATAAATATTAATTATTTATTGTCAATTTCACATAACGTCTGCATAAACTGTTCTTTGGATGCAATGGTCACACCACACCCCTCATTAACATATTTTTATTAATGAGCCACATGTAAATATTTGCGCATGAACTATATTACACTAATGAAGAGTTCTTTTTAAAGGAAAGTATTGGGTGAAAAAAATAATCTACATTGGGGTTTGGACCAAGACAAGGAAATCCCAGTTGCTGGGTTACATTATATGTATCCCCACTCGGCAAGTCTTGTGGGGAGACAAATAATGTAACCCCTGGACTGGGATTTACTTGTCACGGTTAAAACCATAACATATATTTTATATCTATTTCCCAGAAAAGAGGAATGGATGTGTGAAAATAATGTGAACGAAGTAAGAATGATTTTATTTAGCAAACAGAAAAAGAATTTCTTTTTTCTGAATTTCTATGAAGGAATGAATCAATTTAAAAGATTTTTTCAAATCATTCCAGAACAGTTATCTTTTTAAAAATATCATAATAAATGGAAACAGTTATGACAATTAACATTTCAGATGAAATGTTACCATTAGGAATTTGTATGTTAATAGATTTTAGTGTGGATTTCATCAAGAAAAGGAAAAACATTTTTTCTGCAGTATAATTGCAGCAACTTTTTTTTCTTCACTTTTGGAAACATTTTGGTGAAATTTTTAACAGTTATAGAGCTTATTGAACTGCATCAAAGTGTGTTGAAAAATCAATTTTATGCTGCCAAATAATAATATAAAGATCATGAAATAAATATATCACTCTTTAAATGACTAGCAAACAATTCATACAGTGACAATACTATTGAGATTTGTATGTAAGAGCATGGAAGCATTATGGCAATTTCACTTACATTTAGCTATGCAACTCAATCAAAAGTTTGTTATTCATAAAAAGTTATATATACCGTTTATGTTGAGACAACATAACTCAATTCTGAATGTATATTTTTGTGCACTGTATGTTCTGGGACACATAGTTTCTTTTTCAGTCTTAAGTTGTAAGCACATTTTAAATCATGTGAAAATTACATGTCGGAAAATGCACTCCAACTTAAATTTTTATTTTAAAAAATATAAAACTGTGTACTTTTGTTTAATCCATTGCAGCATCATCTCAACAACCCAACCCTTCTCCTGCACATATATGATCCATTCCTTCAGTGCATGAACATCTTTTTAGTTTTGTAATACAGTGAAAATTTATTGTTGGATGCAACACATCTCCTTAAGCAGAAACTGCATGGACTAAAGCCATTTTATTTAAGATCTGCACCAGTCATGCTAATTCTCACACTTTCAACCACCATCTTATTGACAGTCCATCTAGGAATGAGATCAAAGCACACTGGAATTTCATCCATGTTAATGATCTTATTGTCTGCAAAATCATCTTCTCTTCTGGCCTTCACAAATTCATGAAATGATTTTATTTTCTCCAAATCATCTAAGTGACCCTGGATCATCGATGTCCATGCACGAAGTACTATATTATATCACTTTAAAAATTGTTTCATTTTCTCATTTTATTTTCAAAATTCCTGTGAATACTGGTCAAATGGAAGCAAAGTAGTTTCCCTATGTGCGCTGAATGTGTGTGTGTGTGTATATATATATATATATATATATATATATATATATATATATATATATATATCTAATCAGCACACTTAAAAGAATCCAAAGTCGGCTTCCTTTGAAAAAAAATAACCTTTTTATTGATATCCTTTAAAATATAATAGGCTTAAAAGTATCCAAAGTCGGTTTCCAAGGTCAGCTTGCTTTGCAATAAAAAATAATCATTGTCTTCAATATCCTGTTGGCAAAATGACAAATAATGATTTTATTTGCAAGATACTGTCATATAATTGAACTGGATATAATACAATCTTGGTTATTTTACGCATAACACTGCGTCATGTGTGAATGGCACATACCTTCAAGCAATCATTTCACTTTTTCACTCTCGTTTGTGATTTTGTTGGATCCAGTTTTCAATCAGATAACACATTCAAACCTTTGAGTACAACCAAAACATGATTTGTTTCTCTATGTTCATGTCAGTAAACATTGTGTCTTGTGTAATCTGATGCAAGTGAAACATGCTACAGTATAGATGTCTACGCTACATATATGGACTTTGTGGATACATTTTCATTAATGCTCATGATGGAAAAAAGAGAGGAATAAGTGATAACAATACAATGTTAACTTCTTTCATTTTATTATCAAATAAGCATTTTGTTTATCAATTTCAATGCAACATGGGGGTACAAATTAAACACAAATTTATTTCACTTTTTAAGTCTTGGAACATATGACCTAGGTGTAAAAAAGTTTCACCATAAGTTCTAGTACAGGAAATAATAATTATTTTATTGGGTCCAATATATACAGTTATTATTAAAAGTCAAGTAGCACTAATTTATAGCAATATTGATAAACAATGAAGCCTCTGCAATAATAATAATGTATATGTTGAAAATAGATCATCCATTTATTAGAACCATCCCAATTTTCTCTCTAAAATGCTGTGAAATGTAATAGATTTTTCAAACGTTAGTTTAATTTTTTGATTATATAATACAAAGACAAAAAGTATTCCATAAATATATACCTTGTAATGAAGCAACATTGAACACCGGTCAACTGAACTAATTTTTTTCAGCAGTTTAAACTATAAAAATTGATGTTATAAAAGTAAACTAAAATCAAAGTGCTGTCAACAATGCTCCTTACATTGCTATTGAGACAAATGATGCCTCTAACTTGCATACTATAACTTCAGACCAAAAATTGCTTTAACTGCATTCAAATACATGAAATTGGAGTGTTATCCATACAAATGAACCTGAATGATTGCAGTCTAAGTGTAGTATTCAGTGTGTTCAAGAAACAAAAATCTTATCCAAATCAACATTCGTCATTCTGATTAACTTACCCAAAAAATTGAATGTAATCTGGTAACGCAGCATTTCACTTTACCTTTGATGATGTAATCCTTCCGAAATTGCCCACTGCCTTTATTGGATCACTGAACAAATGAAAGAAAAAGAAACATTTTGCATTAGATGTCTGAACACCTTGCATACCATTGGTGGAAACCAAGAGGAATCAAAACATACCCATCTTATATAATTTATTTCACCAACATAAAGCAGAGGTCACATTTAATTGCATAAAGAGGTATCAAGTCTATTTGTAACTATCAGAAAATTTAGGTGATTAATACTTACATCTGAGTTAACATTAAGTCAGTACTCAGAATTTAGTCCCTACCTTTCTTAACAAATACCCCCTCCTGCTGGCCCAATAGTGTACTCATATTGTTTGTTTATTGATTGGAAGGTATTTTAGTTACTCTTTGTAACAGTGTCACTTTGGTACAGTTGTCTGTAAGTTAGAAGCTGTGCACAGTCAGTGACAAATCATCTTTTTGAATCAAAACTGTCTTGCTACATGAAGTTTTATCACAGTACTTTGTGCTTTGATTTCATTTGGGACTTATTACAATACCGTCTATTTCTAAGCTTTTTGGACACAGGACGAAAGAGGTCTTTGTCTCTGGTAGAATTAACACATGATGTATTTTCGTGACTGGCAATTGTAAGATGATTCTTTGGTAGACTGTAATCTCTCTCTCTGTACTTATTACCTACAATGAAAAATTGCTTTCACTCCGAACTTTAGGTAAAAGTTTGCTCTACTTGTGATACAGAGGCTATTAACATACTAGAAGAGCAGTAATTAAAAGCAACAGCGGTTTATAAACATTCAAACTCATCTGCATACCCAGCATGTAAAGCTCAATATTAAATGATACTAAACCATCACTACGAATACCCCCCCCCATACAGATTAAAATTAATACTGCACATAATAATACAATGTGTGTGCAATAACTTATATTTACATGCAAACAATTCAAAGTGAAATATCTAAGACATAATGGAATTAATGTGTTTAATCCAGAAATGCAGCATGTGATGCCTTTAGCGTTTGTAGGAAAAATTGGTAAATTGTTGCTCATAGAAGGTTAAACGATTTAGTATATTGGAGTAATCACAAAAATATTGCAAATTTTTCATGTTTATGTTAAAAATAATACATAATTCAAAATGCCGATCCATAGCTTAAGGAAAATGTACCATTTTTTATGACAAATTAAAATGTTCCCACTCTATTACAAAATAAATAATATTTCCCCTTATACACATTGATGTATAGCATATATGTTATGAGATGTGGCAGACAACGTTAGATAGCTTTTTCTGTCTCATGCATAATATAGGATAGTCAGTCACACCCATGCTTCTAGTATGGATGCTGATATGAGTCATCTATGATATATCAAATGGAAAATATACCTTTGCAGCATCACATTTTTCAGCTTGTTGTTAGCCGCTGATTCATCTACACACCTTTATCAGAGGAATGGTCATATTAACATCTTTTTCACTATCAGGTAACAAGGCCCATTTGTAAAAGTCCATATAATTACCAAAATCAGCCGAAATCTACATTAATCTGCAAACAAAGTTAACAAAAAGAAGAGAAATTAGTTATAATGTAGAATGATATTTCATGCACAAATGGACTATAATGACATTAGGGTCAGCTGTTAAAACATTTAATCGATCCAATAACTTTACCCAAGAACAGTTACACTGGCAATAATAATATTCTGATAATGATGTTAGGGGTTGTCCATAAAGCACATATGCAAACAATTGGTGATTTTTTACCCCCTTTCCCATTACTCATTGCATAGCATACATTTTTGTATCCCACCCTTGTGTATGTACATTGCTGAGTCACCACCCCCTTTCCAAGAATAGCTGGGACAATTGAATTATAAAAGATGAAGTTATTAGTACAGTCATTAAAAATAAGCAGAGGTTTAAATTAATACCATGTAAAACAAACTTTGAAAATGAAAGTAGGAAAGTATTAACATCAACTGTAAGTGATACATAGCTTGAATTTTAGAGAAATCATAACCAATGCTTTTCTAAAGAAAATGTAAATATATATCTCTAATAATAGTTTTAAACAAGTGACATCAGCTAATATTTAGTAGACCTTAACTTTAATAGTCAAATATCAGCCAGTGACTAAAATGTTTATAACAACAGTGGAAAATTGGAATATTATCAGCCTTATCATCATTTGGAATGACTAGACCTCAAATTTTTATCATCAGCTTCAATATCATCCAAATCAGGAAAAATAAGAGTTCTTTTCTCGGGTGACAATTTTTGTAAAGTGTGTGCGATCATGTGACGTTTCTTTTTTCCCTAGGATGAGTAATAAATTTAAGACATGCTTCCGAATCTCACTCTTATAAAAGTATAGGACAGTTGGTGTCAAAAAGGCAATCCATGTGTCTATCCAAAAACAATATTGTCCCAGTCTGGCAAGGTATGGCTTCACAAATTCGCATGAGGCACCAGGGTCTGGAATGCATAATCTGTTGGAATCATGAGATAAAATAACTGGTCATGTCAGAAAATGAAGAGGAAAATACGTCTTCCACAAAGTGCACCATGGGCAATAAAACTACAACATACCACACTTCATAATTTTAAGCAGATATTGGCTCTGCCTGACATGGCATATCAGCCACTTTGCATCTAACTCATCTGCTAGTTATGTTTCTGACTTGACTACTCTTCATAAACATCACAGTTAACAAGGAATATTGACCCCTACCGCTACAGAACATACCTAGCAGTCACCCTGCCACGTACACAGGCTAATGTTTTTTGAATTTTTTCAACACCCCCCACATCCACTCAATGAATACATAGCTTATGCACGACCTATTAGTGTCACAGAAAAACTAAAGCGACTAATCACGTCATTATCACAAGATTTACCAGTACATACATTATTATATATTATACAGGTGACCGCTCTGGTGACCTAGTGATTAGAGCGTTCGCCTCGGATGTGGAAGGTTGTGGGTTCAAACCCCGACTGAGTCATACCAAAGACTTCAAAAAATGGTACTAACAGCAGCCTCGCCTGGCGCTCAACATCAAGAGGTTAGTGTTAGGACTGGCCAGCCTGGTGTCAGGATAATGTGACTTGGTGGGAGATGATGTTACATGTCTGGGGAATGATGCACCAGTGCTAGACATCACTATAAACTGCCACTGCAGACATCTTTGCGATATGACTTAAAAATTGTTAAAGCTATGTTAAAAATTTAAAACACATACTATAATATACAGTCAAATGAATATTTATATGGACTTGTTATTCGTAAAGCTCGAAAAGTACTGATTGTTTCTGTCACCAGATATGGATGAGCACTGATAAAGTTATCATTCAACTTAACGCATCCGCTGAACAGACTTCTGATGAGAATGATCAGCTGATTGTAAAATATCAATAAGATTATCATCAAGGTTGTAAAATGTCTGTTTTAGATTTTTTGATGGATTTTGGTACATATAGGATATGGGCAGATTTGTACCAGTATATAGACCCTGCAAAGTTTTTACAACTACTGCCGTAACACACAGTTGAGTCATGTAGATGTATAATGTATATTTTTTATTATTTACCATTTAAGCCGACCAAAAAGGGTCATAAAACTTGTGTAGTTATGTCACAGAATTTATGAGAATCAGTCAATTGTTTTTGATTTAAAATGATTCAAAATTTGAATTATTTCTTTCATTTTGTTTTGATTTTCTGTTCACTACTATCATGAGTGCTATGATATTTCAGGTCATGAAGTCTGCAATCAGCAAATAAGTTAATAAAAACAATGACCCTCAAGATATAATTTAAGTCTGGTTGTTGTTGTTTGCATCAAAATGAATTTATGTTCCACTATAAATCAGATGACTGTGGGAAACAGACAATAAACAGATGTTATGTACAGTCCTAGTTATGAAAGGGGAGTTACTAAGATATCGCATATATATGGATGCTAATTCTATGGCACTCATTATGCCACCTGTGCCATACAGCAACATAAACTTATAAGAAAGAATTAAAGAAATGCATTTGCAAATAACCACCCATGATGACTGGAGTTGCTCTGGGATTGTTGCTGAGAACGAACATTCAACACGAGCATGAAAGTACATATCAACCTAAGACTGTTTGAACAACAACCGGTGTTCCAATGAAAAGTAATAAATCGTGTACAATGCAGCTTTCAAGTCAACACCTGTTAACTGCGAAAGCCACCAAAAAATAACATTAACATGCTTCACATTTTTACTCTTATTTGCTACCATAGATTCGATCTCCTAGTCCTTGCCCATCACAGTAATCATGTGATCTAACTCTTGTATAACATCATTGGACATTATCAGACAAAAAACTGGCTAAACAATTTGTTACAGTGATAGTAATTTTAAGAAGATTTTGATTCTATCTAAAAACATAGGTTAAGGATATTATTTAGAAACAATAATATTCATGGATTTATTTATAAAATAGCGTACTCGTCAGCAATCCTGACATTTTCCCAAAATAAACTGGTGATGCAGAACTCGAAACCTAGGATATGGTCACGTAGTATATATAAGTACACGATATGTGGTGCAATAGATGAAATAAATACCTGACGAAAAGTTCAAATATCGAGATACCATAGAACCAATAACGTCGGAAGCTAGGCCACACCATATTGGTTTTTCCACAGGGGCTCGTATCGCTGCATACAACTGACCTGTCATACATGTTCTATTAGTCAGAATTTCCTCTGACCCTTGTCACCCCATTTTTGATATTTGGATATTTATGCTGGGGTGTAGGGATCCTACACCCCAATATAACTGTCCAAATATCAAAAATGGGGTGGCAATGGTTAGAGGAAATTCGGTCTAATGTACTATATAATAACTACAATATAGCACAGGTATGACAGGTCAATTGTAAGTAATGATACGAGCCCCTGCGGGTCTTTCAATTACCTTTTTTTTAATACCAGTCCTCGAAAACTGATAACGGTAATAAAATTAAAGTGGATTAATCGGAAAGAAATGTAATTGCTAGTACACAAATGCAATGTAACTTATATCTTAGTAACGGTGTCAGTATATATACTATTACGAGTACTGCCGGGCAGATAAAATAATGCGATCTTATTACTAAACCACGAAAACTGATAACGGTCATAAATGGGTATGAGGCGTACTGTTTCGTTTAATTTCAATTCTAATTTAAAAACGTGTCTATTAAAAAATATAAACATACAAAGAATTCATAGATACGGTTATAATAATATATAATAATTATAATAAAACTACTAGCGAAATAATCTTGCAATTCAACCAATCCACGAAAATTGATAACGCCACCAATGGCTGTCTAATTTAAAATAGTACTTTAAAAATTGTAACAGTAAACAAAATAAAATGTAATAACCAGCGCTGAAATGAAACCTACAATGGAATTATTAGTAACGGTTAAAGTATATACACTACCGGTCTGATAACATAATACTAAATTTCTAGAAGCACAAGTCTCAATTTCAACGTTATTTTTAAAAAACCACAATGTCCAATGAAAACAAACCAAATTCATTTGCATATTTGCATAAATGAATATTTAATGACTGGCAGAATTTCTCCATTATCCCAAGTGATTATATTCAGTAATAATAATAATAATAATAATAATGAGGACTTTGTATAGCGCCTAATCTTTAGAAGCTCTAAGCGCTTTACAACATTAGAAAACAACTATAAGATAAAAAACATATAATGATATGATCACAAAAACAAACACCATGAAATTAGAAAATATAAAAAAAACATGCTGAGAATATTTAAAGTAGAAACATTATTAGGTCATTAAGTTTGTTCTTGCAGTCGAAATAAGTGAGTTTTGAGAGCACTCTTGAATGTGATCACTGCGCCATTGTCTCTAAGTTCAGTGGAAAATTCATTCAACTTTTAATTAATCCAGTCCTAACTAATATCATATGTTTTAATTAATTAATTAATTAAATAATTAAATAATTAATTAATTAATTAATTAAATAATAACAATAATAATAATAACAACATAATTTCATTAAAAAAATATATAATTTATACTACAAATACGTTAAGGGTATTTATTCATAACAAGTGATTTTAATTATTTATTTCCTAAATGATCCTACTTGTCCTGACATCAAAAGCAAATAAATTCAATTAAAGTGGATTAAAAAGAGAATAATTGTTTCATGTTTAAAGCATGATAATTTTATTTATAAACAAGTGATAAAAAGATTATACAAATGTCCTCACTCACCTTAATTAGACATGTTACATGTTTGCACCTTATGAAATTCCCATGTTGTTTCTTCATGCAACCTTTTAATTACAGTAACCTCATCATGTACAAAATGATAAATATTGTTTTAGGACTTGTTAATGAGTAATGCAGTGTTAATACTTACTCTTTTGTTATCATTGACTGTTATCTTGTGAGACAAATCGCAAACCAGTAAGTAACTTATTTTATTTCAGTCTACAATTTAAAATTATTAAAATTGTGCATGTTTAAATGAATTTAAATATTTAATTACAAGTTGATTGTAAATAATTTTAAATTTGATATTTGAGTATAGCTTATTTAAAGTCAGCATTCTTGTTATATGTCAGCATATTAATTATTAATGTCATTTAATTATTTTAGTTTGCTAATTAAATTTAAAGAAAGAAAGTGATATCATGATACATAGTGATACTGATGTAAGGTTACAAGAAAAGAGTAATGTTAAGTGGTAATTCAATATATGTTTGGATAGTTGTAAATAATTGTTTACTCATTGTTACAAATGCATTCTTCTTATTATTCTTCCGTTTCCTTAGTACGTTCGCCGGTGCATTATGTATATTAGTTATCTCAAAAGAAGCTTATCTATGCAGATTACTAAGCTAGAATGATCGGTCCCTCAGCCAATACGAGAACTCGCGAGACAAATCTAGCTAAGGCTGATCGCTCGAGGCTGATCGCCAGAAATGAGTTGCTATTATACCTCATAAATAAGGCCCTCCCTCACGTCCTTGCAGATGAGAGACTGACAGCATTGAAGTCACAACCGTCTGTCTCCTTTCGGACCAAAATTCTAAATCCAAATTGTTATCAGTCATGACTACTTTTATTCAGGTAAAAACAATATCTGAAAGTGTTACGTTATTACAATATCAAAATTCGGATTTGTCTGGATTTTGATTTATACAAAATTCGGACATGTACTCATTTAAAGTTATCCGAATTTCGGATTTGTCCAGATTTTGATTTATACAAATTTCGGATTTGTCTAAAAATTCGGAATTGCTCAGATTTCATTTAAAGTTTTTTTTTATACAGAATTTCTATAAGTAGGATTAGTACGATTCACCACCAATATAATTATATTTTGATGTTATTAAAACATAATCTTCATTATATCAAATCTAGTTTATAAAAGTATTTATGCTAAAATTGTGGTTTCTTAAAGTATACCCGAAAACTTGTGTATTAAAAATAAATAATCTTGTTTGGTTTATGTTGTATAGAAAATGTACGGTCATGAAGTAAAAATATTGTGTATGTCAATGTAATTGTGATCTTGTGAGTATTAGAGAAAGGAAATAAGAGAACACAATAAAAAGTAAAACATAATTTATTATTTATTTATTTACAACATAAATAGCACACATTTCTTCGTTCTTTGTAATCTCCTCTGTCCTTCTAGCCTTTTATTGTACAGAAATATCAATACAAATACCACAATCAAAATGCTACATTCATGTCAGCTCAAAGCAGTACTAGGCGAACCCAGAATATGTTAGGACTTAAAGAACCATAGCAAAGAATCGTAACAGTATTGACCATCCTGTTTCATTAGAAAATTTCTCCTGTATAACTTTGCTGTTTTATGGATTTAAACAATATAACACATTTCCTCATTTATGAGAATTAATACTTCAAAATACATAACATATATTGCTTATGTTATGATTGCAGAATTGAATATGAGCTTATGCAAGATATATTTCATTAAAGGAGCAACTAGTTTCTTAAATACAAAAATTTGCTAACAATAAAACTTTAATTAAATTGATAATATTGGCTTTATTTCATTGGCTTTTTAAAACATTCAGAGATTACATAAATTGAAGTCATTTTAAGACATATCTTCAAAACATTGTCACGTTTCATATCTATATATTTTGACACTTCAAAGCAATAATGCACAAATTTAGCAGTATCTTTATTTATTTTAGAAATATTAAATATTGTTTAATATCATGCATACTTATGTAGATGCTTCAGATTTTGTATTTATATGGATTTTGTATTTTAGTGCACTGACACACTTGAAGGTGATATCATGCAGAAGAAGGTAGAGTAAAGCACCTGGCCAAAGGATACAGCAAGTTAGCTGATTCATTTGACCTGATTGTGAGAATCAAACCCGCATCATTAAGTTTACATACACTATTGAAATTGTGCATTATTCTTATGGCAAAAGTATACAACTCACTGTTGTCTCTTTGCATCTACTTATACTATGAACATTTCAGTTTCTTTATGTCTTTATATATTTGTTTTAGAAAAATCAGCAGATGAATCTTCTGGATGCAGTGAAACGTTCCAGCATTTCACTGTTATAGTCACAAGATGTCATGTCAGGTTTGCATACTTTCCTATAATTTAACTTTCTAATGCATATTATGTTTTGATAAATGAATAAATTCATGTTTGCAACACTGCATTCTAATACCCAAAACTTGTTAACTGAAGAATACTTGTATTTATTGGTATATTATTTAACTTTTGAAGCATGACTGTGCATTACAGAGTTGCCAAAATCAGTTCATTATCTTATTTCAGATTTTGAACAATCCACGGAGAACCACTGGCTTGGGACTATCAGATTGAGAATGTGTTGAACGTCTCTGGTCATTTTTGGGAAAATTTTCCAACATTTCCAAAGAAATGACTCCAGAAAATAGAACTGACCTCCTTGTGGATGGATTCATTCATTATGGACAGCAAGTGACTCGCAAACAAGGTATTCAAAATATTCCTTCATTGCAATATATCAAAGTATATCTTAAAGTATTTAACACTTTTAAGACAATTAAGTAGTGATATTATCTTTTTGTGCTTCCTCTGATTTATGGAGACGTTTGAACTTTAGATTAGTCTGATCAATCTTCATGAAACCAAGTTATTACTTTGATCACTATACATGTGTACAACTTAAATGGCCAATTTTACAACAATAATGTTTGCTTTTTCTTCTAGTCATCATATTAATTTGCTGTTTTCATGAGCTCTTTAGATATCTTGGTACAGGTAAAGCACTCTCAGACAAGCTTCTCAGAGCAGAGACAAAAACGAAAAACCTCTCTGATGTTACAGGAAACACGCGGAACAATATGAGGTAATAATATCTTTAGTTTGTGTGTTGATGGTTTAACACCCAGAATGAAACATTCTAATATGTTAGCAGATTTTTTTATAACGTCTTCTTGATTTTTAAAATATTTGTTATATTTTCTACAAATATTTTTGAATATTTCACTCACAAAATAGTTTCTTTATATTTTGTTTCTTCAATATTCAAACATTCTTATAGTCAAATATGAACTCATTTTTCCATTTTAGGAGTTTCTGCTCATGACATCAGACAGTGGTCAGCAGCAGAGAAGCAGCTGCATGCCACTACCAGCACTATTAGAAATGAGAACAAGGTATGCCCATGCAGAAGGGACCCTGCTTTGGATAGGATTATATTCTACATGGCTCCACCAAAGGTAAAGCAATATGTAGGTAAGGTTTTTCAGTGGAGCCTTCATATTATACCAGATTACATTATGACACTGAAAATTTCTGACCCAATGGAAAGTTTTCTGTTATAAACGATTGACCATTCACAATAGAACTGTCTGTTCAGTTATACTGTATTACTGATCCAATTACATCTTATTAATTTTCCAGTTAGATCTTATTGATAATAAACAAGTTGGAATTTTCATAAAGAAATGTGATTCAGGTCTTGTTTTAATTTTTTTAGGTGGACAAGCTGTGGCAATCAGGGTTGGAAAACTGTTGAAAAAAGTTAATACCACATTGAAGCGAATGCTTACAGAGTACAACTTGGAGGAAGGACCAAAAGGCACCCAACCCAGAGAGATTAGATTTTGATACTTTAAACCTTAGCACAACAGGTCCAGAAGTTGCTGATGAAGTTTAAACAGTTTTGATTGATTTACTTGAAACAATTGATAGGTGGGAGGAAGAGATTGATAATGATAAAAACAGAGATGAATTGCACAATTGAATATTACCAGAAGCAGCATGAGTCAGTGTTTAAAGTATTTCACAATTCTGTAGATAAAGTAGATCAGTCAGTTCTTTTGTCTGAGGGTCTTAATATTAAGAAAAAATGGGGTTCGTGAGAGAAATGTTCAAAGGAAAAATTGACATTGAACATATTCCTTTGAACTTTCACATAACTGTTCAACTGACTGAGCTTTATTTGGGAGGAGACATTGATGAAATCATTCTTCATTTGGCATCTGATGAAATAGAACTAGAAGAAGCTGATGAGGATGAAGTTGAAGCTTCAGAAGAAGATGAAGACTAGACTTTAACAACTTATTATGTAATATTCTTGTCAATATTGCATAATCATGAGTTAGCAAGGCAAAGGTTTCCTTGAAGATAATTTAATTTAGTTGTGCAATTTATTTATATTTGTATAATATCTATTGACATTTTATGAACAGTAAATTTGAAGATTACTGTTTTATTTATTGGTCCTGATTGATTCAGAGACACAATTGTTATCATATGTAATTGGATACTGCATCAATAGTTTACCTCAGTGTACAATGTTTTACATGTGATCATTAACCCTGATTCCATTGAAGGATTGTTTCATATTCAGTGTTTAGTGTTGGTAACCATGCATTTCATGTACATGTATCTAATCACTTCAATCCCCTCTTCTGTATAATTAGTGCAGTTTAAAAATTGTGTTGCTTTGTTTTGATCACACGGTTATTGAAATGTAACCAATTTGGAGGACAAGTGGTCAGTGAAACTGCAAATAAAGCTTGTGAGCTCGACTACCTTGAATTAGTAGTAAACACCCTTTGATCTTGGGAATAATGGTACAAGGCACACATCAACTTTGATTTAAGTAATGTCTCTGAGTGTTACTGTAATAAACGAAACCATACACAACTAGGCATATGGAAAATGTTCATCCTTCACGGACTTGACTTGCTTTGAGCTCTCTATATTCATGTTACATATCTAATGCAGAACTATCATATTTAACTAACTTGGCCATATTGCATGAAATACATTTTCTGTTTAATCATTGAAATAGGCAAGGCAGGTTTGATTTTATACTGTTCACAATAAATTGTCAAACATATTTGTGTTTTGTTTTGTATATAACACAAACATATGGTTATATATTATTTTAATTACCTGACTTGTTGATGAATTATTTCTGTTTTGAAACCAACTTTTAATTTACATGTCTTATTCTCGAGTGGCTGAGTAGTCTAAAGCACTCAACATTACGGATCAGTGCCATCTCACCTCCGTCTGCATGGATTTGAGTCTCGGGCTCGGCCAATGTGGGTATGTGAGAAAGCTTGCCAGTATCTTCCCGTGGGTCAGTGGTTCTTTCTGGAGTTTTCCCCAGTTCTTACTTCATCATTTATACTGGCTGTCATGTATAGCCTATCCTTTGCTGATAAATGGCGTTAAGACCTATAACAACAACAACAAAGTCTTATTATGTTCTCACTCTTTCATGACATGCCGTAATAACAAATAGTTTCAATAACTTGTATTAAATAATAGTGATCACATAAAATTCACTCACAAGATTTGACACTATTCACATGAGAAATAAAAATTCCTGTAACAAACAACTTTAAAGAATTATCATGTGCAATGTTTCTACTTTACTAAATACTTATATGGCATTTTCAAATATGGTTGTTTTAAGTTAATAACCATTACGAATACAACATTTCCTACCCCATTTTGAAGCTAATTTGCAAAATTGGAACCCAGTATATAATTTCATGTGAACATGAGGCTCAAGGCGGGTATTTTATTTTTGTCAGAGATGGTAAGTATATTATTGCATCGTTAAGAAAAACTGTCTGCATTAAACACTCATTAATGTTCAAATACACTTACACTGAATTGTGAAAACTCGATTTCCCTCAATACACAAATTTCCTCCACAACAAACAAAGGAGACATTATGAAATACATGTCCATCATCAAACATAGCACATAAAAAAATTCGTCAATCATACTGAACATTCTTTGGCATAACATTGTACAGAGTATAGTTTCAAAATACCCATTTCCTAAAATAACTATTAATGTACATGTGCAATGTACAATATTCAAATAATCTAAACAAATTATGTGAAATTAAAATGCTTTACATGTATACATGCAACTCAACTAGAGAATGCCACGTATCAAAAAATCATTGCACTTAGTTCAGGAATTGCTATAGATCTTTGAGAAATGAGCCTATGGTGATATGATTTTTCACAATATTTCTACCTAAAACTCGTATTTACCTTTGATGAGTGTTTCAAATACAACTACAAAAAGGTAATAATACTTGTATTTCTGGCTTCCTGCTGAAGCAAGAGTCCTAAACAGGGACTGATGCTCTACTGCTGACAAGGAATTTAGACCCATCAAGATAAGACCTTTTTTGTCATCTCAACTGCTGAGTTTTCCAATCATCTTGCATATATATCTGAGTACATGTATCATAATTTCATTTATAACCAATCAGACATTATAGGAAGCCTTGCAGTGAAAAACACCATATCAATACAACCATCAGTTTCTCCCTAGTGGTGATTAAATGATTGTCATACTTACCAGCAATATCGTATGTCAGATTGTCAACATTTTCATTTAGGTCCAACTGCAAAAGAGTTAATTATTTTTTTGTCAAACAATCCTGGCCCCTATTCCACCCCCTCCTGCTCAAATAGTCTGACCCTTACATGTTATATGAGCCTTTTCGTTTGGAACCAACTAGATAACATTAGGAATCTTTTAGTGAAAACCTCGTGGCCTTGTATCGTTGTTTATACACTGTACCTGTCATACATATACTATATCGACAATAGTATATGTACGACAAGTACGGTATATAAGCAAAGATACGAGCCCCTGTGGTGAAAACTCCATGTCCATATGTCATCTTAAAGATGGTAATGATAAGTTTTTCTAACTGCGCAATGTTAGACGTCCAAGACATTTTCATCCAGAACTGCCGATAACTTTGGATGAACGTGTCTTTTAAGTTTTTCGATGAGAAGTACAGACAAAAAGCTTGCGCTAATGACCGATTAACGAAAGATCATGTGTAAGATAGCATGATCTAGGACTAGCAGTCTTGGAACTTAAAATTCCGGATCGGTAGGTCGAGTTACTGAAAGTTAATCATAGCTGCATCACAGACTTTTATTCATTAAAAAAAGACCTAGTCATTATTACTCAACAAAACGATGTTATGTGAGCGTTACATAAACATTGTGTATATAACTGCATAAATCTGCTTTTGACTGATATTAGTTGCTTTAAACTTGAAAATGACCATGATTAGCGAACTGAATTTTTTTTCAAATTAAAAATAGAACAAGCATTGTTATATGTTATAATCTTCTTTACCATTAGCAAATTGAACAAAAAATAATCCATAGCAAAAGTACAGCGTAAACACAGTTCCGACAGGAGTTTTGTATTTGTAGACATCTCATTTGAAACGTATTAGTATTAACTTTATCATACTGTCTTATCTATCTGTATATCTATCCATCCATCCATCAGAATAGTAACAAAGATATTTAATTCATGTAATTCGACTTTGGTTAGGTTATTAGAACCAGTGCAAATTTTCAGTTTTTCCTTCATGTTCGCGATTTTTGTATTGTAACAGTATTCTTTTTCTCTTTAAAAGAGGTATGTATAATTAAATAAAAAAGGAATCTATCGTATCTAAATTACCATCTGTTACTTTTTACTGTGCGCACATTGTATTAATGGTATGAATACTAGCACTGTGTGTTTAATCTTCATCTTAATTCATTCCTTATTTTATATGGCATATATTCACCTACTATTTTACTTGTGTATGCAGAAACGGCCTTAGCAAACGCGGGGCCAATTTGGATCTTTTTGGCTGGGCCCCCTGTGAGCACAACATTTAGAAATAAACTTTTAAACAAGTTTTAAGTGATATCGAACTTAAAATTTTCTTCCGTCGCTTTAAAATTACTGTCTCTCTATAGACCTATTTCTTTAAATTACTAACGCGCGGGGTCCCTGAGAGAGCTGACCCCGATTGTGCTTAATCGGTCCAATCCGTCTAAGGCCGGCCCAGTGTGTATGTCTTTGACTGAAAACATATGAAAGTAAAATATGTGTACCTAAAACATTCTTTGTAAGCGATGAACTATTTCAAAAAGTTTGTGACCTAAGTAAGTAAATAAATGGTATATGAGCGAGAGGAGCTTTTAACAATGTTGATAGATGGTTTCAAAAGTACCATTCTATGATAAACTTTCACACAAAAAGTCAAATGGTGACAAATTGAAAGGGACATACATAAATGCTAAAGACCTAAGCTGCTAAGTTGAGAAATTGTGGTTACTATTATGTTCACATGCCACACGAAAGTAATGTTCGTATGAACATATCTTCTGGGTTGATCTGATCTCGGTAAGTACGTTAGTTAGTGCCACCGCGATTAAAGTCAAGTACCTTACTCATGGACGTACTAGGAAGGTAACTGACCCAGACTGTTCTAATGATAGCATTCGAACACGCGAAATTTCGGTCGGTAACACTCTTGTAATAAAGGAACTTAAACATGTTAACCCCCCCCCCCCCCCGGATGGTGCAGAAAGTTCGTCCTTATTAACAATCACTCTCTCCCCCTCCCCATACGCAGGCATATGCATTTTCAAACCCCTCTGTGTGTATGCAATTAATGTACGTCAGATAATGAATGAAGTCTACTTAAAAGTAACACGTTTCATGAGCTTTTCTTTTTACCCTGTACATGCATAAATATGAGATTAAAAATTTCATATGCAATTAAATTTCTTGATCTTTGGTTCTATTGTCCTTTATTAACGCGGCTACCATATTTACAAATAAGAAGAATTGTGTAATAAAGGTAACAAACTTCTATTATTATGTTCTTAAAGATATTAAACGTTTTCTCATGCTTGTATAAAACATGAACATATGTGAACGCATGTTTCATGTAAACTTCTGAGTTCTGAATCATGCTGCTATACATGTATATGTATGATATATGTTTTTATATGCCTATCATGTTGTACGTAGGTAGGTAGGTTATACGCATGTAGACTAAGCTGTTTAGGTATAGTTTGGTACAGTTATGTATTACTATATGCACTACTGTATTAATTGTATATTTTTAATTTTTCTATGCATGTAATCCGTTATGTATGCAACAAATCTGTATTACTGCTGTATGACGCGAATGACAATTAATGCGCGACTGAATCTTTGGCATGTGAGTGTTTCGTGGGAGGGTGGACTGAGGGAAGGGTTTATTTAGGCCAGGCCCTAGGGCAAGGCAAACGACGACCGCCTTTGGCCCGGCGCTTTCAGACAATGCAATTTTCTGGCTTGGGGCCCCGCGCTCATTGATTGCTCCCTTGGGCCTCTCACATCCTGTGGCCGGGCCTGGGTTTATTTTGGTTTTATTGAGGTATAATGCCATTTTTCTACACATGATAGGTTATACATTGCGGCCAGCATATTTGGTGGAGGAAGAACCCGAGAAAACTCCGGGAAGAACCACCAACCAACATTAAGTCACTGGCAGGGCCGCGGACAGGGTATGCGGCCATTTATTTGTCAATGTTCTCTAAGGCGGTGGGTCCCCTGAATTTTGTCCTACTTGTCCTGCCATGTCCATGGCCTTGGCTACTGGCAAGCATTCTCATATACCCATGTTTATTGATTTGAGACTCTGAACTCACGTGGATAGTGAGATGTGTGAGTGATATGTAAAGGCGAACGCCTTAGACCACTGAACTATCCAGGAGGGTGTTGGGAGCAGATAAGCAAAATGCCAGTTAAACGTCTAGTAAAAAGTCTACTACCAACCAATATATTGCATGGGTTAAACAGTCCCATGCTAAACAAAAGTTACTTATTGTTGTACATGAACATTATCATTTGTAAATTAGAGACTGGTGAAACAATTATTTGTGTATGCTTGTCAGATTGGCAGATGTTTATAGTATTGTTATAAATCACCGGAAATCGAAAACAAACAAAAATAGTTGGCAACACGTTTTATATATGTGTCTTATATTTAACGTAATTTTAACAATCTGAGTCATAACCCCACTATGTCTGCAGTGTGGCAGCTAATAGTGATCACTAGCAATGGTGCATCATGCTGCAGACATGTGGCATCACATCACACAGTCACATTATCCTGACACGTGAACGACCAGTCCTAACACTAACTTCTTAATGCTGATCGTCCATTTTTATAAGTCTTTGGTATGACTCGGCCGGGGTTTGAACCCGCGACCTCCTGCATCCGAGTCGGACGCTGTAAGCACTGGGACACTGGAGCGGTCCGGCCGTGTTACATCTAAATTAGTGCTTCCTGCTATGAATCGGGTAGATATCTCGGGAGTGTGAAAATCATGTCATGATGACCTATCTTTTTTAAAAAACTGATTGGAGTATCCATCACGATGATGGTATCCAGTAAGTATATATCAGACTTATGTAATCACCATGTAAACAACGTATCATAAACACCGCTTGTGTATGCTATATAATCAGTACATCTAATAAACTTTTAATAAAATCATCTTGGTTTATCGTTAGGGATAAGTGTTGCATTTGTCCAAACACATATGTCAAAGAAATTGCACAAGTTATATCATAAATCGTTCATGCCTACTCCCTTTAAAATCGGCAATATTCCTCAACAAGGTATTATTTTTTTAATTGGGGATTGGGCGCTGGAGGATGGAGGATGGGGTAAAAAAAAATTTGTAAGTGGGTGATAAAATTATTTCTGTCATTCTCACAGACTGGCTTTTCAATATCAGATGATGCTTCTTTAGTTTTGTCCTGTCTGCAGTTTGTACAATATTGTTTCTAAAAGAAACGACCTTCTCCTGATACTTGTGTTTCTCTTCTCGTCTTCTTTCATGTTTTTCCATTCTGTTGACCATTGACGAAATGTCCTGCCTGAAGATGAATAGTCTGAAAATTGAGGATAACCTTGACATATATTGATATGACAATTCATGTGCAGATGTATCTTGTAAAAATAATTACATCTGAAAGGACATTATGGAATAAAAATGATCTTGCTAGTTACATTCTCTGAGAAGAATTTGCTGACAGCACTTGGAATAAATAGTTGTTTTTAATGCTAACTGAGCTAAGATCCTAAACAGATAAAATAAATCTGTGGCAATCATGAACATGATAAAAATATTATTGTTTTTAAAATTTCAGTTTGAAACTAAGGCATTTGTTATGAAAAACATGCAATGTTATCTTAACAATTATAGGTTAAGGGACAGATGGCCATTCACCTATAAGCTAATCAATATGCCCTAACTGACATGAAAATAGGAAAATATTTTTCAAAATTGTTTACAAGTTCTAAGAATGGTGTAAGCTGCAATTACGAAGTTTGAAAGATTTAGATTGTATTCCTTAACTGATTGGAAGGAACTAATTTAAAGTAACTGGATACAAATATGGAAAACTATTAAATGTTCTGAAATTGAACATATACACTGTATAAGCTAATTAGTGACAAAAGTAAAATATTAATACTTATGTAATATTACAACACCAGTGGGGGGAGTGAGGTGGATTTAACAGTACATCAGCTATATAGTACCAACCTTAAGAATCTTAGAAGGCATCAGAAAGCAATGACATATGATTACATAAAATCAAATCATTCTTGAAAGCATTCTTGGAAGCAAACAAAATAACTAAACTTTATATAAAAAAAAAGACTTAAAAGAGGCAAGGTGGATTACAAAGTGTTAAGACAGGCAGGCATGATAAAGAAAAATTGTTGCCTTTATCACCTATTAGTGTGAAACTTTAAGATGGCAAGTGTCTGCAAGTACTGAAAAAAGCATTTTAGACATGATGAAAACATCAACTAATCAGTTTCTTTGATACATACCTAATGAGCAGCTAGTAGTGACATGCATATATAAAGCAGTAAAGATATTACAGGACAGTAGTACCATCACCATGTTATCAGAAATCTGCCAATTTAATGCTGTGATATATACGTATAAGTGGTATGTCTGCACAACAGGCATACAACACCATCACCTTGATTTAATAAATGCTTTGATATACAAAGTAAGCAAGACAACAGCATATCCAATGTATATTTACCCACATTTGTTGTACTTTTACCACTGTAAAGAATGATAATGACCAAAATTAGTTAAGTGTACAATGAAAATACTGAATGTACAATGTAATATCTCTTTACCTATCATCTGTGTGATAGATCAAACATGGCTCTATAAAGGACCTGGAAACGCAAGGAAGGTAAAATATATTTAAAAACTGAAAGGGGTAAAGTCTAAAGCTGTCTGGAAATTGTTTATTGTGTAAGGGCTGTGATGATTATGGAAGTGCATTGAAATATTAACAAAAGATGTGATAGAGACATTTGAAAGGAATGAATGCTCTGTATTAGTCCAATTTTATTATTGAGGGTTAGAAAACCCATTAATACATTTCTGGATGAGAAGTTGATTTTTTTATATCTTTGAACAATTTCCACATTGTCAAATAATTTTGAAAAGTCCCCCCCCCCCGTAAAAACATGTATTTTAGTTAGCACACTTTTGCCCAGTATTGGCATTTTCCTTAAGTACCTTTTTGAGGTTTTCGCGCATCAGTAAATATTTATGTTCCTTTACAACCAAATGGGTCCCTATGTGTCATAGTTGACTGAAGTGATCGTCAGTACTGATCGCTGCCGTCGCAACTCTGGGTTAATGTCTCGGCTAATGCTAGTATGTGAGAAAGAGATGCCAGTAGCTAAATGAGGGTCGGTGGTTCTTACTTGGATTTTCCCAGGTTTCCTCCATCATTTATACATGCTGCAGTTTATAGTCTATCTTGAGCTGATAAATTGCTTTAAACACCAACATAACAATGAAGCCAAACGCAATGGATATCAGTAAATCTATTACTATAGCATTATTTAAGTATGAAATATAAATATCTGACATTAGTTAATAACAACATACATCAATGTATAAATGTTTATTCGTAATTAAAGGGATGCATTATAGATTCAAATGCACTCTAACACTCAATTTAACATTGTTTTGTGTGTGAAATTGGCGTACTACTCACCAAACTTTTTTCCTTTACAGAAAAGCAGTCGGACCTTTGATCACTATAGTATTATAGAATGTGTACTAGATGAAAATATCTTTCACACTAATGTCATTGTGATTTAATTGATATATCTTTAATAATGTGGAACTTATAAATTAGAAAAAAGAATGTTTATACACAAACAGATAGGCTTACAGGAAAATCAAATTATGCCTCTCTGAAAAGGTTATGAGACTGCAAATATATGAAGAAATACACAAATTTAGCATATACACATACCACAAAATAAAAAAGAAGGGGAAATTTTTAAATGATTGTGTACATCTAAATTTTCCAAACACAACAACTTTCATAAAGGAACAAAAGGGACCCAATTTTGTGTTTAGCAAGTTCTTATGTGTACATAAACAAAACAGACGGATAAAATGGATACATGCACATAGGCGACATATCCACAATAGCTTCATAAAGTATATGGACAGTGATCTGTAAAGGATAACAGGCTGATGTTTATCAAGTCTGAATCTGAGCTACAGTAACGTTATTTTCTTACGAAAGTAAGAAAAATACATGATTGATCAATAATAAATTCTAAGTTTATATTTCTAGCAGCATAATGATTTACGGCTTTACTACCTTCACTTGCTGCTCTGGAAGGATTAGATTGTCAGCAAGAGTACTGACACTGGTCTTGTCTTTGGTGTTGTAGAGTCCACTGTCAAAGGAAGACTAGAGGCCTTTTAACTGACTTTCTGTAAAAACAGTCTTTGGTCTCTCGTCATTCTGTTCGAAAAAAGAGAAACAACTCTGTACATGCTGGCAGAAATATAAAATGCTGCAATACAATAGTAGTGACAAAATATAGCATAGGTATTAGCAATATCTAGCCGCTATTGGTATTTTATAAAATTAAAAATAAAGCCTGGACTATACTGTGACTGGCAATAAATCCTGGTTCAGCTTTGGCACATAAGCCATAAACAAACTTTATAACACCCACTATATGAACAATTATTGTTTTAATTTTAGTAAATGTTTTTTAAGAAGTTTAACTGTAGGTGAAAGCTCATTTAGAGAAACATTGTGAGACATTGCCATGCTGATTAAAGTCAACTGAATCGTACTGCTGGATACATTTGAACCATTCTCTCCATACTTTCACACATGATGCGGTGTTTTTCCAACATTGGATAAGGGTAGGCCAGTGTGACAAGACATCAAATTTCCATCTATACATCAACATATATTGTGTTGTGGTAATAGTTTACTATTTTTAAATCATTTTCAAAACGGTTCGGCCTTAAACCATTACATTAACTATATTAATTTTCAGAAATTTTTGTTGGAAAACGAACCCAAATATATGTCAGTGTGATCATCACATTGTGGACAATGCATGAATTGTTGAGCAAGTGAATAAAGCCTTGTCTAGTGACATGATTACTTCTGTTAGATATTAATTTTCATCAACATAACCTCACCCCAGTAGGTGTGAAGAATGGAGTGGTCTATATGTACAGGAATTTGTTTAAGGCAGACAATGGTAGGACTTGCCATTATAATGTGCGATTACTGCACATTTGTTTAATCTTTTGTAGTATTCAGGATTCATCAATATTTGTTCTATCACTTGTCCATAACAAGTTGTTTCAGAAAATTCACCTGTCACACCCATATTTTTATTTGACCCAAAATTTTAATCTCTTGCATTGATTTTTTTAGATATATGTATTGTAATCATTTGAATAAAAAATCAAATAATGTATAACATTTTTATTTCTTCCAAATTCTTAATTTTTGTTTTAAAAATGTTCATGTCGACGTTTCTTATATCCACTTATTATTGCTCCAATATGGTAACATGTGTAGAATGGAAAATGATTTTCTGCTATTCAGGCTTTGCCTAACTTATTATATAAAGAATTGATAAAAATGGGTATAAATGCTCAAGAATTCTCAATGACTTCTCAAAACAGCTCCGATGACCAAATGGTTAATGCATCTGTCTCGGATGCAGGAGGTCGCGGGTTAAAACCCTAGCTGAGTAATGCCAAAGACTTATAACAATAGCACTAGCAGCTGCCCCACGTGATACTTAGCATTAAGAGGTTAGTGTTAGGAATCATTTACCTGGTGTTTAGATAATTTGACTGGGTAGGACATGATGCTTCATGTCTGCAGCATGATGCCCCAATGCTAGACATTACTATAAACTGTCACACTGCAGACCACATATCAATATGACTGAATTTTTTGAAGCTATGTTAAAAATCCAAATCACACACAGACACACATGATTTCTCATAAAGGAGGAGTAGGGAAAGATGGCCACTGACAATCATACTGCACATCTGAGCAGCACCATTTTCATTGATGATAAAGAAGAATGTGGGATCAAACAAGGCTGTGGGAGAAATATGTTTGTAAATTGCTATGGCAATCATTAAATTAGTTTAGAACGATAAGCAGTAACAAACATTAAGCTTTCACATACCGACGCTGGCCAAGCTTGAGACTTGAATCCATGTGGACAGAGCTGATGTGTCACTGATCTGTAAAGGCTTGAGACTTAGAACACTTGGTGACCAAGGGTTCCACGTGGTTAAAATTATGCCACAGAAACCTTTAAAATGCTGCAGCTACATCACAGTGCCCAAATACTGAGGCTCCATACCAAACACCCCATGCCTGTTTTTTTACACAATCCATGCCCCAAGTTAACCAAGTTGATTCAGAGAAATGGAATGGGCTAGAGTTCTCCATTTTCTACTAACAGAATTGAATAATCCATACCACAATGTCGGCCAATTCTGCGCAGTAATACGTCATTTCTGTAAGCATTGGATCATGTGTTGTTTTTGGTCGAACCTCCAATTGGTATAAAGAAAGAACAATTGAACTTTAACTAACAAAAATGATTTTCATAAAGTGTACAAATTATCTCACATTTCTACCCTAAATGCATATGAAAATGTGATTTCTAAATCTCAACATGAAGAACTACTCCATGACCTTCTTGAACTTGTAGCCCAGAAAACCTAATTTTCTTTTAGAACCATATAAATAAGTACATTATTTAAAAAATGGAAATGTTTACCAAAGAGCAATACTGCTTCTTAATCCATGTTTCTGATTTTACAAGTAGTTGTCCCATGCCCACGTTTGCTATCCAACTTCTCAAGTTGCCACTTAAACGGGTTTCTCGAGAAATTCCCTGGTGTATAGTCGCTTTCTAAATTCTTTAGTATTCTTTTCCCATAAACGAGACATTGGAAATACATTACAACCAATTTATTTGTTTTTTCTCTTCAACATAGTCGCTTATTTTTTTATAAAATCTGTAACTTTTACCGATTTGTTTTTACAATATCAGTTTAGTTTTCTTAATAAATCTTGCATTTAGTGGCATTATTATGATGAATTTTATAAAACCAGCTATAAACATGACCCAAGTACTCGACAGAAATGCTGACAGAAGTAATCCAAAGTTTCATTTCCATAGTCCGATACATAAACATTACATCTTTTCAAAGCTATGCGCAGAACAGGCCGACATATCGCGAGTCATGTGTCCAAAATTAATATTACTTTGAACAAAATATTCTGGTGACAATTGCCTCTTTTCAAGTAGTTAATATTGCAGTATTTGATTTTCGTCATTCGGTCGAATTTGGTATGTGTTTTGCGTCAGTCTTGATGACGGAAACCTTAAGTGTGCATAAAAGCCAGCCATCGGTGTATGTATTATTTAAAGATACATTGTAAGCAACGAGTCCATGTGGAGTAGGAGATAGCCATACACGTAATACCTCGACGCTTGTGCGTCAGGATCTTACCGCCTAACTATCGGCGCTGTGTAGCGTGTTTTGATGTCGACTAAAATTGTAACGAAAGTAAACTTTTCAGGAATATCTCACACAACTGGCAACTAAAATAAAGACACTTTTCTACGAAGCAAAGTCATAATGTTTTAGTCAGAATTTACTTACTCTGTTGTCTTTTCTCTAATAAATCCTAATTCTCACAAAAGAAATGGACCTGTTTTTAAGTTTTGTTGGACAACATTTCAGTTGGCTGGAAAGCAGTGAAAGCTGGGAATGCCAAAACCAGGTTATTTTTAAATATTATTCTTTAAGGAAATGAATAAAAATATATTATGACTATTTCAGCTGTAAGGAACGTTAAATTTCGTTCAAGAAATATATCCCACAAATGAATCTACTTGAACATACCTCGGCTACCGTCGCATTTCAACAAATTCAAATGTATGTCAACGGAACAGGAAAATGCGTCCATTTGCAAGTGTTAGATTTTGATTCCGCCAGGATAAAAACAGTACAGTAAGTATATTAATTACATATCAATTTGTGGAAGAGTGTTGATATGGGTTGCCAAGTGTGTGAGATATTCCTGAAATTTTGACTACTTGTTCCGATGTCAACCGACATTGGAACACGCTACACAAGCCCGTTATTTGGGAAGTAAGACATAGCAATAAAACAAAAATAACATGTGTTATGTCTTACATTGTCTTACGTTGTAGAACTACAGTAGAGAAGGAGATAAACCAAAAAATAGTTATCTGCATTTTTCCTGACTTTACTGGTGGCTACAGTAATGTCAGAAAAAAAGAAAATTAACTGCTGGTCCAGGGTAGAAAGATGTCACCCACCCATCCTTACCAAATAAGATGTACATTCTCTTTCCTTACCTTTAGCTACATAAGCAACAAACAAAAATTAATTACATGAACGCAAAATAACGGACTAGCTTAGTAATAGACCAACAAGTTGTTCTCCACCTTTTTTTTTTTTTTTTGACTAGCGGCGGAGACCAACGGTGTTATGCACTAATTGTGCTGAAGCGTCAGCGGGTGTATGTGCGGATGATTGGACCGCACGCTATTAATTAATAAATTTATTTAGACTAACCTTTGTATCCAGACGGTAAGTATAATCCCTCTTCTAATTGTTTAGCTGTGGCTTGTTCAAGCGGAGTATAATCCATGCTTAAATCTCTGTTATTCTATAAGAAAAGATGTTTAAGTTACTATGATATGCTATGATTTCAGCTTATTATTATGAAGATAGTATTCTGATTTCACATGTTAGGTATAGCTGTATGTAAACATTATTTGTCGGAATAACGGTAAAGAAAAATTCCTAATTTACACTTCTGTGAGTTGGAATAAATCTTTGTCTATATATAAAACAAAGTTCTCAATTTTTTAGATAAAAGTTTCGGTAATGTGAGCCTAATATTAGTATTAGGTTATAAACATTTATAAATCTGACCAGCTGAAGTAATCGCTTAATGCGCACAGACAAGTTTACGCCTGTATTATATCATCGGTGGGAAAACCATTTGCAGGTTGTCTAAATCTCCATATTATTTGGGTGAATTGTAGATACAAATGCATTTCCTCACCAACAGTAGAGGTGACATTCCTACAACACCTTAAATTATATTTTTATTATAACTATAGATGCAAAAATAAACATATGCATAAGACCCGAAACTAAACCTTAATCCATCCAGCCATTCAGCCATCTATCCATATATACATATCTTCATATATACATATGTTATGAAGTACTCTCTTTAATCTCCTTTACATTTATTGACTTTCATTTCATGCTTCAATTTACCTGGTGAAAAATCTTACTTTCTTCTGTATGAAAGACATAGGAAACGGATCAACTATCACGCACTTTTAATATAAAATATAACACCATCTGAAGCAAATGTTTCATCATTAGACTCGAGAATAATAACATCCATACAACAACCTATATATTGACTCCCGCTTCCGAACTATATATCCTTTAAATTTCGATCCATTTACGTTTCTTAATTCTCTTATTGTTACTCTGTTTTATCTACTGTCTAATGACATTACGTTAAATGTGATCAAATAAATCTTGCGTACGCGTTTATCTTTATAACTTGTTTGTGTGTGGGGTTTGTGTGTGTGTGTGTGTGTGTGTGTGTGTGTGCGCGCGCGCGCGTGCGCGTGTGTGTGTGTGTGTTTGATGGTATATGCTAATTGACCCATAACGTTAAAGTCCCATACACTCCTGGGTTAAACCAAACCGTAGAAAGCCGGACCATTGTCAGTTTGAAATTTCTGTTTTTGAAAACCTTTGCTGCCTCCATATTTGTTTCTGTTTCATGCAATTCTAAACAATATATGTAAATACATACTACCAGTTTATTGTTTACCAGTAGTTAAATGGGTCATCTGGACTATCCGCATTGTCATGGTACTTTAAGACTTATGCGTAGTTCATGTACATAGATCATGTTATATACTTTAACATTTTTAACAAGAACATATAGATCAAAAGACAGACAGATTAGTATATACATTCACCTTTGCATTTGCATGTACGTAGACAAACATGCAGACGACAGGTAGTAATATAAGTAGAGAAACAGATAGGTAAAGAAAGTTATTTAGAATTAAGCTGACAAAAAGTTGCATATTCATACAGGAAAGTAACGTTTACGATAGTGACTATTTTTGTTTTAAGTTCAAGAAGTGATTTACATTGAAACACACGTAAGGAAGTTTAATTTTCAAATTACACTATTAATATGGAGTTATACCAACAAACATTATACTGGAGCTAAACTAATTATGGAACAAGATCGAAGTCAATGATATTATTATTGCTATCTGATTTAGCTTTATTCTATATATGAAATCCTTCATGCAAACGCTTCATTTCTAATATTCAGTTCTATCTCAGTGAAATTTTCTAGTGCCAACACAAATGATGAATTCTAGTTTTTTCCATTGGACTAAAATGATTACTGAACTGTTTTCTTGGTACTGAATATATACCACATTAACACAGTTGTTGATGTTTTCACCTTAACGAGTTATCGTACTTTTGAGTTTAGATCGTTACCCATGAGATGTGTTTTCAAGCTATCGGTGATTCTGGTTAGATGAATGCTTAGGTTTACGAACAATAAAGTGAAGTCAGGTGAAAATTGTATCGAATATATCCATTTGACGTACGATAACGTACTATTGCTTTCTTTCTGTCATTCATCTTCACTTTTTTATCGGTAGAGCTCATCACAGGAAATGGTTGTTACCAACAACCATTATCATGGAATGCCAGGAGGCACCATGATCTCCTATGTTGTCTGCTCCTGCTTCAATAAACTATGCCGTTCATTTCCTTAGCAGCGGTATGGAGATTATATTGAATACATCCTAGCATAATGTCATCCACAGTCATCGTCCCTAGCGTGTCCTGCTCTGCGTGAACTGTTTTCAATGTCACAACCTAGAGCGGAGCTTAAGCATAAACGAGCCGCTAACAGTGCCATAGCTGGATTTTGTTCATTCACATCCTGCTATTGCTCACATATGTAATTCAAAGCGCGCTTATATTCTTCTTCCATCTGGCCGTACATCAAACGTGTAAGTAATCAGTCCAGGATATTTTTTTTCATCATCATGTTAGAGCATTAACATTATAACGACAAAAAGTTGACGCCATATGCAAATGCAGCGCTTTTGATAAGGGCAGAAGTACGTGTAGAATATAAGCTAATCAATACATTTTCGTTCACACTGAAATGTATAATAAAATGGACATTTTTGTCTTCGATTTTTCTTACATTGTTCTGCCTCAAGTTCGTCTGCTAATCTTCCCAGGGAATGACCCAACTGTTTAGCTCTGGCTTGCTCAGACTCATCGGTATCCATCCTTAATTCTTTGCTCTTCGAAACGAGGAATTTTTGAAGAAACTCAGATATTCTAAGACTTCAGTTTATTATTATGAGTATACCGTTGTGATTTCACATGTTAGGTATGGCAGGAGAGAAACATTATTTGTCAGAAGAAAAGGTAAAGAACATCCCAATTTATAATCATGTGAGGTGGAATAAAACGTTATCTATATATAGAGTCAAGTTCTTCAATATAAAAGTTTCAGTCATACAAGCCTAGAATCAGGTTAGAGAGATTGACAAATCTGACTAGCGGAAGTAATCCCTTAATGCATTCAGGCAAATTTACGCCTTTACTATATCATCGGTGGGAAAATGATTGCAGGTAATTTAAATCTCCTGATTGTTTTGGTGAATTGTGGAATCAAGTAAATTTCCTCACAATCAATTTGGACATTTAAATCTCTGCCTGTCTGTCACTTTGTCTGTCTGTCAGTATGTCTGTCTCTCCCTCTCTCCTCTATATTATACGCATTAAAAATGGCCGATTAATCAAATTAAAGTTATACAATATTCCCGCAGTCTTACGAAAAGAATCACCCTGAGCTTTATTTGTGGGACGAAATACATCTGCTCTCCCTGATACAAAAGCATAGATCTTCAGATGATCCGACTTGAGCTGCTTCCTTCGGCGTGTCCTTCTCAAAGATATCTGGATCTCGTGTTCTTGGCATGATGTAGACACTATTATGTTAATGCAAGCAAACAAGTAAGACCAAAAAACTATTTTGAATGAAATAGAACGATAGATCATTTGTCAGTTCAGAGAAAGTAAATTGTGAGAATTATACTTAGGTAAAGATAAATTCTCTTTGCCGGGAAAATTGACATTCTCTCACACGCGTTATATGTAGAAACACGTCAGATAGATAGAGAAATAGACAAACAGGGAGCAAGCCTGCCACCAGGTAATTTATATATAATAAAATTAACCTCCTATCTATGGACATTTATTTCTGATTCTGTGCACCTATTTCTCATTCTGTGTACCTTTTTATCTAACTGCCTAGTTTTCGTAATATTTGGATATTGAGTCTTCACTCGGCTATTAATTTAACTAATTCCCGTGCATATATCATATATGTGTTAATATCCTAAGCTCTGTCTGAATCAGGTGAAACTTAAATACCTTAGTCAAGAATAACCTAATGAAATGTTAAATTAGCAAACCGGGCAGTCATTCGGTTAATAAATCAATTAATTCATTACCGCAGCCAGTCAATAATGACGATATTGGGCAATACTTTCATGTGCTTTTTTTTTTCCCAATCAGATTCAAAGACGGCGATACATTAAGTTGTTGACATATCGAAAATATTAATCCGCAATCACTGTATGCTTAGCGTACAAACTATGTGATAATTGTTATATATGTAACATGTGAATAATGCCTCGTGTTGTCACAAATTACGTCATAATGTCATCCAACGTTACGGCTTAACACCTGCGACAGCCAAGTAAACTTCAGAGTCATATTACTACACAATCTAATTTGCGATCAAATATAGTCGTTCTTGGTTCAGTTTTTCTACAATAGTTCTTTTTCGCGAACGACTAATCGTATGATCTACAAATAATATTGCAAATGAGATACATCTATTTAGTGCGACATAATCATTTGTGGAGAACAATTAACCTATTGTTAACGCCATCTTCTAAGTAGGGTAGTATTCCATAGAATCTTTATTTAGAAATTAGACGAACTCCTGTGTTTGAGAGACATCAATGCATGACCAGTGATACAAAGTAGTTCGACACACTGGACTATCAGACCGTATCGTTGAAATCATATTACTGTATTTTGTTTTTTGTAAATTATAATATAAGGAAATAAAAGCTCTCAGTCCGAAGCAACACGTACTATTGATAATACCATAGGGATATCGGCGGCTGGCGTACACGTATCGTGACGGATTGTCATGCAAGATTATATTAAATTTGTATGAATCAATGTACACCGATTCGACTATTCACCTTGACTGGAAACGCTTTTATAAAGAACAAATATGAATTTGTGCATCTTCTTGAAATAGAGGTGTATGTCCAGTTAAACGAAAAAGTACAGACATTTATTTGTATTCTAACCATTTACAGCTATGTATGTATCTGCTTAGATCTGCTGTTGAACCAAAAATACAAAAATACTACAAGGAGTACGTTTATCAATCCTATGTAGTCACACTAAGCGCTTGTCAAACACTTAATCTTTTCATGTCCTTTTCATTAAAGAAACTATATACATATATATATATATATATATATATATATATATATATATATATATATATATATATATAACATTCCCTCAGATATTGTACAACTTGCACAATATATTTCTTGATAACTATATCCTGATGTAAGTTCTCATATAGCCCAGAGTAAGGTAAAACCAAACGCTTTTCATATTTTAGTTTCTTTTCGCACTGTCCGAAGGGATTTCCCACAGTCTATGAAAATAAATAAGTAAATATATAACAAAGGTGTCACTGATAAGCGACAATCACTTTCGTCCAGATTACCTAATTATTGCACTGTTGTATTGTTTTACTTATACGTTATGCCAGATGTCCCGTATTATGTCCGGGATGTACATTTTTATTATATACAAATATTAAAGATGAAATTATTTCATGATCACCTACTAAACCACCTACCGATAATAAAACAAGAGGAAGGTTTATACTTCCACACTTCAATATCTCATATATTTCTTTCGTTTCTTCCGCTCTGAACCCATCGTGCTATTTAAATTGTAATTATGTATATTTTAATTCTAAAAATTCTAAATGGTTACATTGTCAACACCGACCTTTATAATTACTATAAACATGACGATATATATATATATATATATATATATATATATATATATATATATATATATATATATATATATATATATATATATATGTATGTATGTATTTAGAGAGAGAGAGAGAACATTATTTGCAGTGACTAAGTGGCAAGAACAATAATAACTATATCATATGCTCTGCAAATCACGGTGTGACAAATTATTATACGTTATCTCTAAATGTTGCTGACTCTTGACACTAGTAAGCTCCGAGTAGTTTACTGATTAGGTGAAACGTAGTCTCAACATTTCGGGGAGGTGGAGGTTTAATAGTTTAAACCTAAATCTATTTTATGTTACGAATTGTTTCAATTCAGTCCTTGAACAAAATAAAATAAAGAACAATTAATTATATGCATTAATGAACAATTATTTCACTTTAACCGAGCCGCGCTGGTTAATACACGAAGATTTCATTAATGTACAGTCAATCACATACTGATTTGTGACAATGATAGTTGTATGCTCATTACACAGTTGCACTATATTTGACCTTGATCTGTGATATGACAGTACTAACCACTTGCCAAAAAATGTAAGAAGTTATCAAAAGTTGTCTCCATTAGTCCTAACGCTCTGTGTGGAATGCGTTTAGTTGGACAAGTTGTTTGCTGATAAAAAAAAGAAATGCCGAATTATTGACTTTGATATCGGCTGCAATTATTTTTATTGAATAATTATTATTTTTTTAAGTTGAAGGTACATTCCTGAATATATTTGAAAATAGTCATTTATGTATTTACTTAGTTATACATCCTTGCGATGTTTGCGTTTTATCAATTAGAATTTTGATTCTGATTATTTCCGTGGTCATGCCTGAAAAAACAAGCATCGCTTATTTCCAATACAGTACATAGATTCTTCAAATACTAAAATTATTGTATTCCTCAGATGCTATTCTTTAATGTACATTGGACATATGAATCAGACTGTATATTGGACATATGAATAAGACTGTACATTGGACACACGAATCAGACTGTACATTGGGTGCATGAATCAGACTGTATATTGGACATATGAATTAGACTGTACATTGGACACACGAATCAGACTGTACATTGGGTGCATGAATCAGATTGTACATTGGACATATGAATCAGACTGTATATCGGACATATGAATGAGCCTGTACTTTGAACATATGAATGAGTCTGTACATTGGGCACATTAATCAGACTGTACATTAGACATATGAATCAGACTGTACATCGGCAATAAGTAAACTTTATCGCCACTTTCAGGTACCTTAGTACGTGCAAACTGTTAGCCAGATGCTTAAGAAGTATCTACCATGTTCTCCAGTATTACACAAACAATGAAGAGACATTATATGTGAAATTAGTTATTGTATAAATTAATTTTTAGGTCATGGAATATTGGTTCACATTTGACCTTGGAAGTAATAATTTGTCCAATTCACATGTCAGATTATCCTTTTCAAAATCTAACAGTATATTAGTGAAAGCAAATATTGAACGGCTGCATCAAGGATCCGGTCAGGATCTCTAACGACAGCCTTTACTAAAATTAAAGCTATTATAAAAGTTTCCCAGTCGTTACAATGGCGGATGTGATCATAAGCAATGTGTCCCAAAGTTTCCAAGACTGATCCATATATATATATATATATATATATATATATATATATATATATATATATATATATATATATACTAGGACTGGCCGGCATGGTGTCAAGGGTTAAAATGGATGTATGGGACATGATGATACATGTTTGCGGCATGATGACTCAGTGCTAGCTATGATTATAAACTACCACACTGTAAGTTCGTAGCGATATGACTTAAACAATTGTGAGAGCTACGTCAGTAATCCAAATGACACACACACACACACACACACACACATTCCATTCCAGTCACATTGATGCTAATACAACTACTGCTAATAACACAACCATCAGAAATAAACTTACCGTTAACACCCCCTCTAATACATGCTGCTGCCATGAATACTAGTAACACCTGACTGAACACCATCTCTATCCGATCACCATGACACATTTTACCATTACAGTTAACGTCATCAACCGCGAAAGCCATTTCCATCATCCTATCACTTCTTCTGCTACTATTACCAATACTACTACAATTAACATTATACCACCATTAATACCATCAACATTGATACTGTCCCTTGTCAACTAGTATTAATTTGTTATCCTGGTACAACTAGCTCCTGCTGGTAATGATCATGTACTGTACCGCTATTACCAACGGTGCTACTACCACTGTGAAAACCTAGTCTTTTCAATTGATATTAAAAGTAAAATAGTTCTCAAGGTTTCTTCGACTTCTTGCATTTTTAATAACGAGAGAGAGAGAGAGAGAGAGAGAGAGAGATAAATAGATAGATAGATAAGTAGGGAGAGAGGGAAAGAGAGACAGAGAGAGAGAGATAGACAGAGAGAGATAGACAGAGAGAGGCACAGAGAAAGACAGAAACAGAGAGACAGAGACAAAGAGGGAGATAGAGAGAGAAGGGGGAATTACGACCAAATAGGAAACACAAATATATGCAGATATTGCTCGATCCTTTATACCCACAAAATGTGTTCTGTACAACACAGGGGAAACATACCTATAATTTTAAGCACTGTAATGAATGAGCTTTGCCTCTTGTTAGTCCTCTCAATATTGAGGCAAAGCGTACCTATGACGAACAACTTCTTGAAGATTTGTTGTGTATTTAGTAGTTAGAAGATAGACCATTTAATTAAAACAACACGAGCAACAATTCTATAGATACACTAATAAGGGGGGGGGGGCTATAATATTAGGGTAAACACCCAAACAAGGTTACGTTACAGTATGTTCATTATTTACTTATTGGCCAGAATGACATTTCTACGTTCTTAACACCGTTGCAATAGCATTGACTTCTACACGTTTATTTGTAAGTTATATCTCTTTGAAATATCAGCAATATGTTATTAAAAGTTGTCTCGCTTAGACAGTGAGCTCGGTCGAGTTGTTCGATAATTAACATATGCAACATTAATGATTTGTATAAAATATTGTTTCCTGAATGAAACATTTGAATACAACTATTGCTGTAGTACGTTTGTAATATGTTGTTGCTATGTTAATGTTTCACTGAGTATAATTTTGATCTTTTTAATTTCCGTGATCGAGATTAGACACGTTTTCTATTTCAAATATGCGGCAAACGTATTTTTTCAACTACTATAACAAGTCGATTCCTCTTAATCAGAACCGATTGTTAATTGTACATTGGACACATGAGAGAGGCAAGAATTATATTTTCTTCCCACTTTCAGGTGTCAGAGTACGTGAATATTGTCTTTCAGAAGTTAAAGAAATAAGTATCTGCAAAAGTACTTATTACGCTTGATTCCATGTCAGGAATAATGTAGATATTTATTTTGCATGCTTATATTGTGCTTTACGAGTATTAACACAGTGCCAATAGACAAGGAGATGTAGAAGTTCTCTGTTGCTACTGATGACCTAATAGTTTTCTACCCAGCATCAACCCCTCCCCCTCCCCTTTCCGGATTGGGGATGGGAAGTGTAGTGGTAGGATCATATACGACCTTTAAACTATTGTGTTGCTCCAGCGATTAAGCCATCTGTCTTTATCAAACAAGTGTATAATATACTTACCTTA
The DNA here is from genome assembly GCA_028554795.2 of Sinohyriopsis cumingii. Lineage (NCBI taxonomy): Eukaryota > Metazoa > Mollusca > Bivalvia > Unionida > Unionidae > Sinohyriopsis > Sinohyriopsis cumingii. Next base: position 833,204 of record JAPYKE020000118.1, on the reverse strand, counting down.
TACTGAATAGACATAATGGAAACATACATACATACATACAGACAGACAGACAGACAGACAGACAGACAGACATGCATACATACATACATACATACATACATACATACATACATACATACATACATAAAATACATACATACATACCTGGCATGCATGAACTAATGAATTGACATAATTTTAGTCACAGTAACAATCAGATCAAAAATACTCTCTAACGTCTAAAGAAAAAATGTATTTTTTAAACATTAGAGGAGTATTTTAGACAAGTTCTATATCTGACAGAGCTTCCGTGGCAACCAATAGAAGTCCATAGCAACCAGTTCTAAAATGCATGTATTCACATCTCTACCCACACAGCCCCCTCCCCCAAAACATACACCGATACAATTTGTATTAAAATATTTATTATGTCATTATGTACAAACAAATATGTGTATCTTTTTCAGGTGAGAAACATAGTGTTCTCATTTTCAAAACCACTTCATTTAATGTTGTCAACTTTGTCAACAAATATTAAAATGTGACATGTTTTAGATTATGATGCTTCGTATGCCTCCATAGCAGCCAAGCATCTTTCACGTCAGCCAGGTTGAAACCTGTTTTAATATTTTTATAATCTATAATGGCAATTTAAGTCTAACTTTAGAAGAAGTAACGAAAATAAATATCTATCAGATTTTCTACAAATGTCATATGTTAGGAGAACCAATACTACCTGCAAAAGGAGATACCATTTCTTTTGCTGAGAGGAGTTGGGACCTTGGATTTATTTTCAAACCAAATTGTTAATTTACATTCCTGGAGTTTAATGCACAAAAAGAGAAAATGTGTGCCTAAATTTCAATTTGATTACATGACTCGTGTTTATAAACCGTAAAGGTAACACTGAAATCCTCAAATCACTTACTTCTGAATAATTTATAATGATGATAGATGCAATATATGAACATTTCAACGTAATACTATCAGTGTTTAGCGAGACACTTAGCTTTAAATGTATATATCAACATATTCCCCGCAGGCCATGTAAAACAAGTACAATTTCCAAGCCTCGAGTCCGTGTGACGTCACTGTTTTGTGATTGAATACTTATATTTTCGTAATGCAAACAATGTTCCCTCATACATAAAACTATGTAAAAACTATTGAATGAGACTGTTGCATATGCAACCGAGCAGCAGGGAGGCTGGACACACCATTAGGGTTACGAATTAGAGAACCCAATAAAGGAACGAGTTAAAAAGGGACGAACAATGTCGAAAGAGATAAATCAAGGGACCCTAGCGCTGCCCCTCCCTGCTGCTGTAGATGATTGGGGAACGACCTGTGATAGATCGTCATTGATTGACTGCGCCGCTCTTTACAGCCGGGTGTTTACAGCAGGGGATGGGGTCACTGGACCACGAGCAAAAACATTAGTTGCGGTCTGTAAATAATCGTCCTTGTAATAATAAAGAGTGATTCTGCGCGAACCATGGAATCTCGTACAGCTAAATTAGCTCGACAACTACAACAGTGTCAGGAAGCCAGAGAGGGATTTGCGGAAAGGGCAGCATAGTTGTTTAAACCGGTTTCGAAGGCTACTAAAGGTCTTCTTCCAATGTTAGAGCAAACCTCCAAAGAAACTGGGAAAATTACAGAAATAACCAAGGCTACTATAAATACTCTTATGTTACGAGTATATGTTCTTAAACTACATAACAAAAAGGAGTGAAAACAACAAGCTCTGTAAAATTTAACAAATAATTTATTTCCCTTGAATACAAATTGAAAAATGAGAAAAAGAACTTCTGGTTTTACGAATTAATTCCAAAAATAATCAAACAATCAATAATTAAAAAACAAAAGTTCTAAATGAATCTCAGTTCAAATCCCGACGAAATTCAAAATTGAAAGCGATGACGTGTGTAATAGTCACCGTTGTACTGACATGGTAACAGTCTCCTGTTGAATCACAGAAAATATTAATCCAATGTTGAATTCTGTATCAATTCCAGTGAATGTCTTTGTCCAAGAATTACATCAGATCACTTTTCTATTCAAAGAGAAAATAATCACTTCGATTCAATAATTTGAAGAAAATAAAATTCAGCCCAAACTGGTCACAACGTAATACAACTTAACGTGTCAAATATTAACGTATGACTGGTATAAGTTTTATCATAACATCAGTTATACGACTACTTAACACGCAAAACAGATTTCCCCGGATGAGGATCAAAAGTTCATACTTCTGGCGGAAATAGAAGTTTGTTACCAATTCACACGTGATTTATATCACGTAGTCCATATATGACCTTAACTCAACTTAATGATTCTCACTCTGAGAAAGATAAAATTTAAATAAAAAAGTTGTTTACTAAAAGTGTCACTTATTCAGGCATTTCCGCCTGACAAATCCAAGTAGACTTGGGCTTGTCATACGCGATGAACAATTAATGTTAAGTTTGTACGTACGAGACACACCGTAGACCATAAACGATCCAACGCTAGCGATTCGACCGTATGGTCCCTACGGGCCACAATACAGTGTTGTACAAAGTAAAAAATAAAATACTTTATTCGTGTCCAGACCGCCCTAGACCGCCATGAGGCCCAAATCCATCAGTTAAAAAAAAATGTAAATTTTTTGCTGCCTATAATTTTATTTTTTTACTCTCAGACAGCAGAACGCTAGCGTTCTGTGCTTTCATTGTCACGATGAAACGTTTCACGTCGGATCGCTAGCGATCTAACGCAGACTCAGATTCATTAGTATGATCTGACACAAATTAAATTAACTGTCTTACACGCATTTCCACAATTTGTTTGTTTCATATTCACCCCACAACTCCTATCTAATTTTTCTATCGCCGTTGTTAATTGCTGCACTTGTCTCATTGCCTCCTGGAATAATTTGATGAACCTGTACTCTGATGAATGTTTGTATCTTCCTTTGGATTTGCTTTCTTGTGATGTTTCAAAGTCATACGTGATTTTCTTTCTGTATTGAGGTGGTCAGTAAATTGTGTACCTGCGCGTTGTAATTGTTCAACCGCTGCAAAAATCGCATTAATAGTTTCGTAATTCATTATAAGAAATTATTTCTTTAATATAAATGATAGAACATAAAAAGTTCTAAAGTGTTAGCACAAAAGGAAATGACCAGGCTCGGGTGATACACATTGGCAAGTATTTCCCAAGGGATGGGCAATATTGCTGGCCGTAAGCTGATATCACTCGTTTATTATTTACGTCCAACAGGCTTCAATACTGATCAGCATTAATTTATGCGTAGACCGTTTGAACCCGTAGAGTGTTTCAAATTATACTCACAATATTTCAACTAAGAAGTCGTCTCTTTAATCATATAGAAGAAAATAATTCGACGTTGTTGTGACTAACCGGCATTGTGATTGGCAGTAAGACTCTTTTGTACCACTTTCTTACTTTCAATATCGTATTCTCAACCGCTCCTAGTTGTTAGAGCGTCCGCCTCGGATGCTGGAGGTCGTGGGTTCGATCCCCGGCCGAGTCATACCAAAGACTTACAAAAACTAACAGCTGCCTGACTTGGCGCTCAGCATTTTAGGTTAGTGTTAGGACTGGTCGGCCTGGTGTCAGGATAATGTGACTGGGTGGATAATGATGATACAATGTCTGCGACATGATGCCCCACTGCTAGACATCACTATAAACTGCCACACTGCAAACATCGTAGTAATATGACTGAAAAATTGTTAAATCTACGTTAAAAATCCAAATTACACACATACAATATCATATTCTCGGAGGTAATATATAAGACTACACTGTTGCAGAAAAAAATGACGCAATCAACCCCTTTATATGGGTTTGAAAAGCGGCCGCCATTGTAGTTACTCAGCTGTTTTGCCGAATGAATAACAATGGCGTCTGCTTTAAATACCGAAACCTGGGCTATTTCGTATCTAGATCGTGACTTATTACTACAACAAGCAGCGACAATTATCGATTATCTAGCCGGATAGCTAGAGATCTAAGGACAAAGATACTTTTTCAGGACAAAAAATGTATCGTTGCAGTCAGTGACGAGATCGGTGCCATCACTAGCGATGGCGACATAACCTGGATTATCCGTAATAAGCGCGACCCTTTTCGGGAATCACAATTTTGTCGTGTCCTTCTTGGCTGGAAATGCTGACAGTAGAGAATAGGGACACTCTAGGGACTAGGGGACTTCCATGTTAAAAAGGGTATATCCACTCTGGGGACTATGTAAAATTTAACATACGAGAAAAAAAATATCCACTCTGGGGACTATGTAATTTAACATGGGAGAAAAAAAATATCCATTCTAGGGACAAGGGGAATTGAACATGGGAATAGAGTTTGGGCCTGTCTAGGGACAAGGGGAATGGAACATGGGAATGCTGTGTGGGCCTATCTAGGGACAAGGGGAAATGGAACAGGGTCGGGACCCTATTTTAATACGGTCCCGACCTGATGGGTCTATGGAAAGGGAACAGGCAAAAGATTGAAACAGGGAGGGGGTCTCTATTTTTTTTTAAAAATAAAAAAAATAAACAATGGGCTAGGTAATTGAAAGTCAAGATCTTTTCGAGACCTATGAGTGGCCCTGAAAAGGATCTTTGGTTTCATCATCATCTTCTTCTTTTATTTCCTCCACTGCTTCCACCAAGTTCTCACTATTGCCTGTATTCCTTTCTTCTTCTTCTTCTCCTCTGGCATCCAGTCTGGATGACCTATTGCTCGGAATTTCTCCTGTATTATGATCCAATTGTTGTTGAGTTTGTCAAAGGCCTCTTTTTTCTTTAAGTTTTCCTTATCCTTTCGTTCTTTATTCCACTTGTCTTTGATCTTCTTTACTTCTTCCTCCATTACTTTTCTCATAAGTTCTTCCGATTTCTTAAGCTGATCCAGGCCGTTTTTGACAAAGGACCACTCTGTCCATCCCATTACGTCTTCCAAAAAGCACCTTACTTCTATCACATTATCCATGGCTTCCTTTAAGTGACCAATCTTTACATACTCTGGATCTATAAAGCCTCTTAGTCTTTTTACTTCTTCTTCTATCATCTCTTTCACCAGATCCATAGCTAATTTCAGGTTGGTCACTTGCCTTCTGACAAAATCCCGGGTAACTTCATGCTTCCATTCTCGTTCAATCCTTTCCACTACATAAGCTCCATCCACCATCCAATACCAAATGTCCTTCAACAGGTTAAACAATTCAGTTACAGCTACCATCTTCCTTGTCTTTATTCCGTAGAATGGTTCGAACATCAAACCTTGTGGGTTCTTATAGTTAAAGCGCGGACGTGAAGGAAAACATCCCCCAAGACATAAAATTTATATTACCTAGATCATTACTTAAAACGCGCGGACGTGAATGAAAACATCCCCTACTTTTCTCATTTCATATTATCTACTATCCACATACGTGAAGCAGCAATAAACAAACCCCAAATCTACTATCCACACACGCAAAGCATTAAAATGAAACCCTAATCTAATACCCACACAAACCAACTTAAGCTCTTACATAACCCAATAATCTACTATCCACACAAACGTACGTGAGCGCTTACACACACACACACACACACACACACACACACACACACACACAAAGAGTCAGTGTTTATATTCACACTACTCTACATACACACATTGGCAAATCGATTACTATTTCTGTTCTAGAGTATTGGGTAGCCCTGAAAAGGGCTGTTTGTTTTTGAACTCCAGTGACACCTGGTTAATGATGGCACCTTCCAGGCCTGGCACCACACACACATCTTCTTCCCCAGCCTACTTTTACCTTTTTTCTTGGGAGTGCAGAGGCGGGATGATTGGCTTCAGCACCCCAATCCTCTGTCTCTGGAATTTTATACAACATCCTCTCTCCTATTTTCTTTTCCTCCTCTTCCCTCTGTCTTCTCTACTCCTCTTCTTTCTTTATCCTTGTCTCTTCTACGATGGCCTCTGCAGCCAGCTCATTCACTATACACCTGGCATATTCCGGGTGTACATGAAGTTCAAGCAGTTTTGCTAGTCTGGTGTTCATTCTCTTGATCAATCAACAAGGGTAGCTAGACTGCCGAGCAATTTTCAATTTATACTAAAAGCGCGGACGTGAAGGAAAACATCCCATAAAACAAAATTTATATTACCTAGATCATGACCAAACAAAGCGCGGACCTAAAAGAAACACTCACTCAATTTTTTTACTACCCATTACTATTTTAAAAATTTTCTTTAAAAATAATATACTATCCACATACGCGGAGCAGCAATAAACAACCCCAAATCTACTATTCCCACACGTCAAACATCAAAAAACATCTGCTATCCAACCAAACGTACGTGAATGCTTACAAACACAAACACATACAATCACACCAGAAAAGAGTCAGTGTTTATATTCACACTACTCTGCATACACACATTGGCAAATCGATTGTTATTTCTTTTCCAGAGATTTGGGTAGCCCTGAAAAGGGCTGGTTTTTTTTTTTTTTTTTTTTTTTTGCTTGCGTGAAGTTGAAGGTAGGGCGATCTTTTAGTTTCTAAGAATGCGACGTCCTCTAACGATAGACTTTCTGACTATAGGTCTACTTCTTCGGAAAGAGAAGAAGAACTCTTTGGTATCGATGCGACAATCGACAAAGCCTCTGTCAGGTTCAGGTTGCTGCTGCTGTTGTTGTTGCTGTTGCTGCTCTCTCTGCTGTTTCTGAAGTCTGTACTTTTCTGTCCGTTCTTCTTTCTCCCTGTTCATTTCTTCTCTGAAGAGCTCTTCTATCAGGTGTTCAGTGACTTTTAACATTCTCACATTCTCTACCTCTTCTGGCTTCGGTATCAGACTGTGTCTGACCCTATGCAAATTCACGTAGGCTTCGTTTAGCTTAGCTAGTTTGGAGCACATCTTCGTAGGAGGATGAGTCGACAATGGATGGTTAGACTGGAAACTACTCCGTTTTAAAGTCAAAGCGCGGAGTGAAGGAAAACATCCCTCCACGGTTTTCGAGCCGGAACGTTCAATGAGTGTCATGAGAGAGATAGAGAGAAGTCAAAGCGCATGAATCAAAATTCTTATAGCCAAACAAACCACAAAGGCATTTTTTTCAAAACACATTTTTTATTCAAAATCACTTAACACTGACAAACAACTCTAACATTTTTGACAATAATCCAACAACATAACATCAAACATCTTTTTCAAATACCAAAAAATTTTTTCAACTCATACATTATTTTGGACAGGGCTGACAACGTTGTGAATGAAATTGTGATTTCCACTGTTGGAAGTCATTAGGCCATTGATGGACACTACGTTTCCTAGCTTGAGACAAAAGATAAGCATACTGGTCACAAAACCATCGATGTACTTTCACATCGTTTCTAGAAGAAGAACGAGGATCAAAATGAGTTAGTAAATGTTCTAAGGAATAGCCCAGGCTGCGATGATGCAGAAAATACACGCAATATTGTCCACACACCAAGGAATCTGTGCCTTGTAATTTCACATTATTGAATCGTGTGGTCTGAACATTTCTTCTCATAAAGTCAATGATATCGTCTTCCAAAGGAGGCAATCCATACGAATCGAAATATTCCACACATCCTTCTTGAGGAAAGTAGACGGCTACCCAGTGGGTTTCTAGGAGATGACTGTCGTCCGTGTTGATCACATAAGCTTGATGGTCTTGAGGTTTGCGATGAGGGAGTTCATCTTTAGCACAGACGACAGGATTCCAAGAAGCAGTGTACGAAATGTGGTTCAAAAGGTAATAAAGTTCCCAGGTATCCATGCTTTTGTGTTGTTTTTTTTTTCTTCACAGGTAATAATAAGTCATCAATTCGATCCTGACTTTTTGCTTGAAAATGTCTGACAAATAACAGTTTCTTCGCTTCGTCTCCCCACTCTGATTCAGGAGAGCTTCGATGCGATGGATCTCTTGAGTGGTTAATGGTGGACAAGAATGCTCACGCAAGTCTTTATACCACTGGTGCAACACGACTTCGTCAGAGATGAGACTCCAAGCTTCCTCCAGATACTCGTCCAATTTTTCTTCTTGACTCAGTATCAGGCATTTATCGTGTTGAATTTGACTGGGATGGTCGTTTTGACATCCATAGCAATCTTTCTTGATCAGTTCCGTAATTTGTTAGACCAAGTGTTTGGCAAAACAGGAGACTAAATGGGCTTCTTGTTCTGGCCATCTTGACTTCATCATGATAACTTCGTCTTTGTCTTGGGATTCTTCTTCCACGGTCTCCTCCCATTTCATGTCCAAAGTTTCTCCACTAGGTAAAGAGGGATAACAGTCTTCCATGGCTTCTAATAATCTAGAATGACTTCTCTTAAACTGTTGATTTCTATGGTATTGTCAAATTCTGCATACAGGAGGACGTTCACTGTGTCAGGTAGAGGATTAGTAAACTGAAGTTCCACATGAATCTGGCCGGATTTTATAGGGTGGAAATGTCCCTCTTCGCTGCCTTGTCTTGGAGTGAAATCAAGCGCACACAAACCGTAGCCTCCTGTATAATCCTCGTACGATATGCCGTGACTGGTGTTCGTTCATAACTGTCCGGTGACTTCGTACAGGGACAAGTACGACCTCAAGTAATTCCTGTCACCAAACTTAGGCTCAAAGGGTCGGGTACACAGTGTCTTGCCATCGCAACTGACTTCGATCTTGGCTACGTTGTAATGATGATACAGGAAAGGATTTTCGTTGTGGACTCCGTTGAAGGCTGAATTCTTGACGATACCAAGGATCACACGCTTGGGTAACTGACATTGGAACAGATGATCTTCGATCATGGATCGCTGTCCAGCAGGAATGGTGAACGTTTTTAATTCCACGCGTCGTATCGGATACTTGGCGGTCGTTCTGCTCAACGTTTGACTGATGTCGTTTCCCACTTTGGGTAACACTTCCACGCGTCGCACGTAGAGCCTGGCTTCTTGAATAATGGTTTTGTACTCGTTAGCATGGGCCAACAAATGGAAAGCGATACTGCTACGATTCAGTCTCAGGCGAATATCCACTCCGTTCAGTAAATACTTTTCTTGTAACCACATGTCCAAATGCAAATGATCCATCAGTTCTAAACTACGTCCTTGCATAATTGTATTTCTACGTGTGTTAAACCCCATATTGTGAGGATCGTCATCTGCTGTGAGAGCTGTATCGTTAAACGTGTTGTCACCCGCTGTATCAGGTGTCCATACCACGCAATCATCAAGATGAGTATTCTTGGCTTCTTTTCCTTACGTCAAGAGATTTTCCAGGTCGGCAAGATACGGGTAAGTATCCATGCTGCTGCTGACCAGTTTGTTATTCAAGTATAAGTCCACTTCGCTGAACAAGAAATGCATGAAATTGTTGACGGGCGCTACCCTATCATTGGCTCCAGGATTGGTGTTGTCCGTTTTGATCACTTTGACTTTCAAATACAGGTAACTGCTATTCAGATCGATGTAATCTTCGGGCTGACTTTTGATGTCAAACTCGATGGGAGCAGAATCCGTCAAAGAGGAGACGGGATGAAATTCCACCCACTGGGATTCTTGCATCGTCATCATGGTGGGTGGCATGGCAAACAGTTTCAGTTCGGACTTGGAACAAGAGCAAGACTCTCGGTGCATAATTTTTTCTCTGTGTCTCAATATTTTAATAATCGAAAACGTCTAAGTCTCGATCGGTTCTTTTTTTTTTTTGTCTTTCTAGCCTTAGAAGTGTGAAGTCTGGTGAAAGAGTGTTTTCTTCGTCGTCTCTTTCTGCCTTGTCCTTGCTGAATGCCTGACTCGGTAGCGTGCAGGGCATTTATAGGTGTTTCTCGTCGACCCAAAAGGTCTTTACCCATTTGCAGCAAGACATTTTTGCCTGCCCTCAAGAAAGCTACTTTGGGGTTTTGTTTGTCTATGATGACATTTTGGAGAAATTCTTTGCCTTGTGTCAGTGCCACATCTTTCAAGGCGTGCAATCCGCGTGTCACCATCGGTTTCAACACCGGAGCCACCGAACGAAAAGCCGATTTTAACGTATCTCCTAAAATGTGTCCTCGCTGTCGAGCAACCCCTCGGTACACTAGATATATGACTTACGAGTTGTGAGAGAACCGTTTTCGAAAATGGAGTTTCACCGTGACTTTTCCTTTGGTGAATGGAATATTTTGTCCCAGATCTCCTTTTATAGCAATGTTGACCGTGTCCAAATAAGACTTGCTGAGGGGCAAATAGTGAGGATGTACAAATTCGCGGTGGACGTGATAAGTGTTTCCACCTTCCTCGTCAGCGGTCGTGGCAGAATCCACTTTGAAAGGAATGACACGCAGTAACGGTACGGAGGTGAGTCCCACCACGTTGTACTCCACCATATTGGAGTACACAAACATCAAATTCAGTCCTTGGTTCAGTTCTACCGGGGAACGAAATAACTTGCTAAAAGACTCGTTGTCGTAAATGATTGGTAATTCGTTTTTCTTGATCATGGCCATTCTCATGTCCATGTCTCCGCCCAACATGTCAAACAATTCAGGACAAAATAAAATGGACACGATTTTACCCCCATCAAATTTCATCAGGAAGCGACGAGCTGCTTTGTGGTACTCCATGGTGACACTCTTTTTGACACTTTCCAAAGCTTTCAGAAACACGACATTAAATCTGGAGGTAATGGTGTTGACCAAATGTTGACCACTAAAATAATAGACTGGGGGAATGAACAAGTGGTAGGACCATTTTTGAGTTTTATCATCATAGGTTTTGTGATCATATTTGACATGGGTATTCAAGTACTTTTGCATTTGCTCGTCATGAACTTCCACCGTAAAAAAATTTTGATTAGGAAGGAAATTGAGGACTTGGGTCGGGTGAATGATTTCCACTAAAGCCACTTCCCAATGGGCTTCGTGATCTAATTGGATGGCCTGAGGTAATTTGGCCGTGTAACAGCACAACGTGTTCTTGGGAAACACCTCCATGGAACTGTCACTGGGTAAGGCTAAGTAAAATTGGTTGTTATTGCTCATAATTCCAGAGTTCTGTGGCTGTCCGAGGGGTTACTGGACGTCAGAGGTGTGTCTCCTCCCAAAATGGGGTTATTGTTGTTATTGGAGTGGTGACTGGCACTGACACTGGACACAAGGTTCCCGTTGTTCCCGTTCGAGGTGAATTTCAGGGAGGGATTAGGAAGCAGGTAGCCGATGCAACTGCTCAATAAAATGGTCCACAATTGTTTGTCTCCTTGTTGCAAACTCAAATTGGCAATGGCTGCCCCGATGACACAATACACCACGAAGATTTGGCAGAGAAAGACGATTTGCGTTTTAGGCACACGTTCTCCACACCACACCCACAAGGGTTGTTTCTGTAAATCTTGCAGAGAAGAACTGGGTGAAGGAGTGGTCGACGTAGCTGCATCTGTGTGAAGGGCATGATGGTCACTTCTTTTTATAGTCGATGACTTGCGAAGCGTCGATCCAAGAATCAAAACTGGGTGGATATCCTTTCCAACGTACTTTGACTTCTTTGACACGTCGTTTGCCCACTTTACGGGTTCTGCGTTCGAGAATGCTTTCGATGTCGTACACGTCGTCTTCTTTTTTGGTGACACGTTGTAACTCGGGCAAATAAAACGTTCCTTTGAGCACTTCTCCGTTCATGTCTTCCAATTTATAGACGGCAGGATGACGACCATGCACTCGTCCAGTGACACGAAACAATTCGGTGGTCCAGTTAGGTAAGTAACCTTTGTCGAAAGTGCGTTTGGTTTTGCCAATGCGTACCCAATCTCCTACGTCCATCACTCCACTTTTCTTGGGGACAGCCCTCGTCGGGGCGCTCAAACACCAGCACTTCGTTTTCGGGACTCAGTTCTTCCGGGGCACGTCCAATGCTTCGATGGTAAGATTGGTTGTACGCTTGCACCAGGTGTGGTAAAATTACCATGTACTTCATGGTTTCTTTCAAAGAGCGTTGAAAACGTTCCACGATGCTGGCTTTGGTTTCAGGATTCTCGGTGGTAAAAAAATGAAAGTCACGTTTCTTTAATTCTTTTTGGAGGGCTCGCACTAACTCGCTGCTCGATTTGGAAGTCAAGGGCACGACCCAGGCAAATTTGGAAAAGACGTCGATGACACAAAACAAATATTTGTAGCCGCGATTGTAGCTGGCCAAATGAGAGACATCGGCTAAATCGGCTTGCCATTGATGATCGATGCCTTCCACTCGTGTGCGACTTCTGGAAAACTTGCGTCGAATGGGTTTGTGTAAAGTGTAGGTAGCTTGTTCTTGTAACCATCGTTGCACTAGAGATAAACGGAGACTTTTCAGTCGAGTTTTGGCAGCACGATACAATTTTTGAACTCCCGCGTAACCTGCAGGATGCGAGGGATCGTAGTAAATGCTGCCTAACACTTTTTCCATTTGTTGGTTTGTGTGTTAATAAGGCACCCACTCTTGGAAGATGCTACTCTTTTTCTCTTGGGGTACTTTCTTGGATTGTAATGCTTTGCGTGTGCGGCCGGCAATAGGTGTCGAGGAGGAGGAGGAGTAGGAGGATGTCTGAACAGGGGATATTTTTTCTTGTTTCACTTCTGTCTTCACCTTCTTTTTCTGTTCTGATGAAGAAGGGGTGGTCATCATCTTTTTAATCCATCCAATTCGGGAGGTAGGTGGTCTTGTTTACTTGCGTACTTTTTCTGGTGGAGTTTGAAACCCTTCCTCTTCTTCTCCTCTTTCTGTCTTGGTCACTGGTAGTGGTGGTAGTGGTACTGGTGATGGTGCTGGACTTTTCATCAAGGTCTTAAAATCTTTCAGAGTGGGTAGAGCTGTTTCGTCTAAAGCTTTCTGGTGAAAGAGTTGCAGTCGTTGCAAGATTTGACCGTACTTTTGCGATTTTTCTGTTTCGGACAAATCTTGCCGATCCATCAAGAACTGCAATTCGTGTTGTAACTGGGACATTTCGCTCAAATTGGGATTGGGAGGTAAATGTGGGGTGCGTTGTTCTTGCCAACGATGGTATTTCATCCATCGTTTGTAAGGCACTAAAGCTAGTTTTCGTCCTTCCATGGGATGTCAGGGGTCGATTCTGAGATCTTGGGACTTCAGAGGGCCTTTTTATCTTGCTCCCATCAGTCCTTCCAACATGGTTCCCAAGACTCCTTTCAGCAATGGGCCTAGCAAGAGGGGTAAAATTCCTTCACGTTGGACCAACATCTTCTTTTTTGACGAATGGGAATTTTCTTTTGAACCATTTGGCGAAGAACGTGACGATGTTTGCCTAAGCATTGTTTCTGGTGTTTGGACAAAGGGATCGTGCCTTTCAACACGTTCAAACAACATTCGCACACGGTATCGATGACCTCTTTGGAGGCTGATTGAATGAGTTTTTTGTCGTAGGGGTGGAGAAGCTTTGTACAGGACAGATAACATGTCCCCATGTTTGACTAAACGAGGAGGCAGTCCTTTCCTTTTCTTTCCTTGGGCTTTAGAAGCGGGATGTTTTCTGGAGGGTGACATCTTTGAGTCTTCAGCACCAAAAACACTGATACCCCGACTTGGTCACAGGCCTTTTTTATACTGGAACGCGTCGCCGCTGATTGTCTTTACGTCGTATCAACTTGAGGACAGGCATGACACGTCGTGCAGGGGTTCGCAACGGACTAAATCGAGCCAGTTCTTGCTTGGACAAATCCAGTAAGCTTTGTAACATGCCCGATCTCTCTTGGACTTTGATTTTGGGAGAAGGTACTTTGTGAGCAGCGGCCACTGCCGCTAAATTGGAGGGTCCTGCCACTGGGGAAGTTCTTGGGGTCATCAGCGGAGACGTTCTTGGTGTGATCAACGTCTCCAAGTACTTTTCAGTTCTTGGTGTCATCAACGGAGAAGTGACTGAACCTGAGGCTACCTGAGACGCGGTTACCGTCGTGACAGGTCGTGGTTTGCGAGTGTAAGGTTGCGTCCTGGTTGAAGTGCCTCTCTTGCGACTAGTTTTCTTCTGTGGGCTTTTCTTTTTCTGGGGACTTTTTCTCTGTTTCTTTTTCTGGGGGCTTTTCTTTTTGCGGGGTGGTGTCTGGTAAGAGGAGGGTCCCGCCACTGGAGAAATTCTTGGAGACACGTTTCTCCTTGGGGACCTGGTCTTGCCACCGTGGCTCTTTTTCTTCTTCTTCGAGCTTCGTTTGACTTCTTTTTTCTTGGGAAGAACTTTGGGAGCATTAGGATCCCATCTTAAGAGAGAGCGAATGATGACCCCTCCTAGAGTACCGCTCCCTCCAGGTTTCAAAATGGTTAGTTTTTTGGTTTGAGTGTCGATGCGGGGATCGGCCAGTTGGGTCAAAGCGACTTTGTTTCGATCAAAAAAGCGTTTGGTTTGATGAGGAATCTGAATGATCCCTTGGAGTAATTGACGTGCTGTCACCGTGAACCATCGTAAGGCTTCTTTGAGACTAGCTTCTAAGACACGAGCTCGTATTTGTGGATTTTTTTCTCGACTGATGCCATACAAGGTACGAATCAATTTGACGGGAAGATGTGACTGAAGGGACGTCATGTTCAAACTGTGTGAGACAGACGAAAAGTGTCTGAGGTTTTTATAGAATTTTTTGGAATGAAATTAAGTCGAGGACGGAGACGTGTACAGGACAGGTACTCCGTCTTGGCACCAATGGTGAAACAAGTGGGTACGAAATCGCAAATTATCGGGGGTCGTAGGTTTCAAATCGACGAGTAAATAGGCGTGTGGTGTTTGGGTGGCATCGTCGTACGCCTGAGTCAGCCAAGGCGTTCCTAACTGTTTGGCTAAGACTTGCACTTGCGATTTATCTCGAGGGCTTTTAAACAAGACCACGTAATGCGCATTGAGACTGATGGTACGATGGGCTTTACTTTGTTGAAACAAATTTTGGGTGATGTAAACGACACTGGCATTACGGTGATGCCCTTTGCGCGTGAACCACACTTTAATTTCTTCTTCGTCTTCTCCTAACATGTCGTCGAAAATGACCAAATGGGTTTGACGGGAGTCAGAGACGATGCCATCGTCTTCTTTAGGAATGCCTTCAACAAACACGATGGATTCGCCTTGACTTTCTCGCAAGAGACTGTACGCCGATTTCCACTCTTTGTAACACCACACGACACGGTGAGGTGGACGATCGATCAAATGATGTTTATGTTCGATCAATCGTTTGACGAATTCGGTTTTGCCTGAACCGCTAGGTCCAGCAACGAGCATGTTAAAGGGATGGCGAAGATACAAAGCCTCCCAACTGGCACGATCTAAGTGTTCGTCGATGACCTTGACAGTGGAAGAAGAGGGAGCAGAGACAGCAGAGGTAGCCATAGTGTTAGGAATGTCACTTGTGACAGTAAAACAAACAAAACAAGATTTTATATACTTTTTTCAGGACACGTTTATTGAATGTTTTAAACATGAACACGAAAGACAAAAATACATAAAAGCCAAAGGCTTCAGAACAACGATAAAAGGCACATGAAAACCATCAACGTGGAATAGAAACAAGTGTCTGTACAACATGTTTTGGGTAATGTTCTAACCAGTTCTATAGTAGGGGGTAGTAAGGTCACACAAGTGTCCTCCAGAAAGGGTCTTTCAGGCCTGTCCACGACAGTCCCGTCCTGGGTGACAGGTTCTTCTGGCACCGTCACTAACACGGCTTGAAAAGTAACTTTTTTCCTTGAACAACTCTCGTGCATACTGGGCCACTTCTTGGGTCCAAGCCTCAAAATCCCATTCTTTCCAGTCACGGACATCTGTCCAATGGGGGTGTAAGTCACAAGCTACACACACATCGTCATACACGTCTTGGGTAGCTAAAAGTTGACGAATCGTTTTTTCCCGTAGAGGTCGAGAAGTATCCAGATGAAAACGCAAGGCCTTGAGCAAAAGGAGTCTTTCGTGACCATTTAAGGCCATTGGGATGGTAAGTACTGATTGTAAAGAGTCCAGAAGGAATCGGTTGGTAAACGAAATCCTAGAAAACAAGTCACTAAGACACACACCACTTGTCGACCCAAATTGAATGGATACAGTTCTTGTAATAATCGATGGTAATGATCCACGGTTTGAATATGGTCATTGAGTTCCTTCCACGGAATCTGTTCAATTACATGTGATAAAAGTCGTGGCATGGCTGTTTTTATACTCTCTTTGTTTCGGAAACAATACACGTACTTTCGTTCTCCAGTAGGAAATTTAAATCTTGCATGCTGTAACCGAAACGTCAGAGTTCGATTAGACGTTTCCTCTTCCGCTAAGTAGATTCCACGTAAAATATGTTGGTAATCCTTTAACTTGTCTTCCTCAATGCGTTGCACTAGGTGAATCTCGAAGTAACCAAAATTATGAACACGTCGATCATTGGGGGCCTGGAAGTATTGAACAAGGTCTGACCACTGAAACAATTTCTGACGAATCAGTTCTTTTATACCATTCAGGTACCAGTGTTAAAGATCTGGTGACGTAACGGATGCAACTGTTCTTTGCGTTTGACTTGTATTTTGACCAGCTCTCGGTAAATGCGTTCTCTTAACTTCACAGGCAAAGCACGAATGTTCTCTTGTAAAGTATCCATGAATAGGTCATACTAAATTCTCTTTCTGACACAATAAATGTACTGTTTGCACAGACATAGTTTTAATTCGTTGTCGAATCTAAATCGTTTAGTCACTAATTTACACATTACAATTCGTTCAGAAGTTTCCTCTTTCACTAAGTCGACATTGCGTAAAAGATGTTAGTAATTCGTTAACTCTTTCTCTGAAGTTTACAATGTAATAGATAGAATCATCAATACCAAACTAATTCTTTTTAAAACCAGGGGGTCGTTGATCAATGTCTCTCCAATGGAACACTTTCAACTCAATCAGTCCTTGTACAGCATTCAGGTACCAGTGATTAAACATCTGGTGACGTAACGGATGAAATTGTTCTTTACGTTTCACTTGTATTTTGACCAGCTCTCAGTAAATCCTTTCTCTCAACTCCACAGGCAAAGCACGAAATGTTCTCTTGTAAAGTATCCATACACAGGTTATGGTAAGTTACTTCAATGTCTCGGTCCCACTAAGGGTAAGTAATGACAATTCGGTGACCATCGAGCATGTTCTACGTAGGCCGAATCTTGTGGTTCCCAGTGGTGAAGTGACACACCGCAACTGAAGCACCTGACTTTATCTCCTTCGCCCAAGTAGAACAATCCGGCTCTGGCTAATTCTTCGGGGGTCGGTCCTCCCATATACTTAGGCCATTTTCCTTTGAACGATTGAAGACGATTTTCAAAGTCGCAGTATTCCGACAAACGCACAGGAAACGAATATTCGTCTTTCACAGGTTCGTTTCGATGAGGGTTGGGTGACATGGACAGGAGTTTGCTCAGGGCTGGATGACATCCGTAGGTGGGTAAACTTGAGGGTGAACATCCACCTATAAAACGTAACCCAGTAAAGTGTCAAAGAGGACGAGCGGCATCGCTTTCGCATCCCTCAGGTTTGGCACGCACAGCATCACTTTCCATGATAGGGGTAGTGAGAACAAAGTTCCCATGATGCTTTACGGCATCGCTAAGGCCACAGCGTACAGCATCGTTCCCATCGCAAGGCTCACAATCGCATTCTACTTCAGAAGCCCCACACTTGTAGTGTGCCTGTCTGAACTTGTTTTGTGTTTCTCTGAAAGTATTCATCTTGTTCGTTTAGTCTTAGTAGTCACAATGAACTATCGATCTTGCCTAGGGTTCCTTTTTATATACAGACCAATACCGACGTGTCCATACGGTAAGGTGAAATGATTGGGAAGTCGCACTCGCTTCTGGTACACGATTTGATAGACTTTTTCCAAGGGTCTACTGACGATGTGGTGAGTGGGTAAACGTACAATCTTGTTGGGTTGATAGGTGGTCACTTGAAAGTGTTTATCTTTTCCAGACTGCAAGGCTTCTTTCAATACCCCAAAGTTGACCACTCGACTGGTACGATAATTCAGTGTCAATCCTTTCACTTTGCACGTCGTGTGCACTTCTCCTTGTTTGTCCGTAATTTTTAGGACCGCCACTGGCGAAACTTAGAATCTTGTCGTCGGGGTGCTCGTCTGTCCATGCTCCTAAACGGTCTCCTTCGATGTCAGGGTGCTGTTGACTCGGGTGATGGATGTAAATGCAACTGTCCGTGTCAAAGTACAGGACACGTTCCCCTAACAGCTCTAAAGCTTCGTACAATTTTAAGCGAGCATGAGCTGTCACGTAAGCCGCAATTATGACATTTCCAAAGGGGTCGTCTTGTACAGAGTCCAGATCTTCTTCGTAATTGACCAAGATCAAATTCTCTCGAACGACGTCCACGTGTTACATGAATTTGGTTTTGTCGTGAATCATCTGGAAGTAGCGGGAAGGTTCTGTCAAATACTCCGTCTTTCTAAGTCTCAGCCATCGACCGAATGCGTTGGGATGATCTTTTCACCTCCTCCGTTGCGGGCATGCTGAATCCATTTGTCTTCCTTGTCGCACAAGTAATGTAGCCAGTGTAGAACTTTGACCGAGTATTGACGTTTGACATAGTCGGTCGTTTGAGGACTGATGACAGCGACGGTGTTTTCAGGCATGAATCGTTGCCTGTACACTAAGGAACACGCTTTGGCAATGGTGCAAGCTTCCTTCAAAGGATCGACCCCTCCGTGTTCCATGAACAGTTCTCGAAATTTTCCACAGCAACGCCGTAAAATGTCCACGTCGGAACGACAATACTTTAGCATTTCTTCCTGAAAGTCGAACGGGTCCGAGGCGTGAGCCTGGTACCAAGCGTAGAAAGCTTCTCGTTGTTCGGTACGCATGTTGTCGGGGTCGTAATAGTGAGCCTCAGGTAAATGGGGTAGAACGGCATGTTGATTGGCTTCCGTATTGAAAAAGTGTGGAAAGTACCCTTTAGCCATTTCTGTCATTCCAAACGTTTTAGGCATTCGGCTCAAAGGCATGGCCAAATAGCTCATCGAATCTTTAAACTGTACTTGTCCCACTTGCATGAAAATGATTTTGGCTCCGTTCAAAGTCACTTTAGGACGCTCGGTGCCATGTTCCGTATAGTATCTCAAAAGAAATTGTCCGTCGTATCCGGAGAAATTGTGAGCCATCACCGTGGCATGCCAGTCTCCGTAACGTTCGATGTCCTCTTGGCTCCACGTCTTGTCGATGGGGTCTAAGACCCATCGGGCGAAATCGGCTAGCGAGTTCGGTCCCCGAAAGATTTTTTCACGCCCTCCGGGAATCTTGCTGAAGTGAGGGCAATGACTGAAGATAGGTTCTTTAATGCACTTCTCGCACGCTCGATGAGCCACGCAGAAATTAGGAATGTGAATGCCAGTCTTTTGCATGCATTCGAAATCGAAAAAGATGAAATTGTCTTTCTTCTTGTGACCGTCCTCATTCTCTGGTTGGGGGTGGTATTTTTGCACGTAGCATTTGTGTTCCAAGTCCACGATGTGATGACAAATGTGACATTTTTTCTTTCCTCGACATACGTGTGCCCTGACAGTATTGGTACATATGCCTTGTCCACAGGTAGGGCACAATCTCAAGAGTTGACAAGCACATTTCTGCTGTGAACCTTGCGTCTTCAGACGTTGTTGGTAACAGGCAGGGCTGACAAACGTGCGCAGACAAGCAGGACAATGCATTGGTTCTTGCCCTTCTCTCAGACAGGGTTGAGAGGCCAAACATCCTGAGCATTTCGATTCGCAATGTTTGTGTTGCTCTCGATTATTATAACCATGGTCACATTTCTGACAGTAATATTTGTATCCCAGGAATCCGGTGATACTGGTAATGATATCGAAATGGTCATCGTGATGATAAAGGTGAATGTATTTTCCGTCCTTAAAGTCTTGGCCTCTAAACAACAGAGGTCCGCGCACTTCTTGAGGGTGCACTTTCAAGGTGCATCGTGGAGCTAGGGCATCTTGCAATTTTTGCATCTCAGGAATGCCACAGGGTGAGTCTTTGGACAGGCCTGTTTCTTGTAACAGAAGTTCTGATTCGTTTCGTTGTTTGGCTCGGTTCGATTTTCGAATGTTCTCCCAGTCTCTTTTCCATTCTACCGTGTCGTTCTTGTTGGCATAAGTTCGTCCCACCACGATAACCCTGGCTAAACACATCTGGTCTTGAGGGTTGTTAATTGGGACGAGGCTTGTTTTGGTGTTACGAAGGCCGTCCACCAATAAGACCTTTTTGCGGCCAATCCCTTGAGGAGGAGAGACGAGAGCATGTCCAGTGTGGCTTTTCCATCGGTGATGTCAAACTGGTCATTGGATTGTTGTACGTGTTGAATCTTGTCCATGACTTTGGAAGCAGTCAATTCTGCAGGGCTGCTAAACTCGATCCAAACAAGGGATTTCAAACCATCGTGTTGTATGGAAAGTCTCAAGCGATCGTCTTCTTTGGGTTGACATTGTCGCTTGAGTGTGATAAGCAAAGAATCCCACACCCCGGTGATGAACCCTTCTGCTTTCTCTAAGGGTACGTCGGACTTGAAATCTTTAAACTTCACCGTGTATTTGTAAGCCGTGGTTCTAATTTTTCTAGAGGAGCGCTTTTCTGTCTCTGGAATGGAATAGTATTTTTCAGGGTTAACTAAGATTGGTGAACTTTGTTTGGAGGGTTCGGATTCTGGTTCACTCATGTCCTCTTCAAAATCACTGGCATGAATTTGTGCCAAGACTTCAGCTCTGGTACGAGGCGATAGATCACGTTTCTGCCTCTTACTTTCTTCTTCTTTCTTCTCAAATGAATTGGATCGTTTCATCTTGACTGCAAAAAGTCAAATGACTAAACTTTAAACACCATGGACTAATTTATAGTCATGGCAGACCAGCGTATATAAAAGGTATGTGTCCTGTCCTTTCACTATTCATTTCACTCTCAAGCCGAGCACAACGATGGAAGAGACTACCCAGATCGAACGTTTCATCAGAGCGTTGCGAGGGGTCATTAGAAAATTTTCTTCAGACCAGCCGACGGACTACTCTCCTTCCTTTCGAGATAAAAGTGAAGATACTTGCTATATCTGTCAGAAGAAAGGGCATTGGTCTTCAGAGTGTCCAGACCGTCAAAAAAGAAAAAAAGGGGTTAGAAAAGACAAAAGTCAAGATACCTGTTATTATTGTCAAGAAAAAGGACATTAGTCTCCAGATTGCCCTAAGAAACAAGAGAAGCAAGAAGAGAGGGATTCTGGAGAGGAAGAAGAAGAGGAAGAAAGTAGACAGGTGAAGATAAACAAACAGGAGAAGAAAAGAAGAAGGGAAGAAAGTGAGGATGAAGAGGAGGTAAAGACTGTGACGGTGAAGAAATTGAAAAAACAGAGAGTAAACAAAGACACAGAAGAAGTCTATGAAGTTTTTAAAGTGCTATGTTGTGTATTGTGAATTGGATTGTAAATATTGATAAAAGAATAAATTAATTATATAAGGTAAGTGTCTTTGGGTTTTGATTTTAAAATAAGAACGTACACTCACACACTAATAAACACGTACTATAGGGGTAAAATGGGTTGGTTTTTTTGGGGGGGGTTTGAGTTTGAATGGATGTTGGTAATTGAAAGTCTATCTCTTTTCGAGAGACGTGGGTGGCCCTGAAAAGGGCCTTTTTTGGTGTAGGGGTGAGTTTAAGCAATCAATTTTAACTGTCTTAAGCCTTTGCCACGGCCAAGGCCTACTTCTGGACTGCGTACTGTTGATGATGATGATGATTTGGTTGAAATCACTAAGGGTGGCACGGTAGGCTTAGTCACAGGGTTGACGTGTTTAGCTCGGGAAGGTCGTATTCTCTTCGGTCGTAATAAAGAAGTCTGATACATTTGTTTCAGACTTCTTAACTCCGCTAAAATGTCTAACAGTACCGTGACCGTTTGATTTTCACACCATTGTTTCTTTGCTGCTGCTTCTTCTTGTTGTTTTTTTCTTACCTCTTCTTCTTGCTGTTGTTGCTGTAGGAGAAAAGCTTGTTCCGCTTCCTTTTGCTGTTGTATAAATTTCTCCAATTCTTCTTTCTGTCTCTGTCTAAAATTCTCCACGTGCGGTAATGAAGGAGACGATGGTTCCGGAACAAATTCTTGCAAGGTAAGAAAATCCACAAAATCCCAATTCACCTCTTCTGAAAGTAAGTCGGGTTCCCTTGGGCGGTGACCACTGCTGGTGCACCCCAATTGATCGTTTTCTGAGTTTCCGTCATGTTGAAAAACTGTCGCATGGATTGACTACACACAGGCGCTAGCGAATCTATATAGACCACGTGACATCACAGACTGCTCTCTTCCGATTGGACGGCCCATGACTGAATTTTGTAACGCGTGTTTGGATTGGTCAATGAACTCAATCCGTTTCAATTCTTTCTCTCCCTATAAATAAGCACAGTTCACTGCATTCATTCACCTGTTCTCGGCGCCTCAACATGTGGACCGACGTTCAATCTTCTACGCTTGTGTCTTCGATGATGTTCAGGACGGACATACCGATGTATGTCCGATCCAAGTGGACAGTTGTCCATAGGACCGACACCAGCCTGTGGATACGTAGGATTTACGTGAAGAGGCAAGGATGCCTCAAAAGAGTTTTAGTCTATGGCTATACCATTAGACGAAGCCTAAGACGAAGAAGATGTCGCAGATGCCCTTTATGTTAAGGGCATGTTAACATAAACCCAAAGGCCCTTTTCAGGGCCACTCATAGGTCTCGAAAAGATCTTGACTTTCAATTGCCTAGCCCATTTTTTTATTTTTTTTATTTTTAAAAAAAAGTAGAGACCCCCTCCCTGTTTCAATTTTTTGCCTGTTCCCTTTCCATAGACCCATCAGGTCGGGACCGTATTAAAATAGGGTCCCGACCCTGTTCCATTTCCCCTTGTCCCTAGATAGGCCCACACAGTATTCCCATGTTCCATTCCCCTTGTCCCTAGACAGGCCCAAACTCTATTCCCATGTTCAATTCACCTTGTCCCTAGAATGGATATTTTTTTTTCTCCTATGTTAAATTACATAGTCCCCAGAGTGGATATTTTTTTCTCCTATGTTAAATTTTACATAGTCCCCAGAGTGGATATACCCTTTTCAACATGGAAGTCCCCTAGTCCCTAGGTTGTCCCTATTCACTACTGCTGACTGACATTAACAAACCATACTACTAGCATGCGTACCCTGTGACCTGAATCGTCTACGCTTGTCTCAGTTAAATGAACCGAATGTAGATGCTTTTCAACCGATGAGGGAGACCAACGTTATTCTAAATTGTGAAGCCCAGAGAATCACAGAACACTTCAAGAACGCGTTACGAGGAAATGGTCTTACAGATCTTCGACGCCAAAAAATAAACGAGTGGGCTGAGGGTGTCATAGATCAGCGTGGACCCACGACAAGTGATATAGCTGAGCTGGAAAAGATTTTTTTAATACAAATTCCCAATAACGGGCAACAACAATAACCAAAGAGATCTTGCACACAGCGATGTATCAATCGAGGAGTTCTCCGATAGTAATCGTTGATCATAACGCTCACGCATTGACACCGAGTATAACAATATTTCCACGAGAAAAGTGGGTTAGATATTATTGATATTTTTGAGTGCATATATTATATCAATAAGCGCGATCTTGTGTTGGTGTGGTTGTTTGAGAGGGCGGACTGTGAACAGTCATACTGCATACAGTCTAATTGCATGCACTTCAAGAAGAAACATGGATTTGATCAATTGGTGTTACCGTCCGGTGAACTCTATCGTACTGAATCTCTTCATACACAGATGACCACGAATGCAATAAATACACCTCTGACACAGATCTAGTAAAACAAATACTCGATAATTGTTTTACTATCTCATCTGTCGTTGTTTACTTTTGCCGGCAGAAACATTCATGGCGACAAACACCTCATGAATTTCTTGAGGATCTTCAACGCTCATGTGTCGAGAATGGAAACGGCGATCTCTGGAATACTAAATATGATTACCGCGACGTCATTTCAGTTGATGTGGTTGCGTTTTATCCAGGAAGCGTTCTTGTGACGGGTGAATGTAAGCTGTATTTTGAGAGATTTGGGCATCCAATACACTCGATGACTCGAGTGCAATAAAAGGCGAACTACCGGTGGATTTCGATTTAACTGGATTTACTGAGATCCAATCATTCGAATTTGTTGAGAATATTCATCTGGTCATAGCTTTTGGTTTGATCGTCATTTTAACGAAGCAAATCAATAGATAAATCACTTGGACAACTGCGCAAAGAATAAACGTGGATGGGCTCCAATAATGCAAATGAGATATATGATTGATGCCAAGATATTGTTATCGCTGACAATCATTGAAGCAATAATTTCTTATAAACGTCAGACCGAGGTTTGGATACCAGAACCAGAAAGGAATAACAGCAGGGATATATAATTTACCAAATATATCGGTCGAAATATCATTGGTAAATTTAAAGGTGGAACCTCGTCGGGTAATAAACAACGTTGAACGCGATTAATCATCGATGAAACAGAACTCGACTTCATAACTGGAACATCGCTTGATATCATTATAAGCTGCTGTGGTTGTGATTTGCCATTTACTCATTTAAGATCTTCGATGCTCGTTTATGATTCGATAAACATTTTACCGATGATGAACCGATTTCGAAAGGACCTTGATTTTGATGCTGAGTTCATCATGGAGTTGAAACAATCAGTGCTCATAATGTAACACAGTAATATTATGGCAGTATTCGTCTAATGACCCACAAAACTTTACCGTCGATAGAATAGATAGTAGTCTCTTCCAAACACTTGTGAATATGATGTTGACATATCTTGAATTTGACGGACGTCGGGGCGCAAGCCTCATCGGAGTTAACTTCGTCAACCTGGTGCTTTGATTTAATAGCGAATTCTTGCTGGTGGTAATTGTGTATTCTCAGGAATTACTTGTAACTGTTCACGGATAATAATCCACGCTGACAGTTCTTAAATCTAGTTTGTTGATTGCAAGCTTTCCACGTTGGAAATTGTATGTGTGGTTACACTGAAGACGGGATCAGTTGCTCTTTTCTTACCGCCTTCAAGTTCACCGGGTTCATATAGATACCTGACAGTCACGTTACTGAGTATCGGTGAGAAAGAGTCATGTCGCTGGCGCGCACGCACGCTCTTCGATATTGCACTGCATTCAAAGAAATCCTACGCGTAACTTCGTTGTTTAGCGCCGCTATCACGTGAGGTAGTGTTGCGACCCATTCAGAGATCCCGTATCCGTGGATGTTTCCTAAGCATACTGATATCCAAACAATCACACAGCAAGTGTTCGATTAAATTGTTCATCGACTGTCTGATCACGGTGTAACGTGGTGCGTCTTCTGACAGCGCACGGATCGACGAACCTCTCAACGCATTAGAGGCTTCTATTTATCAATCTAGAACTTGTATGTCCATTTTTGCCTCGTTCACTAATTGGGTTCTCTAATTCGTAGACCTAATGGTCTGTCCAGCCTCTCTGCTGCTAGTCAAATTAAAATGTCAACAAAAACGAAACAAAATGATGCTCATATTATGTAAGTAAAACGTGGTTCTGGTCGTAAGCACGTGTTGATAAAACTCTGTTCTCTTCAAACGAATCTCGATCTCAAACAGACGTATCATTATCAAAGTCCCATTGTTGGCAAAATGTTCTTACCTAAATATATATTAACATATTTACACAGATTTACAAAATAAGCTCAGGTCAGAACAAGAATAAACAGATAGGTATATTGTAGATTGGGAGGGACTGGTGAAAGTACTCAGAAGGATACCTAGTTACAGGTAAGGTTTATTTAATTTCTTTTAAACGTCAACATGGCTCGGAAAGGTTTAAAAATATTACCACGAGAATATAAGCGAGAAGGAGGGAACGAATAGGAATAGTAAGGGCCTAACTGAATGGATTTGCGGAGTCTCAACATCACGAAATTAACATAACAAAGTCTATAGATTTTATTATAAACTTCTTATCGAGCAACGTTTATTACTGACAGCAGCATTTTTTGCCCCGTCCAAACTTACACAAACGAGACAATTCTAGAACATGTTTTTGTGAAAACGATTTCTTGTTCACGGATCTTAGTGACACCTTTAAGCGAAAGAAAAACAGCTAGTTACCAAACACTTTGTTTGAAACTATATAGTTTACGCGTCATAATGAGTAGTGGCAACGGAAAACAAAATATTAACATCTGTCACTTTGATAAATTGTTCTACATATATATGATATTAATACATAAGTAGCCACACCTTTATAAATGAGCACACTAACATCGCACGCAAGCTAACTCATTCACTCCATTTTATAAACACATTTGACATAAACTGATGACTCTTGATGTTCTCTTATTCTCATTTTCTAAATTCGTAAATGTAAGAATACATTTGTTTCTATATTCGTGTAACGAAACGATTTCAAACAAGTACCAGAGTACCTCTAGTTAAAAAATTTTACAAATTTTAAAAAAAAATTGCAACGTGGATTTTATACCCTAGTACCCTATACTGCATCGTGATTTCTAAAAAATGTGTATTTTCTCAGATTTTGTGATTTGCCCTTTTAATCCATACAATATATATACAGGCACGTACATAACAACACTAACATACCGTGTCACAATAAGCTGCGATTCTTTCAAATATGATTAACAATCAATCACAGTTTCTATAGAAAGAAGAAATTTGTTATTTCATATCAAGGCAGTTCCACAAGCACTTACTGGCTCATTGCCGAATCATAGAGGTTGGGTGTGTCCATATACATGTTAATTACCATCACAGTGACCTGTTGACGTTATAATAACATTTTATATTTCCGCTATGATAAATATATTAGTCATTGTTTGTTTTAGCCGTTGTAGATTATGGTAATTCTACTCATCTCTCAACGAAACACGTCTGCGTCTGTCACATTACCAATTCCGTACCTAACCTCTTTGGACTGGCAGCATAATGTAACAGGATGCACTGTAATCTTGGATATATATATATATATATATATATATATATATATATATATATATATATATATATATATACATAATATACATAATATATATATACATACATAAAGTGTTGGTATAAAGCAATTTGATATATCAATACTATTGGTATATCAAATTGTGATCCGCCCGTTTCGCAACAGTACACATATATTACAAACTTTCATGGAAATGTGCAATCGTTTGTAGGCTTATATTTTAGTGATGAATTTCCACTTATTAATTATTAGTGCTGTATGAAAATGACGATAAAACGTATTAATAATCCCACTTTTCTACATGAATTTAACATGGCACACACTTGTAACGAAATCCTTTCTGCTTTCCGTTCCTCCACCCCTCACATGGATGAGGGAGAAAAGTGAGTGAGCGATAAAAAGAATCTGGCTGGATGAAAACCTTAAAACTGATCTTACTCCATGTAACCTACAAAAGTATTGTTCATCTTAATGGTATGTTTACACTTTTCTTGGGATTTATCTATAGTGTTCATAATATAAATGATACAAAGTTGCAATAGACTGTCGACACCATAACGTGGGTTACCAGGTACACATGCTATAACGTATTCAATGCCTTCTTGCTGTTCATTTCGTTTCGTAACCCGAGTATACTGTTCTAAAATGATCATTAATTAAATTTGTAAAAATGTCCACAAAGCCCACTCCTCTGTCTCTCTCTCTGTCTGTCTGTCTCTCTGTCTCTCTATCTCTCTCTCTCTCTCTCTCTCTTTGGACCATCGTAGCAAGATAAGGGTCAAAATTCATGAAAAGACGAGCATAGATGGTTTTCGCCTGTTTTCACAAGACGATGTCTCTGCACCTATAAATGATGGTAAAAGTTTGGTCAAACCGACTGAAGGAAAAGAGAGAGAGAGAGAGAGAGAGATATAGAGATGGGGAAACAATTTTATATTCGGTAGTAATGTTTATTAAAGCAGAATAATGAGTTACATCAACAGTAAATATATTATAATATTTTAATTATCTCTTGTTGGTTCGTCATTTCGCTTAGGTTCTATTTCACAGAAATTTCCATTCGCCTATACGTGTGAGTGGCTGGGCCTTCTGTGTTCAAGAAGCTAGCGACGTGTTTGTAGTACTCTACTCTTTTCACTAAAAAATCTATCATGTTCGGATCATAAGGGTGTCTTATATTGATTTAACTAATGTGAATAAAAATACAAACTCAAAAAAGACAATAATCAAACTCGTTATAACACGATTTGTTTTAATGCGATTGTGCTTATAACGCGATGGCAGCAAGGCTCCCAATTTTTAATTTAAGGTGACCTCTCTTTTAACATCCTGAGTACACGGTCTCGGAAAGCCAATTATTCGTATCTCTAGCAGATTTTAATCCCAGCACTTTGTTTATTGTTACCTTAACTTCACCGTGCACCGTTCCCACACTATTGGCATGCATACAACTCAAAACTAAAGTATATTTGATGTCTGATGGAAAACCGGTGAACAAAAGCAAACAATATATTATCAAAAGATTATTTGAAACTGATGACAATGAAATTTCAATGCAAATTTTCTAAGGGGAAGCTTTCTTAACAAAAATTGTTATCGTGATCCCGCTTATATCGAGAACAGAAAATACAGAATATAGGATGTGTGTCCAGTCACTGAATAGATACAGAACTAACGTTGTTTAATTCGTGACATTGAATATATGGCACTATTGGTGAATCTTTGTGGTAAAATTACAATAATATTGTAGTAACAGGATTGGGTGTTGTGTCAGCCTTTTACTTAATGAAATAAGCCGTCAAGTGCACCGGAAACAATTTTCACAAAGCAAAAAAAAATATTAAAGACGTTTGTGATATGTTTTAATATATTTAATTAAGAATTGTTACGAGGATATACATGCCAGCAACCTGAAACGTGTTATACAAATATTTGCTCGAGACTTAGTTATGGTTCTCATACTACAAAGGCTGAAAGATTGTAATTTCTAAAGTGAATCATGAACATTCATCAACATTCAAACTTGAAACAGTGGTATCGAGATTAGCACGCTTTTAGTTTCCACTCTGTCAATTTACCTCATGATGAATGATGCTTTTGCATTTCTTTTCCATGCAAATGAAAAGCATCAGTTTTAAATGTTTGTCTTTCCACACAATCTAGTGTTTTCTGCGTACTTTCAGGCGTACTTTTTTCCGTCTATTTGGTGTTACCTTTCAAATCCCATAAATATGTAGAAATTCGTATATATCGATAATATATGTCAGTGATCTCAACTATATTTGCAAAATATTGTATGACTAAGGTGGCTTAGCCCCTAGGGTCAGAAAACATTTATATATATATATATATATATATATATATATATATATATATATCAATGTGGCCGAGAAACTACGTCCCAGGCTCAGGGAAACATATATGTTCTTAAGTTATCAGATTGTAATTGACGTTCTCATTCCCTTCTACTGCATGAGTATTACTACATCAGCTGGGGATTTCAATAGGTATGCTTTGTCTATGTAACGTAGGGAACCCCTTTCATAGACTATTAAAAGCTACCAATGTTTTCCTATGAAAAATGAAGAAATTATTTTAATGCCCTTCAGCTATTGTTATAACGATCCGGCTGTGTTGGATTTATATCCTCGTACCCCAGCCCCTAGGGCTGAGCTTGTAAAGTGAATCCTGAAGGAATATTATATAACTCACATAATTATCATTTACCAAAGTTTAACATTTCTGGTTATAATAATGATGGGGACTGGGGTCAGTAACATTCCACTATACGTACGTACATATGGACGGACGGTTGGATGAATTTGTAGACCTTTTGGTAACTGATGTTCTTACACAACATACACTATACATATAACTATAACTTCTTAACGTTTTATTTGGTAAATCGATGAACGAACCGCTTCTTCAGTACAAGGCAATGGCATAACATATTGATGCAGACTTGATGCAGAATATTTTGAGGAAACATTCTTCACAGAATCGCATTTACAATATAAAAATGGGCTAACTTAAATGTTTTTCATCTGTGATGCACGTCGATAAACTGTCAAGCTAAATGTCCGCTGACATCGCCATCTTTTTAACATTCCTGTGGTATAATCATCGTGACCTCACACATCTACATCTGTTATTTGGACGACGTCCAAAGTTACTGCAGTATTCTCCCGATTTCGCGCATCTTCCGGTACAGCCGCCCCACCCTATACTGTAACAGTCTGCTCCATGGGACGGTTCTGGGATGCATATCAAAAGCATGGTTATCACCATCAATGTCACAAGGAATCTATGAGAGGTCATCTGCAAATGGATTGGAATAGACAGTCAAACTCATCGCAATGAATCATCCGTATGACGAGAGAAAGATTGCCTATAAATGCATCAGGGTATTTAATACATGATTATGTCTACACTAATTTGGTACAAAGGACCTTGAAGGATAGATATTCAAGTACGAACGTGGCCTGATGCAAACGAGATTTAGAACTGGTTTGATTCCACATGCTAAGAACAGCATTTGAATCATTTATCAATCGTGTAAATCAATATAGAATATTTCTCGAAAGCTAATTTATCAACTTCCTACTCTTTAGTGGGTTTTGCCATATGGTAATATGCCCAGAATGAAAACCAGCCTTTAAAAACGTATCAAATTGTTTTGAAAATACAATAATACCGGCTAACCGAGTCCATATCCTGAATAATAATTGCCCTATTTGGCTCCCAAACAGCAAGTGGATACACACCAATAAAACGACCACAAACATTGCTACTTTCGAATTTAAATTATAAATACAAGAAAAGCTCTGAATAGCTTGCTCGCTTTTTTCTTTGCATTTTTGTGAGAGCGGGGAGCTGGTTGAGTTTTTGTCTACATTAATTTAAACGTCGCAAACATTATATACTTGTAGTTGTGTGAATAGAAATGACTCAGCTTCCAGTCTATTTGGGGCCAACATTATTTCACGCCAAAAAGTCCTGAAAATATAGCGCACTAAGCACTACTTGCATTGTACGAAATGACATTTTTACCTCGCTGTCTTTTTATTGCTCAGTCTCCTATCACAAATCTCAAGCACTGGCACTAAACTAATCCATTTGAACAGCGACGGCAGTATTTCATGGTACCTGTGTGTGTGTGTGTGTGTGTGTGTGTGTGTGTGTGTTTAAATGTCTTGTTGAGGAAGATGGGAAAAACAAATAAATTAATGATAGTTATAACAATGGTGATGATATATATGATGCTAATGACGATTACGTCCAGAAAAGCGAAAAAGAATTAAACAAAAATGGCATATACCTTATATCCTTGACTCTTCAATCTGGTGTCACAAGCTGATGTTTTTATGTTGTTGTAGTTATTTGGTACGGTCGTGGCCGTGGATAGATTTTATACACAAGCCTGGATAAAAAAAAAGAGAGTTCCATTGGACGTCAGACCTTCAGTGCTAATTGGTGTCAATATTAATGAGGTTTTGCCGCATTCGTAGGGAACCCTGGCTTTTAACTGTACTTACTTTGAGAACGCTAGCGCTGAATTAACAAAACGAAGAATCGTATATATCCGTGTCACGTTTATGTATTTCATAGGATATGATTGTATATATTTATTTACTATGATATATTAAACTGGTGCAACAATTTCCCATCGATAGCTGACTAAGTTTGAATAGAATCATTCAAAAGAGTAATTGCACAACTTTGTATTTTCCCCCATGGGACCTCCAATTATTTATTATTCACACAAACCCGGATCTCCTGCAAATAAAATAAGTTATGAAAATATCGAGATTTATTTACCCCTGTTAATTATGATAACTTTCTGCCAACTTCATGTAAATTCATTTGCTCAAACGAATACACGTAATACGAAGTGGCAACTTAAATTGACACTACTAAAATTTAGGCAGAAAATACAAGATTGCCATTATGTCGGACTGTGTATTTCAAACAAGATATTGTTTTGCCTTAAGGTGTCTTTCCGCTGAATACTTTTCATTTGCGTCTTTAAATGTACACATGCAATACACCTATACATACATACATACATACATACATACATACATACATACATACATACATACATACATACATACATCTTTGAGTAATAGACACATTGATTGATGTAGATAGGTACTAACATAAATTGTATACTACATCACATCAAGTAAAATAATAATAATAATAATAATAATAATAATAATAATAATAATAATAATAATTACAATAATGATAATAAGAAAAAATAGTGGCATAGTACAGCGCCAAACCATTAGAATCTCTTAGCACTTCACAATATCAGATAGCATATAAAAGCATAAACAACGACAAGATTAGAAAAGCAAACACCTTGAAAGTGCAAAATAAAGCCATGCTGACAATAATGCAGGAATTAAACATTATTAAGTTTTTTAAGTCAGTTCTTGAAGTCAAAATAAGCTGGTTTTAAGAGCATTTTTGAATGAGTTCACAGTGTCCTTGTGTCTAAGATCCAGGGTAATTCGTTACACGTAGCTAGACCCTGGTACGCAAAAAGAACCTTGTTGGTATGGCTTCTTTTTAACAGTGGTAACTATGAGACTACGAATGTCGGAAAATGAGTGTAAGTTTCTAGATTGTGTATTCACATGGGTGAGGTCAGATATGTATATTGCACTGAAGCATTTCAACGAAATGTATGATAGTGTACAAATTATGTATTTTGTGTTGAACGGGTAGACAATGAAGGCTACGGAACACGGGAGGTCTATTCTGTTGTTGGTACTCTAAGGATGATCCGAACAGACGTATTTTGATCTTTCTGATACGGAATCACAGACTGGACACCTGCAATCAAAGTTTCACCAGGTATAACTTCATCTCTAAGAGTTACAAAAGTGTTTTTGCTTTTGTCGTCGTCGCTGTTGTTCTTGTTGTAGGGTTAAACGCCATTTTTCAGCACAAGATAGGTTATACACGGCGACCGATATAACTGGTGGAGGACAAACCCTGTAAAACCCCGGGCAGAACCACTAACCCACGAGAACGGACAAGCTTTCTCACATACCCACGTTAGCCGAGCCTTAGACCCGATCCCACGCGGACAGAGGTGAGATGGAAGTAACCCGGTACGATGAGAGCTTTAAACCACTCGGCCACATGCTTTTGTCAATAATTTAAAGCACAAAGCAATAAATCATTCATATTTTATAAGTAGAATATTGTTGAAAATCTCATGCAAAAGTATTTTCAGGTGAAAATGAAATCATAATGAAGAGAGGATGGATAAAGTTCAAAGGCGAAAAATTGCTTATAACTTTCCATTTTTCTCTCATACTAAATATTGGCTCTTTAGGTCTGTGGTACTCTAATAATAGCCACTTGAAAAACAAAATTCTAGTAGGACGAAAAGGAGCAGTTTCGGTAACTATGTTACACAAAACACTAATCATAACAATTCATCCTTTCTGGACAATGCCAGCCTTAGCACCTACCGTATTGACTTCCGCCTTGCGTCCATCAATATGCAAATTAACGGTTATAAATCAATTTATTCAAAGGTAAGAGTGGATACAAGATTTGCCCGGGTTGGTAAAGAATCAGCAGTGTAAGAGATAGACTTTGTCTCCAGTTACTTAATAGGTACGTAATTAATATCGTTTTATTCGCGATAGTGAAGGTATGGTTCCAATGAAAAAGTTGTGGTTTGAAACATTTTGATTTGAAAAGTACAATTTCCCGAGTAACAGGTTTAGGTCTTGTTACAGATATACACTTATGAAATAATCCCACAAGTGCCGATTAGTAAACCGGAATCAATTGTTAGGAAATTAAATTGTAATTTAAACTAAACGTTTGTGATATGGTTGACGGTATTTAATTAAGAATCCTTACGAGGATATACATCCTAGCAATTAGCTATTTCTAAAAACTCTGACCCAGGAAAGTATTAAACAAGTAGTTGCAGGAGAGTTAGTCATGGTTATGATACTGACAATGCTAAACGACTGGCGTTTCTAAAGTGAATCGTGCACTTTCAAACTGGAAAAAACAGTATGGAAATTATCGTCCTCTTAATGTACATTCTGTAAATGTGACTCATGATGATTGCATGCATTTTATTTGTTTATCTCATTCGAATTAGATACATAAGTTCTAAACGTATGCAATTTCACACAATCAAGTGTTATAAACATTCTATCTTGGAAAGGTGTAATTTGTCCGTTTTTTGGGACGTTCCCTTTCAAATCCTACAACTATATTGAGACTTATAAAAATAGAAAATATACGGCGCATTTATCATATCTCACTTAAAGTTTCCCAAATGTCACTAGGTGGCTATGCCCCTAGGATAAGAATACACTGATGATGAAAAATAGGATTGTATCGATTCATTAGCATAATCATATGTTAGATATCTCATTAGGTATGACCCAGAAGCCGTGTCCGGAGACAGGAAAACATTGCTGCATATCTTCGTAATCATTCCCCTCGACTGTATTATCCCCTCACCAATTTATTGCATCTGCCTGTACAGCAGCCCCATTCTATACCGTAACAGTCCGCAACCCGTGAGAGTTCGCACAACATCAACCTTTGTTATAACTGCCGCAGTATCCGCAAGATTTACCAGACTTTCGCCCGCACTGTCTCCCCCACCCTATACTGTAACCGTTAGGTCTATGTACTAGTCTATGAATATGTAAGAATGTCTAATATATGACTATTGCTACACTAATCTGGTTCATGTGATTTTGAAAGACAGCTGTCCAGCACAAAAGGTTGCTAAATATATAAATGAGTTTTGAGGCAGGCTTGATTCCATATGTTTAAAACAAATTTTGAACCGTTTATCAACCAGTATATCTAAAGCTAATTTTTATGCTACCTAAACCTTAGTGACTTTCATCACGTGCAAAAATGCACAGCTATGAAAACAGTTGAGGAAAATATATCAAATTGTTGACTCTCAAAAGATTTAATTTAAAAACATAACAGCGATCAACAACCACTACATCACGAATAACAATTGTTCCATTCCTCTAAAAAAGAAACGTCTGTATCTCAAACTTTGGCAAAATTATCTTTTCTCATTATCATCCTGTTGTGCAGCAACGACAACGTTACAGTCATGACCTCTGTGTGTGTCTGTATTCGTGTGTCATTGTCTTTTTCTGTTTGTATTGGAGTTTTTATGCGAGAATCGATCCGCCTATCAGAGAGAGTCAGAAAGATAAAAGACCAAATTAATGATTATGATAACGCGTTTTTAATGATGGTTATGATGCTATGGGTGCTTACAGACAGAAAAATGGAAAATAACATAACAGGGAATGACTTATATTCCTTATATCTGTTGTTAAAATTCTTCGTTTGTGTGTTTTTATGGTTAATTGGTACTTTTGTGTCTGAGAACAGAATTTATATACAAGCCTGCTTTAAGAATAAAATTTAATTGGACGACATACCTTTATTGCATTTTTGGTTAAAAATTAAGGCTGATTCCTTTTCAACAATGGTAGGTAACCCAGACATTAAATTTAATTACATATAAAATCATAATTTGAGCAACCGACCGCTCCGGTGGCTTAGTGGTTAGAGCGTTTGCCTCGGATGCGGGAGGTAGCGGGTTCGAACCGGACGAGTCATGCCAAAGACTAATAAAAATGGTACTAGCAGCTGCCTCGCTAGGCGCTCAGCTTTAAGAGATTAATGTTAGTACTAGTCGTCATGACGTTAGGATAATGTGATTGGGTGAGCCGTCATGCTACATATATGTGGCTTAATGACCCAGTGCTAGATATCACCATAAACTATCACACTGCAGACATTGAAGCGATATGACTGAAAAAGGTTTAAAGCTACGTTACAAATTGAAGTTATGAATCACACACATAATTCTGAATACTCGGTACAAAGAATATTATATATCAAATTTATGTTTTTATTTCATGGGCTATGCATTTATGTAATTAGTGTCCAAAATGTATAAAATTCAATCAGAATCACTCAAAAGATAAATGATTGTAGAACTTCGCATTTTCCCCCATGCAACCTCCTTTAATTTATCATTCCACAATCCCGGATCTCCGAGAAACAAAATAACTAAACGACATCTAGTGATATATTGACTCATCTTCGTTAAGACAAATCTCTGCGACCTTCACTTAAATTCCTGTGCTTAAAGGGATCTCACGTAAAATGAAAGAGGGGATTTCAAGGAGAACGAAACTAAATATTTGTCATTATGTCAGACTCAGTGGATTGTAAACTTTTATACTCTGTATTTCAAGTACAGTATTGTTTTGCCTGAAAGTATCTTTCTGCTAAATATTTTCCATTTATCTTTTAATGTACGAATACAACACACACCTCTACACCCATGTATACACCCATCAATTCATACATGTATTCGTCTAATTAGGTTCACGGGGAATGGGGGCAGAAGCGTAGAAAATGGATCTATAATGGTGGATAATTGGGCTGGGAATACCTATCATACACGAATTATAAGACAGCGAGGAAATTGTTTGCAAATGAATTGTTGACATTTCCATGTTCTGTAACTTTTTGCGGAAGAAAGGATATAGGCAGGGTTGCGCAGAAGACTTCGAAGCAAACTAAATACACGACATTGATTCTGTTCGACAGTTACAAGCTAATAATGCTTATAGTTTGTCATTACGTGTAAATCTTATCGATAGGAATGGAGAAACTGCCAGCTGGCCCTAACAGAGGTTGCCAAACACAACAAAGAAACATATTCCCATTTTGATAAACTTGTAGATGAAATTCCCACTAGAGTCGTTCTATCAGTAAAGAAAGGGCCCGCCGGTAGTTTTGCATTGCATTTAGTTTTCGTGGATTTTCCAAGCAGTGTATGGCTACTTTAAATTATATTTACAAAATTGTACGAGGCCGAGAAGTGCTCCTGCAACTGAAACAACGCTTGATAATGCTAATCTTTGACGGTGAAAGGAAGAACAACTTAGATATGAATAATTATTGTGATATGAATGTTGCTCCATTGTTTCAGAAAGTCCTAGAAAGAAATTTATATACAATAGACTACTTATCTTTTCTAAACAGATTTATTTCCAAACCCAATACACCAGGGTTTTAGAAACACTTGCGGTAGTATAACTAGTTTTCGGTATCAAAGAAGATATTGTATATTAATGGAGATGCTCCTGTCTGTATTACGTTCATTGATCACGCTAAACCTTTCAACACATTTTATCACAGCGGGATATTCTACAAATAGTACAGACTAGGAATCCAAGGAAAGACCTGGCGCATCTCGAACGTTTCGTTCGAGATCGCGACATGTTCTTTTTTATTCGCAAACTGTCGGAAGGTTTCTTTAGTATGCAGGATGTAGGCGAGGGCCTCACCTTCTCCACGTGGTTCTTTCTGGTAATAATTGATGATTTGATCACTAACTGGATCAGACGTTGCGTGGTCTGAAACTTGCTCTCCATCTGCCTTGCATTTCATTATGGACGTCACCACTGTAATGAATTATACTCATCATTCGATGCAACATTGGCTTGATAACGTTTCTAACTGCGGTAGAAGATAAAGACTAAGCTATCACGTATAGAAAAGCTATATTGTTTTGGTCACTAATAAAATAAAACGAAGACAGTGTTATCCACGCTATTCTCTTTGACAAATATCAAATCCCAACTGTCAAAGTAAGACGTATGCCGTTCGTACCTGTAATACACAACTTAAAGTCAAACTACGCAATAAGAAGACGAAAACAACATGCGATAAGGACAAAAATCTTGTCAATTCCTTTTAATTGTATTGTCGTCAGAGACGGCGAAATGAGTCACTCGACAATTACTATAATCCGGAAAGAAATAATCTACCTTCGGTTTTATAACATGCAAGCTATGGTCAGGTATCCCTCATTCCATCATCGCTAGTCAAGGTCCCAAAATGTTAATCATATCTACACCTTGGTGGATCGAGCGCATATTGCAATGCTTCCGCTTTGTGAATTTCATTAGATACGTAAAACTTTCGCCTCCAATCAAATTCAAGCTGTTCAAATTTTAACACTGTTCCTACATGACCGATAGAAGGAGAGCGCACAACTTCAGCGGAACATAAAAATGCACTTTTCGGCTGCCGGTCCGTGTTTGTACAAATATTTCATTTTCCTCAAATAAACCTATGATGGCTTATTTATTGCATGTAGCCATACATTCCATATTAAACTTAAAAAGTATCCTTACACGCTATTGGTTAGATGCCATTATATGATAAGGGAAACAACAATGAAATCTAATAGATGTCGCAGGAACAAAACATTGAAATATCTAATCGATCCGCCAAGGTGTTTATAGGGTTAACATGTCGGAACCTTGGCTATGCCCACATTCCATTATAGAAAACTGGAGTTATGCTTGATTTATACAACGAGATATATATGAGTTAAGAAAGCATTCGCCTACAAAAGCAACTTGCGGAACTTTAGGACTTTCGCCACTGGAAGCATACATAGCTAAACGGGAATTATAATTTTTAACAGCCTTTTTGCGGCTATTGATCTCATATCCGGAAAAAGATATTAAATATATTTTTATGATATAATTCCTAAGAAATACTGGATAGAAAGCGTTCTTTTAGACTAATATGCATGTTTTGTCCTCTAGCTGGAATCGTAATGATGTGTAGCCTGAAAGATTAATCGATACGATTTCCGGTGTATGCAGTTTGAATCTTGAGGCTATTTTCAGTACATTGGTATATTGTCATGATGTGAAAGGAGTGACTATGTCTAGTAAATTGGACCATTGTCATACAGTGAATAGTGGGGCGATGTACTGTAAACGGGACCATTGTCATGACGTGAATGCTGAAGTTATATACAGTAATATGGACGATTGTCATGATATAAGTTTGTAGGCTGTATTTGGTGAATTGGATGATAGATATGCGAGTGTGTGTGATTTGGATTTCTAACGTAGCTTTAACATTATTTCAGTCATATCGCTACGATGTCTACAGTGTGGAAGTTTATAGTGATGTCTAGCTCTGGGGCATCATGTCGCAGACATGTAATATTATGTCCCACCCAGTCACATCCTGACACAAGGCCGACCATTCCTAGCACTAACCTCTTAATGCTGAGCGCCAAGCTAGGTAGCTGTTAGTACCATTTCTGTAAGTCTTTGGTATGAATCGGCCGGGGATCGAACCCAGGAAGATAATAGATATGATGTGAATCTTGGAGCTATATTCAATAAACTAGACTAATGTAATGATGTGAATGCTGGGGCGATTTCCCGTACGTAACAATTGCCACGATGTGATGCTGAAGTTATATACATTAAAATTTTCAATTCTCATGATATCAATTTTGAGATTATTTTCGATGAATTGGATGATAGCCATGGTCTAAATCTTGGAGCTATATTCAGTTAATTGGACTATTGTCATGATGTTAATTTGGGAGCTGCAGCCATAATGGCCTAACAAATTAAGATACTAATTTAATCAACTACATCAAGCATAATTAAACCTTGAATCTCTTTTTGTAATGGTTATTGTATACTTGCAAGATTTGTGAGCAACGAGAATGATTTCCTGGTGGTTTAACTCTTCGTTACGACTGCCCTTTTGAAAATACTGTGAATTCATTCGAAGACATTTTGGATTATATCATTGTGATACATCAAGACTGTTGGCACATTAGTACATTCTAGGTTAATGGCACAACAGCACATTCAAAAGTGGAATTCATTCCTAACACGACTGGATTTCATTCAAAGTGCTCTAAAATTTTGGACTTCTGATAGAACTTTTAGAACAGTCTAAGATTTAATTTAGACGTATGTTCTTTTAAGATTTTGATAGAGATTGTCCTGGTCATCATTGATTCTGTTCAGTTAAACGGAATCGGATTGTAGTGTCTTTGGTTTAACCATTCTTTGGATTTCAGAAATATTGCACAATCTGGACCAGAAACTTTCGCATCTACAGCCACATGGTAAGTGTTAACAGATGTTATAAGAATATTAGCATTTTCTTCCAGATGTTCAATGACGATCAAATAAAATGAACCATAACGATGCACTTGTAAATTCTTCACCTGTGAAACAACCTCCTTACAGAATGGATCTTCTCGAGCATGAATGCTTAAGAAAAGAAATTCAGTTTTCGTTGGAGAATGAGTTCATAGAACCAAGCTTAAGAAACTAGTGTTTAGCATGTATTTTTGTGCCGAAAATAGGTAATGCCTTCCGCATTTTCGCAGACTATAGACAAAAGTGAACAGCGTCACCAAAATGATTTCATTTCCACGGCCAAAAATCGATGACTGCATTGAAACAATTAGAAATGCAAAATTTGTCACTATGTCTGATCTTTTGGTAAGATTCTGGCAAATCCCACTAACTGAAAGTGCAAAGAATATTTCGGCATGTGTGACTTTAACAATAAAAGGTGATGCCGTTTGGTATCAAAGGTACTCTTTCAACTTTCCCGCTTTTAATGAACATGATGGTATGGATACCTGTGGTGCTGACATTTAAGACCTCATCAACTATAAAGACTGGAAAAAGTATTTGGAAATCATTCGGAAAGGAAATTTTGATCGACTGGGTGATGCAAGTTTGACAAGCAATTTAAGTAAACGGGAGTTTTGCAGTGCTTGTGTTACATTTTAAGACATAATGTTTGACACTGTCAAGTTAAATTTATAAACGTTAAGGTCAATGCGATCTCCGAAATCCATGTGCTTATCAGCTGAAACTACTTATGAGATTTTGGGGTGCAGCTGGATATTATCTGAAATTTCGCTAACATGTTTCCATAATTGCTGAACCCTTGACCGCTTTGTTGAGCATAACAATAAGTTTCATTACTGTGATAAATGTCAACCCGCTTTAAATAAACTAAAGACCACTCTTTCAGCTCCAGATAGCAACCAATCACTTATGTTGATATAAGTGACAGGGGTTGGTGGGATAACGATTTAAGTAGAGATAAAGGTTATTTTTCGAAACAATTAAACAAGTACCAGAGAATTTATTCCATAGTATGGACTGTTTGTCTTTGATACTGGCTTTGAGATCATTTGACTTATTTCAGCTCCTTCTCCGATCATTCTATTCTGCGATTATGACTTCCTCACGTTCATTAACACCATGAAAAATATTAACACAACGAACAACGAAACTTAGAGATTGTTGATGTGGAATTGTATCAGTTAAATCTACTTTTCAATTGTAAGAAAAAATCTTAAGAAGTAATACATGTGCGCGCGATACATTTATTACAAAGATAAAAATCTGTCTTGTAAAGCACATTATATAAATAACGGTCCTTGATTATTGCACAATGCTGATCACAGGAGTAATGCGGGAGACCTAATAGTCATTCATATCAGTCCGCTTTACTGTAGTACTCCTCCACTGCAGACATTTGGTCTCGTTCCAACTATGGTCAAGCTAATTGTATACAAGAACAATTGTGATATGGCGGTCTTCCGGAAATAGCACAATGATGACATCCTTTGTTTATACAACCCCATCCATGCTTGAGACACTCTGTATGAGAAGGAGAAAACGAGCCCATCAGAAACATTCCTATGAGGAGGATAGAAACGACGAAACAAGCAGACTTCATCTGCAAAATAAAGAAAACAGTTAACTTTGTTAAGGCAAACATCAAAATGAAACGAGATTATATGTAAGAAGACTCGCGGAAAAGACAATTTAAAAATAGAAAAACAATATTAAGACTGTCTGCTTGCCACGTAGATAGCATCTAATATATTTGATTTCGAGAGCCTTTTAAATCATTGCATTAAGGGAATGATGAGTCACAGTCGGGATAAATTGCAAATTATAGTCACTATTATTTTATACAATGTCTAATAATTCCTGATATTACCTTTGTGTTCCCAATTTCAGCAACGTTGTAATAACTGTGGATATGGACCACTCATTTTGTGATTACCCGGACTACGATACTGTTTCGCTCATTTCAATAAGATAATGTCAAGGTTTCTGATATCGTATAATACACTATTCATAATATTTAAAGTTTCTGTATTTCAGTACCTTCTCGAATTGTAATTTCATGTAGATAATAGATGATAATTTGTGCACAATATTGATTTTCTCTTAGAATTCAGATTAGTTCGGAATAACTCGCCTTCTTTATAAGGAGAACCAATCGACCATAGTGAGTAGTCCACTCAAATTATACCGATTCCCTAGAATCAAGACAGCATAACGTCTCAGGTGGGTTACGATTCATCTCAATGAAACATTGCTTATATTATTGCCTCCACATCCAGTCAAATTTGTCTCATTTTAGCCTATTCTGGTTTAACATTTTATTTAAATATGGCATGCTTGCACTTCTAGATAATAGAATTAATCATCTTCAAATAAATTAATCATCTTCAGTGCTAAACATTTGGCCTAATAGTTTATTCAATACGACATACATACATACATACATGCATACAGACAGACAGACAAAAATATACATACATACATACATGCATGCATACATACATACATACATACATACATACATACATTCAGACAGACAGACAGACAGACAGACAGACAAATATACATACATACATACATACATACATACATATATTTTACCTATTTACTTACATAATGTATACATACATCCGACATACACTCAATGGAAGAAGAATAAATGTATACGAAGAACTTACCCCCTATTCTTTGATCCACAAATTCTTATATATTCCTCTTTGACTCGCTCAATACTAAACACAAGGCTAAAATGACGTGACCTATCACCATTCACATATATATCCTCTTTCAGAAATAAGTATATGCTATTTTAATTCGACTAGTCAGATGACATAATTTCCCGCATGAATGCTGACAGTACACATTAAAAGGTAAAATGAATTTCACCTACCTAATCTATCATAACAATGGCAGGTCTGAATTTATAAAAAATGAAACCGCGTATAATTACGCATTTTGTGTGGACAAATCAACAAAATAAAAACTAGTTTGACAACAATAAAAACTGAGACGTAGTCATAACGTTGGGAAACGAAATCAGAAGTATCTACAAACAATAAAATGCACAGTTTTGAAAACCATTGCTCAGAAAAGAAAAACTCCATTTTAGCAACAGAGAAAACGTATTACTGTATAACACTTCAAATGAACGACAGAGAACAAAATATTTGGCCCTTTACCGCTACAAATATTATTCAGTTATGGAAGCAAATAAGATTTCATTTTTTTAAACAGTCAATTTGCAGACTTTGTAACTGAACGGTCTACTTTCACATTATTTCGTTAAAACATGTACTTACAAAAGAATTTATATTAATGGCATGGATGACCGCTGTCAGGCAAACATTGTTCGAATTCAAACATTAAAAAATTACAATGATTGATGCATGTTCATTTTTACAGTAAGAAAGGAGATCACATACCATTCATAATTCATGATTCTTTGAGAAAAAGTTTCGAAGGGGAAAATGCCTGAAAAGGATCAGCTGGATGAAGGGAAGATGTTTTGCAATGAGAAATTTAAGGTTCTGCTGGAAAGATTAAAAATGAATTCTTATCAACGTTTTGTTCGACACGAAACCATCTATATTGGAAAGGTTTAATATAAACTTAGAGACAAGAAAGTAGAAGTATTTCACAAAAAGCCCCATGAAATCTAGTTGACCCAAGAAAAGAAAAACATATCATGGGAACTCTATTGGTCGCTTGATATTTGGAACACCTAAATTTAATATAGGTTATATTCAGAATTTTATAACGAGAAAACAGTTTTTAAGCAGTTAGAATCTTTATTATATAAAAGAAACAACTCATTCAAGTATTGTATGTTATTTAGTTATTTAAAGACTGGACTAGTTGAAGGGAGAGAATATGGAATGTGTAATGTAAGAACTATAGTTATCCCAATACGACAAAAAAACTGAAATACACAATCAATATATATTTTGAAGACCGCCGGAAAAAAATGTAAAATGTATGTATTTTCAGCAAATGCAAACGAATATGATAAATATTTTAACTGTTAGATGGAAAATACAATAACCAATCCACCGAAAGTATACCGTTTATCCGGAGATGATTCGTCAGCGACACGCAACAGAGGAGATATAATAACAGAATTAGAAGCGCACAACTTGGTGTGTTGCAACAAAATGAGTTTCTAGAATGTGACATATGCGGGAAGAAACATAGCATTATGCCATTTTATTGGTAAAACAGAATGCAAATTTGTGTTGAAACCAATCTAGATAATTTC
Source organism: Sinohyriopsis cumingii (assembly GCA_028554795.2). Classification (NCBI taxonomy): domain Eukaryota; kingdom Metazoa; phylum Mollusca; class Bivalvia; order Unionida; family Unionidae; genus Sinohyriopsis; species Sinohyriopsis cumingii. The sequence goes on along the minus strand of JAPYKE020000118.1, from coordinate 788,893 downwards.
TTATCAGCTTAATACAATTCATTACTGAAGAAATGGAAAAAGATAATATTCAATAAGTTTAGCGAAACATGAAACTGGATTAAACTACTATCTAACAGGAGACAAACATGTTGTTAAATAATACAAGCTGGACTACGAGATCTTGATTCAATTTGAAAGATAATAAAAAAGTATAAATGTTGATACATCATAAGGACATTTCGTTCAAAGAATCTATGCCAATTACACCATAAAGTAAGCATTTTAATATTAACCATGCACGATTTTACCACAAAAGCTTCTGTTACAAAATTCGCACAGAATTGACCCAAATTGATTACATAGTAGGACGATTTAAAGATGTTGAAGATGGAGTTATCTCAGAACTTTGCAAAGTTTCATTTGAGATTTGGTAATAATTGCATTTATACAATATATATGATACAAAACACAAATAACAATTGTAGAGCGAGAAAAAAGAAGCAATTTACATGCAAATGTGAAAAAACACAATATATTTTTAAAAATAATGGCCTTCAGACTAATAAACCTTTAACTACAGCACCTTACCATTTTCCTGCAACAACGTGTAATAATCAATTTGTGTCAAGCACAAGTTCAACCGCCTAGATAGCTAGCGAGAGAGACATTTACTGTACTGAAACTCATTTTAAAAATAAAATCTCTGAAGCATTTCTGATAACTAAACTTTAAAGTCTTATATCTAAAATTATATACACAGAGTAAAGTGTGACAATAAATTTTGGCCGAATCATATAAATTAGACAGTGTGTATGGTAACACCAGGTTGTGATATTTCCTTCTGGCATTTAGTAATTAAATTATTCCACAATTAGTAAAATGAGACAGGTTTGTGTTTTCCTTGAAATGAGAAATCGTTTTTCTGAACATAGAAAACATGCACGTCTAAATATCATTTGTATCCGACCAACGACAAGACTAACTCTAGATAATTTAATTCGATTATCTCGAACAACAGATTGTTAATATTTATATATGACGTTTTGCAATTTTGTTTTACGGTGAAAAGATACGACATTTAATTAAGGAGCAATAAATTTGTGACTTTCATTCTTTGTGCTGGAACAATACGTCCTCATATTGCTATGTTTAAGAGAAAAGTAATACACACCAACCTACTAGCTGGACATATGTTGTTCAGATGGCAATGGGTTAGTGACGTATGTATTGCTACGTTAAACCGGAGCATCAGGACTATCGAAATTTGCATTGTGAACAGTTACAAAAAGAATATATAATATACTGTTTATTTATGGACGTTCCGATGAAAAATGACAGTCTCGAAGTTTGAACAAAGTCAAATTTAGAAAACGACAAAAACAAATTATTGTGTAAACGTTTACACTGATACTACTAGTGGCATAAGTTATCATGGTTTTCTTTCTTAATAATCTACGAACCTCTAATCTTGATATGCGCGAAAAGTTCGATCACGTATACCTCTTATTTTCGAGTCTATAGATTTTTATTAGAAGAGCACGCAATTGAAGGAAGTAGAGTGCAAATCCCAAATAACTCATAGTAAGGTGATGTGAATCATCAGCTATTACCGTCCAAAGTAATCAACAGTACTGGACATCTATTAACAAGAATTATACCATCTTGTCTTATCGCACTAACTGTTTGCGACTATTACAAACGTCTAAGTTTTAGCAAATCAGTTATGAAAGAAAACCTGTCTTTTATTTTGTTTACTGTGTGATATATTTGTCTTCTCTACACTATTTTTCTGATTTCAGGCACTGAAATGCAGCTTCTCTATTGGATTCTGCTGACTTCTGAGCAACTGCCGATCCTAGATACACCCTATAGCAGGTATGTTACTGCTATTTTAGATAATGGCAATGAGTAATAAGTGATTATATTCTCAAGAAAGAATTTTAGTCGAGAAATTGTTCAATTGATCGTCGTTCGCAGATCTCGTGAGATAAACGTTTTAATCATTTAAGTATGTTTGCATGTTTATATGAAGACTTGTATTGAATATTATTATGTCACGAGCTTCTTCATTCAACACTATATTCCCTTACAAATGCATATGCATATTTGTTATCGAACGATATGTATTATTGACACTATTATTTGTCATCAAAACCAAGTAATGCTATGATATTTCAAAGTGAAAACCACTTGTTCCTTTTACAAATTGTAGTAACACATTTGATCAATTGTTTTCACTGTTTTGGATCAAATAATATCAGCAGCCACACCTTGAGAAATTAGTGAACTAACCAAGCATACAAACAAGCCTTTCACTGGCTTGGTTTTATAAACATGTTTGACGTTGATTGATGATTTTTTATTTTTCCCTTAACAACAATTCATGATTACTTATTAAATGAGGTAATAAAGACGTATTAAACAAAACAAAAAGCCCACCAGTGTTGTGCCATTTGGTACAAATGAAACAAAACTTGTAAAATTTCAAAACAATTATTTACATCTCGTGCAGTTTATATATTTTAATTTCTAGTTATGCTGCTAAAATGTGTTCAGTAGAAGAAGTAATAACAGCATTTTCGCTACTTATTCTTTTTTGGGAGTACTAGTGAAGACCATGCATTACGTGATGATGATGTCCTCTGTTAGTTCAAATTGCACATAGTAACAGATAAGTAACGGTTGCATAGTAATTGAGGTTACCATCAATGGGTGACAAAAATATAAAATGTCAGGAGTGTATTGGTTTTTGTCCATATTTAATAGCAAACGATCTAGCCACGAATGACCTTCTCAAACAAAATTTTCCCGTTCCAATGCATGAGTCTTGCGTATAAGCTTGACCTTGGAAAATCAAAAACAAGACAACATGCCAAACAAAATGTTATTTTCCATAATACAATTAAGTACTGCACAAAAAGCCTTTACAAAAGCACCAAGCGAGTCTATTTTTGCATCAAAACCGGGACTTAGGAGCCTGAGTGGACTAAGGAACGCACCTGTACAGATCACACCTCTCCGCATGGGTTCGAGTTTTGGCTAAGCTAACGTGGGTATGTGAGATAGCTTGCAAGTAGCTTCCCGTGCTCGGATGCACTTTCCGGGTTCTTTTTCCACCAAATATACTGGTCGCACTGCATAACCTATCATGTGCAGAAAAATGGTGTTTAATTCAAAAAACGAAATCAGATCTCTAAATAATATTTCATCCATTGGTGAAGTTATAGATGCATTTGTCCCATTATGCAAGACATGCGAAACAAAATTGAATATATTTAAAACATAGCTGGTGCCAAATATATAGGTTTCTATTATGAAATGTAAAGGACAGGGAGTAGTATATTTGCGTCATTTTATTAGCAGTAATTTTTATTTGCCCCTGATTTACATATAAAGGTAAAATACACATATATAGGTAAACCATAATTACCTGTATAAATTACCATCCACGGAAGAGTAGAGGACAAGATTACTCGAGGAAAAGGTATTTTAGAACGTGAGTCATGTATGCTAAGTATAACAAAATCATTTTATTCACATAACCATGAACAGTGCTTGCACGCTGCTATACATGTTTATGTGTTATTTTAGAATCTAATTATAGGCCAAAACTTCAAAGTGGTATAACTGGTATAAGGCACTCTTTTTAACCAGTCGCACAGAGATCTCAACTCTGTCCGTGTGTGTTCGAGTGTCGGCTAAACCAACGTGAGTATGCGTGAAAGCTTGCCAGTAGCCTCCTATAGATCGGTGGTACTTCCCAGGGTCTTACTATCTCTTCCTCCACCATATATATTGGCCGCCCTATAAAGCTTATCATGTACAAAAAATCACGTTGAAACACATAAAACCAACAAAACAGGACCAAATGAAAGGTCAGAGAGAAAAGCTCATGTAAAGTAATCAATACTTAAAAATACACGTGGCTCTCGTTGACTATATCATGGATATATTCACAATTACGGTGTAAATAGACATTTGGAGCCAAATAAAACAGACTTGTTCGTATTTGTTATAATTTTTGTTCCCGTCATTATTTTAGATATTCAAGCTATGATCAAAAACATGTGGCTACGCGAACAAGTAGAAAGTCATTGGTATCTAACCTTTTGTCTCTACACTGTTACAGACCCTGAAAAATTGAAGTACCCCTTAGAAATAAAAACGGCCAAAAGCAAGATTGGCAAATGTGTGCAAAATTAAAGAACAAAAATAGATGGAAGTAGAAACAAACAATTAAATGTTGTAACCAAACGCCTTATCTTTACGTTTAAGGCATTGTAGTGAATACCTTGATCTATACAAAAGTACGACATTGCAAATATACACCTTTTTAGTGAAAAGAATCTGTCAGAATTCAATCAAATATTTGACTACCTATGATTATGGACAACACAATTACTTGGCAAAGCTATATTTTAACTACGTATAGTTTAATCTAATATAAAAATTTCCGTGTGAGTTTATTATTATTTTGTTGATTTATGCGTGTTAGAGTATAACATTAATATTCGCTAGATTGCTTCTGAAAACGAGAAATAATAAGAGTACATTGTTGCTAAAAAGCAATGCAAATGATATTACATTTGCAGTGCATGTGCATTGTGGCAGTCTACTGAATTATTTTGAAAACACTAAAATTTAACTTTTCCATAATGACATCTGAAATAAAGCATTAACTTCCACTATTCAAATGTCAAACAAATAAAACCATTTTCGTATTGTGAAGGGCGTGCGTTAATTGAAGCACTAGATGGATTTTGATGCATTATACTGTACGTGTGGTTACGTACAACGTCATTCAACCAGTCTGGTGTCCTTCATTGGATGCATGTGACGCTTTTGTAGACAAAGATGATAATACATTTTAATCATGCTTGACAAGTACCAGACAGTAATAATGGATACATCGTTTACTTCAGTTTAATGTAATTGGAACAAAAGATTAGGTGAAATCAATTTCTCTTGAGGTGCCAATAATAGGCCTGCATGATATTTCTTAGATGATACCTCCTAACTCGAGACAAACTACTGGACGGAGTTCGATTTTTACATCGTTGCTTGTAGCACATGCTAATATTAACCATCTATAACCAGCAAATTAAACGTTTACATTTTTAACAGAACTTAAACGAAAGAAATGTTGAAGTAGTTCACATAGAACCAGATTACATAATGGACAAGGATACAGCAACAAGATTCACAGAAGAAAAAATATATAAAGTAGAATTCGTAGTCTGAATTAACTTGTCTATCTAGAATAAAGTAGACCTGTGATTTGAATGACTTTGTAACTCTAGAACAAGACATAGCTGCAACTAATCTGAAATGTTAATAAATATTAATGCTTCAGTTGTTTGGATTTAAAAGAATAAAGCAGTATAATCACAAAAGCGATTTGTGTACAAGGGCACTTGTTGAGTTATAGTTCAACGGACTTTATTATTGCTCTTGGATCGGATTGAAAAGGGCAAACCAGGTTTCGTCGGCTGTCTTAATCTGACTCATACGTCTCTGGTTACATTTTGGATAGATTTTGCGAGTATCTGTTTCTCGATTTCAGCCGTATCTGACTATGATCAGCAGTCTACAAATTCTGTATCCTTCTTTCCTAAATGTTTTGGAAGTTACTCTGCACTGTATTAAAAACAGCCGAAAGTTATTATCCGTGATAACATACATATCTAATACAGCGTATCGAGCACCTTATCAATTGCTCCTTTCCAGTTCAACAATCGCATACAGAGGTCTTCTAGAACGATGACACCACCTTCTGTGGATTCGTAAACATTTTTAAAATGTTGAAACCACCTCAAACGTTTATGATATGACAGAGCATTCTATCTGTAAAAGTTTTCAATCAGGTGAGTAGAGTATGGTCTTTCCATTGTAGAAAAATTATCTCCTTCTCAGACATTGTCTGGTCACTAGCATTTACATGTGGCATTTATATATATATATATATATATATATATATATATATATATATATATATATATATATATATATATATATATATATATATATATATATATATATATATATATATATATATGCATGCTTGCTTGGTGGCTGCGCGTAACACTGCATATCCTATTATAGAATGTTATTTTATTATATGACTGGTTCAAAAGAAATAAGAAAGATACAGCAATCTATAAAGAATAACAAAGTTATGACAATCGATTCCGAACTTATCAACTATACATCGTAGAAAGCGGTTTCCAAAGTATTTAAGCACGAAATGTAGGTTCAAGTTCCATGACGTCGAATGAAATATGACTCCAAAATGACTATAGAGAAAGAAAAACGATGATTTTGAACATTTTTTTTTTTGTTCTATCTTTATTTTTAATCAGAATTAGAGAACATCACATTTTTCGGACTTTGTTTGAACTTGACCTTAGTTCTCTCATTGTTTCGTTGTTTCTTTTGTGTGTGTGTGTGTGTGTGTGTGTGTGTGTGTGTGATTTAGGTTTTTAACGTAGCTTTAACAACTGTTCAGTCATATCGCTACGATGTCTGCAATGTGACAGTTTATAGTGATGTCTAGCACTGGGGCATCATGCCGCAGACATGTAGCATCATGCCCCACCCAGTCACGTTATCCTGACACCAGGCCGACCAGTCCTAACACTAACCTCTTTATGCTGAGCGCCTAGCGAGGCAGATGTTAGTACCATTTTTAAGTCCTTGGTATGAATCGGCCAGGGTTCGAACCCGCGATCTCCCGCATCCAGGCGTGAGCTCTAACCACTAGCGGTGTTAAGGTACGTGAATGTTACGTGAATATAGGGATATATCTATTATTAATAATGAATATATCGAATACATTTATTCAGTAGAAAGTATAGTATCATGGTATTTTATAAAGTTAATATTGTATTCGATATTGTTTATTAAATTTTGCAATTCTATCTTAAATCGAATTATTACGTCATGTTAATTTCAGTTAATTGCAAAAAATATTTTGCAAAATACCCACTATACTACCAAAAACCCTAACCTGTGGATAGAAATAGGAAAGGAAAACTTTACCTGTTGACGCCGCATTTGTTTGACAAACAATTTTCTGCTCTTCTCTATCGAAATGGTATGCTATTTTCTTGCATGCAATTTGTTATGTTTTATGCTTCAATATATTTGAGCAATATATTTTTAGATTTTATAGTCGTTTGTTTGTCATATACAAGATTATGTGTCCTTCATAAAAGAAAATTCATTTTTTACTTGATTTTTATTTTAGAGAATTTGTATTTTTGTGAGAAACTATTGTCTGCTTTTTATTCTTCACCCTATAATAATGAGATACTTATTTATATATGATAACTATTTCCAGCAGAAAACTGGTTTCGAAACCTGAAGCTGTGTTTTAAAAGTCTCAGTTATTAATTAAATTTCCAGCCTACACACGGACAGATTTTTTAATTTAACAATACATTTCTTCTTTTAAGTATATATGATAAATATATTGTAAGTACATTTAGTTATTCAGTTAATATAAGGATACTTTAAGTGTTTGCATAAACACGTGACCAATAAAGCCTCGAGTTTTATTATTACAGTTCAACCTATAAATCTAACCCAGATTTTAAACTCAGATTTCACCATTCACGAGATTAAATATCTTTATAAATTTATACAATTCATTTTTTTTTTAAAATTAAGATGAACCTTTGAAATTAACCCGTCCCGTCCAGTATGCATTAGTATTTAGTATTATTTAATCAACGAGACGTATTATGAAAAGTCCGGACTACTTTGCTCTCGAATACAATTTATGATTATAGCCAGGACCAATCAATAACTAAGTACTAGTATGCATTTTCTGAGTAAAATACATCATGAAAATAGAGAAATAGCTTAAGAGAGAAAGCAGGTAAAAATCTAGGCGCTTTACAACATTAGACAACACCTATAAGATAAAAAACATATACTAATATTATTACAAAAACAAACACCATGAAATTAGAAAAACATTAAAAAATAAAAAAAAAACATGCTGAGAATATTTCAGGTAGGAAACATTATTAGGTCTTTAAGTTTGTTCTTGCAGTCGAAATAAGTGAGTTTTGACAGCCCTCTTGAATGTGATCACTGTGTCTTTGTGTCTAAGTTCAGTGGGCAATTCATGCCACGTTGCTGGGCCCTGGTTGCAAAAGAACTCTGTCCATATGACTTTGTTTTCATAGTGGGAATAATGAGTATACGATTGTCAGAAGAGGAGCGTAAGTATCTTGCTGGTGCGTACACATGGGTGAGATCGGATAGGTATGTTGGACTAGAGTCCGACAGTGACACGTAGCACAGAGAACAAATTTTGTGTTTGATTCTGGATCGAATGGATAGTCAGTGTAGGGTACAGAGCAGCGGGGAGGTGTGCTCTGATCGTGGTACTCTAAGTATGATCCGAGCAGCTGTGTTTTGAACTTTTTGACGTTTCTGGAGTAGATATTGAAATGAACCAGACATAACTGAGTTACAATAGTTCAGTCTTGAAAGTACTAATGAACACACAAGTGTTTTAGTGGCATCAACTGAAAGATATTTGCGAATTGAGCTGATGCGTCTCAGCTCAAGATATGCAGCCTTGCATATGTTCATGACATGTTGGTGCAATGTGAGAGTACTGTCCAGAGTAACACCTAGGTTTCATACTGATTGTGTGAATTTAATGTTGGCGTTGCTGATATTTATTGTTTGAGGTAAAGGATGTGAATGAGAAAATATTTGTGTTGTGATCAGAATGGCCTCAGTTTTATCATCATTCATCTGCAGCTTGTTACATGTCATCCATGGTTTCACATCAGAAATGCACCTCTCTACACCTTGGATGGTAGCATCAACTTCAGTTGGGTGGCTAAATTTGTATATTTGCGTGCCATCAGCGTACAATTGATGAGACACGGGATGATGATCTATGACACTTGAGAGCGGCTGAGTGTACAGAATGAAGAGAACAGGTCCAAGAACAGACTCCTGTGGAACACAACAACATAGATCAACTGGGCAGGAGTGTATTTCAGTTTCAGATACAATCTGTGTCCTGTTGACCAAGTAGGATTTGAACCACAGTAAGGCTGTATCATCAATGCCAACTACATGCTGGAGACGGTGAAGTAATATATCATGGTCTATTGTGTCAAATGGTGCAGAAAAATCAAGGAGGGTGAGGACTGAAATCTTTCCGCTATCCAACGCAGAGATAATGTCATTAACTACTTTTAGAAAAGTAGTTTCAGTACTGTGGCAAAGGCGATATGCAGATTGTACATTGCTAAAAAGACTGTTTGAATTTAGATGAGATACAAGCTGGGATAGAACAACCTTTTCTAAGATTTTTGATATGAATGGGAGAATAAAAACTGGGCGGTGGTTCTTTAAATCGTTATGGTCTAGTGTTGGTTTCTTCAGCAGAGGCTTTACAATGGCAGTTTTGAAAAATTATGGGAATACCCCGGATGAGATAGACATATTAATAACATCAGTTAGTGAAGGCAATACTGGATCTAAGCACTCAAGCAGCAGTGATGTTGAAAATAGAGGTTTATGACGTGTCATTAAAAGTATTATTGGATAAGAACATAATGAATACCTTTCCAGTTATTCAGACAAAAATAATGTATATGCTTAAAAATATTTAATTGATTTCTTAATACAACAAAGTTGAAGTATTTTGCTGAAACTAAAAAGAGAAAATGAGTAGATATATTACAAAATGTTTTGGGTGGATATAATCGATTCTATCAACGATCTATAGACATGCCGTGAATTGAAGCAAGCACGTAAGAAGAAAGGATCTAAAGAATGAAACCACAGATACCTATCGAGCGTCCAACATAAACAATTCAGAAAGGCAGTACCTTCGAATACGTCTACTGTTGTTCAAAGCTATCATCCAAATTTCAGGAAGGAGATTTTTAACTTCCGATATGTAATTTTAGGAGATTCCATGGTATGTTAATATAAAGACATAAAGGGAAACAAAATATTATAAAATTATGGGTTGTGTCCACAGGACAAGCAAATATGAACCAGTAGAAAAGGTTGTGCAACAAAATATATTGCAGTAGTGATACCTAAACATATGTATGCTGTATACATGTAACCAAGTATATATTCTGCGTATTACCCAATAAAGTCTGTTGCTGAAATGCAACGTCGAAAAATTCACTGGATACGATGCTAATATTGTGAAAATATAATAAAACATAAATGCAATGATGCTGGAGGAGATGAGAACCTCGGATAATACAACTAGAAACAAATGTCTGTGAATGTGGAAAAGCTTTTAAAAGAGGTTATATGTTCAGTCACAAAGGTATACTTCACTAAACTTTTATAATGGACATCAAAACAAACTTTTTAAAAATATTTCATCGCAAATGCGATTGAAATAAAATAGAATTATCTAAATGGCAGAAAATTTTAATGATACCAAAATCAGCGAGAAGGAAATTACAGGCTTATCTAAAACAGAAATTAAACGATTTGAAAATATGCCGCAAGGAGCTACAAGACTTTTTGATAAGATACTAACCTGAATTTTGTATTTTTTCTAAGAAATTAATTTATTCTCATTGAAAACAATAGCTAAAAAGTAAACATTTAAGTTCAGTAAAAGTCCATTTTGAGTTATCAATTTGACTTGCAAGAAAGTAAAAGATGAAGATGGGACATATTATCATTTCAATTACCTGTTACACGTGTAATTAGGAAAGAAGTTATGGTATGCATTGGTATTTTAATAAGTAAAAGTATTTAACTTAACTTGTTGATAATTTTATGCAAATATAAGAATATTTATGCATATGATTTACCAGGATGGATACTAATTAAAAATGTCTGTCTTCATGTACAGCAATAATAATAGCTATTGTGTATGTACTATAATCTAGTTGAGAGCTATCTAACGATCCGCGACATAGACTTACATATATAATCTTTATAAATATAAATATTGTTTTTAATAAATGTCATACGAACTCACAAGATGTAGAAGTACTAGGAAATAAAGTTTGTTATATCTCACCCGTGCGAAAGAGAAATCTTGCTTTTTGCCAGCCTTATTTTTCTTATTTCGGTCCGGTCGTCTTAGTTGGGTGGTCTCGTTCATGGTGACCGCGCGCTAGAAGATATTTATCAAGGGAAGCAACCATTGTTGTCTTCTGCTTGACTCCAGGGAGTTGTTTTAAATCAAACCAACGCCGACATTTTCGGATATTTATTTCACTAGGTTTTGCAGGAGAGAAACAAATAACCTAAAAAGAGGATTCTAACACACAACGTAAAAGATAAGACATAAAATGGGGTATAAGCTAGGGCAAAGCTTGAGTAGTAATTTGTCAAAATTCACTTAAGCATGACAAGGATCCTTCCTTGCTTCTCGATGACTGGGCAACAAATGAAAAATTAAAACAATGCGAAACGGTCATATAAGGCAGATTTAAAGTATTGGACAAATACTTTGCTACAGTTATTTTAGAGCATTAAAAGGTTCATACTAAACATAAAACATTGGGACACATAAAACATCTAGAATACTATTCTGAGGAAAACACTGAGAGACGCGCTATACATGAAGTGTCAGCATCTAACTCAACATTCTCTCAAATGTTTCCTTTGAATTCGTCAAAATCATGGAAATGAATACGATCCAGCAAGACTGACAGGTAAAAAAGACTTACATACTGACTAATATACAAATAATTGAATTTAAAGAATCCGATAAATCAAATAAAATACGGACAGCGCAATTTAGATAATTTCAGTTTGTTAAAACAGAAATGAATTTGTAAATGTGTAAACGAATGAATGAAATAACTGATTACTCATCAAGCATTACGTAATGAAAACAAACTCGTATTCAGAGAGCTTTAAAACCTATGTTACATTATAAGATAAAGAACTTGACTCAGAAAGCAATTTGAGGTCTCTCCAAAATGTATAGCAAGCACATCATACAAAACATTGAGACAGACAGACCGACAGAGACGTAGGGAGAGTTTAGCTAGATGGTACCCCTAGCTACATGACATTTTATAGTTATTATTTGTTATAGGTATAATGGGAAGTTCTGAATGATATAGATGTAATAGTTGATTGGTTTATGGCCCTGAATTTTACCAAGCAAGAGAGGCCCTAGAAAGTAAACAGACAGATCTAACGAAGAATATGGACCGAAACAAACCCCAAACTGTAGAGGCCGTCGGCACTGTTGACATGAATAAACTGTTTGAATCATTGAGTTTGGCCCGAGCACAGCGTCAAGTCTACTAAACACTTTATGGTTTAACAATATGTTGCACATTGGGGTATGGGTGGGTGTGAAGAACACAGAAACATAAAGTGGGGGAGATATCATATTAAAGCAAGACGGCGAATTTGAACTAGAATACTTAGCATTTAATTAGAAACAGAAGAAGACGATGACAGGGATGGACATTAAAAAACACAAGAAATGAAAACGCAAGGATGTACGCTGACCCCTTCTTTCCAGACAGATGTCCTGTAAATATATACAAATGTTATAAATAAAAAAAAAACGTTAAAGTGAACTTATGTGACTCTGACCAACCATTTTACCTTGCCCGTGTAACTCACATCCATGCACGTGGGACAAATAAGCAATGGTTTTCATGGGCACCAGTTAGGGCAACAAAGCTTAACACACAAATGAAAACTAAATGGCTATAAAAGCAAACTTGCCAGATTGTGCTTCTTAACGAATTACAAATTCAAGGGTGAGAAAATAGTTATCTCCAAAATTAATACAAAACAATGTTCCTGACACATAGGCTATACATATCTGGCCACGAAAATCCCAACTCTCTCAATAACTATCGAAAACTTAGTAACAATCAGACTTGTTATGTCAAACCTGCTTTCTTCTAACTTTGTTAAACATCCTCATTGTCCCCAGTTGAAACAAAGATGTAAATACCGACAGGACAAATCATTCACTAACCAATCAGAAGGAATCATTGATCGATCCACACGTTTATTCCATAAGATTTTCTTGTAGCATATCATTGCACTGCTAACAGCAACACTTGCCAATTTGTAACGAAACCGTGAACATTATAGTTCGGACATGGTTTATCAGCTAGGGGCTGTGTTTGGAAGTGTTTTCATACACGAGAGTAATTTTACAATATATGATTTACAATACCAGTATGGCACATATAGCTTCAACCCCTCTAAAGAAAAGGAGATTAATATACGATAGTCACACAGATCTCTAATTACCCATGAATAAACCAGCGAACAGTCGCTCATGCTAAATTTTTCTCTTCGATATTGCCTCGATATGTGTAACCAGTATAGTGTCATTATTTACCATAGAACTTCTTCTAAATTAGAAATTACGAAAATGAAAAGGTTTCCTTCTAATAAATACTTATTATTTATTGATAATTTCATATAACATCCATCTATTAAATATGATAATATCTCAATACTATCAAATATTTTATGGGCGTTTTTGTTGTCAAACGTGAAAATTGTGTCCTTCTGATTGGTATTTCTCGCCACAGTCCTCATTAACATATTCATATTAATGCGCAGTATGAAAACAACATTAACACGTAGCTTTTGGCCTTTCGCGCAATATTTACAACGTGTAAGAAATCTTAATATTAAGTCGTTGATGTTAATGGGTGAGGGTGTATAAGCGATTAATATAATTTGATTCTATTCTGATTTTCATAAAACATTATAATACCGAATGAACTGCAGAAACACGTGAAGAAATTATACTGAGTGATGAATACAGTATGTGTCGAATATACTAAACTATTGTAAATTTGAAGAGTTATTTTAACTTGAAAGGAAAATAATGGGTGTGAGAAATAATCTACGTTGGGGTTTGAACCGAGACAAGGAAATCCCAGCTCCGGGATACATTATTTGTATCCCACTTGTCGGGAGATATAATGTAACACCTTGACTCGAATCTCCTTGTGTTGGTTCAAACTCCACCATGGATTTTATTAATATTTGTCAGTGTCTATAAACCATCAGACTAAAAGTTTACATAAAAGAAAGAGCCAGACATATAGATCAATTATTTCATCATAAAAGCTGATTGTACTACGTCATTTAAAAATTAATATATCTTTCCAAATTGAAAGTCTTTTTGGCTTTTGATTAAAACGTCTCTCTAAATCGAATATTTTACGTCACTATCCTATTTATATTCTAAAATGTCTCAATCTATATCAGTTTGATTATATTTTCATACAAATAGTGTAGAATGTCGTAAGGTGTTCTTGAATAAAGAATTTATTTATGATCCTACTTTCGGATCCTCTTCTTGATCGTCCTACAATGTCTACTTCTCATCCTCCTCATCCTTAACTACAAGATAAACTACCTAAAGAACCTATCCTCCTCATCCTTAACTACAGATAAACTACCTAAAGAACCTATCCTCCTCATCCTTAACCACAAGATAAACTACCTAAAGAACCTATCCTCCTCATCCTTAACCACAAGATAAACTACCTAAAGAACCTATCCTCCTCATCCTTAACCACAAGATAAACTACCTAAAGAACCTATCCTCCTCATCCTTAACCACAAGATAAACTACCTAAAGAACCTATCCTCCTCATCCTTAACCACAAGATAAACTACCTAAAGAACCTATCCTCCTCATCCTTAACCACAAGATAAACTACCTAAAGAACCTACACCAACTGTTCAGCAACCATTATGGACGAACTCAAAAAAGCTATCAGACACTATTTAAGTAAAGACGAGTCGAAGTTACATTGATCTATTTTGAAAATTATACATTATATCATTGTATTTAGAAGAAATTGCTAATCTTGATTTTCAACTCTCTCAGGTTGGTAAACCACATAAAATGTTGTTCTTTAGTACAATATCTAGTCAAACAGCCAGAAGTAACTTTTAAAATCACTCAGCTGGTAAAGACAATTATTTTCTAATCGTCTTCGTTTCAAAAATGTATCTGAAAAGATTTGCAGTTTAAGTTCCCGAAAACCCATAAGTCCAATGTCGTTCGCCATGTTGAACTAAACGTGTTTCGTGGTATCTATGGGAACAAACATAAACTAACTAATTGATGCATACTTCGATACAGGAGGAAAGCCATTTCATAAACGATGTAAGATGCTGACTGCTTCTTTTTTCATGTGCATTTTTTAACTGGAGGTATGAGAGCTTAGTAGAATTAGATTGCAACATATGAGTTTTTTCATACTTGTTGGTCATCCCCGTTCATCCGACATAATTGGCAGAGTTGTAAGCTCGTATTCCGATACCATGACGAGTGCCACACGATAGTTGCTAACGCTGGAAAACATTAGAAAACTACATCAGACTCGAGGTCCGGTTTGCACATTTCACCCATACAAATGGCTTTTGCATACTTGCTGGTGTTGCATCCTAAGAACTAATACGAACGACCGCTTGCTAGTATCATGGTTTATACGGTGTTTGGGGGCATGTTTCATTTCCAGTAAATTCTAATACTCGTGATATATTATATATTCTGCTAACTGCATTATTTAGGTTTCTGGCCATACTGATTCCTCCCGTTGATATTTTGCGCCTGTCTTTAAATATCGGATTTTAAATGTTTTAATGCCTCCCCCTCCCCCCGTGAAATGAGATGGATTATCAGTGACTATTATAAGAGCACTTGTGGATGGTGAAACCAAAACAACCCACATCACTTCTACACCTCCTGATAACGATCTGGTCCATTGTTTGATATATGTTGTCAGAACTGAATGTGTTCTGGACAGTTCAAAGTCAACAGAAACTAATATTTGTTGACGGATGTAAATGTATGATACTTTTATAGTACCACATATACAGAATTAAAATCACGTGGAACTGTTTTCACCAGCTACCCCGAATCAATCAAATTTGAAAAACATACGGCAACGTCATATCTGCGTCAGGTGAATTATCTACTCCTACATACGAATCTAGCGTTGTCCTCCATTTTACACATGTCGGCCCGAACATCAGCCTGGGTTTCGTTTTTTGGATGGACTAATCACGTAATATGATAATTACTAATGACGCAATGAAACCTGTTCGTTAGCTTCTCGTGGGTCTGTGGTTCTTTCCGGGGTTTTCCCGGGTTCTTCCTCCACCATTAATACTGGCCGCCATGTATAGCCTATCGTGTTCTGAAAAATGGCGTTTAACCCAACAACAACAACAACAACATCAAACCTGCTCGTGGGAAATGCAGGCAAGTCCGATAACTCTGTCTGCATAAGCAGCAGAGAGGGTGAACAGACCATAGAATTCCGACAAAACAAATAAAACAAAACAAAATAAAATCATCTCGTAGAAAGGTACAAATGAAACGTTTCCTTGAGATGTTTTATTTCTGTAATGGCCGATTATACTAATAAAACCTTAATTCGAAATAGTAGCTGAAAAAATAAAGTACTCTACGTGTTTATTTATTTTTTTGTTTATTTTTTTGGCGACCAACGTTGGTAGGTACCCTCTCTGCTGCTATTAATTTATGTAAATTTACCACCATACCAAGTTTGATGAATATTTCTCAACGCGTTCTCGCTGTCATTTCTCCTCATCTGTTTCATCTTTATTTGTTCTATGTTTCAAGTAATATTCAAGTTCTGATGGTGGTTTTTCTATTTTTGGATTTATGTTCTTTCTGTGTTTAGAATATACATCAAACTTCTGTATCGATCTCCACCGCAATTTTTGCAAATCTGATATAATCCTCTAACGCCGTTGTTACATCCAACACAACTTCGTGGACCAGCATGAGGATTTTTCTTTATAAGATAATTATGTTTTTTGCAATATTCTCCACGACATTTTTTATCACATTTGTTAGTGGTTCCTTGACGCAGCCACGCACAGTTGTTCATTATATGAATGATATCTTTTAAATTAAATTTATTAATTTATCCAAATATTTTATCAAGACCTACACGATATCTTGTTCTTGGATCATGTAAATTTATTGTTATAAATCCGTGCGGAGTAGCTTGCGCTCGTGAAAAGAAATTTTTGAATTTAATTATATCCATTTCACCACCACACCAAGTTTGATGAATATTTCTAAGTGTGTGTGTGTCTACGCCATTAAACACAACTAAAATGTTGCAGTTGTCTCTAATCACCTTCGGAATTTGTGTATATCGTTGAGTAACATAGATCACGTCTGTATTTTTATGTCTACCTCGGGAAAATATTCTGGCTGGATTTGATTGTTTATCTAGCATCACATCGTCGTATACAACTAAATTATTAATAAATCCGTCTAAAACATCTACGGATGGTGCTTCATCAGTATCGGTTTTAAACTCTATAACATCATTACCTTCATCCAGTAATCGCGCGTTTTCATTGAAATCTTTAAGTACATCATAACGTCGTTGATCATCAGCGGATGGTGCTATTAAACACGATTTATCCCATTTCAACCATCTCATTATCAGATTAAGTAATAACTGCGTCTTACCCGATCCAGATGGTCCTATGATAATCATTCTGATGGAATTTGGTAACGCAGGGTGGTGTTTAACTGGCTCTCGTTTTCTTGTTGCTGAGAAATCAATTATATCCATATATATTATGTCATGAATTTATATTGCTTACGCTGTAGAGTTAAAACTCCAACTACTGATTTAGCTACGGTTACAACAAAAAATAAAAAATAGCATATGGTGGAAAATGTTCTGTATGCGGTAGAAAGAAATTTTCGTTTTTACCTAATAAGCGTGGTGGTGATATTGCTAATTTGATGTCAAACTTTCCAGGTGCTCCATGGGCTAAATACAGCGGAGAAAAACATCTACCAGGATATAATTATTGCGGTCCTGGTACCAGACTTGATATCAGGTTCGATAATCAAGATCAACCAAAACCAGGCGAGGAACCAATAAACGCTATTGATCGAGCTTGTCACGCTAAAAGTAAAAATCTACAAGATAGACATATTGCAGATGTGAAATTAATTCACGCGTTAAATTCCATAAAAAATAAAAATATTAGAGAATCATTAGCTAATTGGTTAGTAAGATCCGCGATGAAAGGTAAATTAGCGCTTGGGGCTGGTAATTAATAATGGAATCGATTTATTATTCACCAAGAGGATACTGGAGAGGCAAAGCAGCAATTGGTAAACTTGCTGATGCAGCAGCAGTTAAACATTCTACTGCTAAAACGTGGTTATCCAAACAAGCAATATGGCAAATTTATCTACCACCACCGAAACGAATTCAGTACGCGTATTTCGATGTCAGTGTTCCTAATGAAGTTCATCAAGCTGATATTCTGTTTTTACCGCATGATACTGTGCGTAGAAAAACATACAAATACGCGTTAACCGTAGTTGATGTTGCAAGTAGATATAAAGAAGCAGAGCCGCTATCAGCGAAAACAGCATCTGAAGTCGCCGATGCGTTTGAACGAATTTATCAACGAGGACTCGGACCACAAGGTGGTCTGCGATGGCCACAGCTACTACAGGTTGATCCTGGTAAGGAATTTCTTGGTCCAGTATCATCGTTGATGAAACAACATAATACCAAAATTCGACGAGGTCATACTGCAATTCATCGTGATCAGGGAATTGTTGAGCGATTTAATCGAACACTCGCTGAGCGGTTATTTGGATATCAATACGCGAGGGAATTTATTCAGGATAAAAGATCTCGCGAGTGGGTTGCAAAATTACCAAGCGTGATAGCTGCATTAAATAATGAGATTACACGAACAACCAACATGAAACCCATTAATGCAATTACAAAAAAAATATACCAACACAACGAAAAGATGTTGAAAAACAAAAAATATTGGGTGACGTTACAGTCAGATATTTATATGAGCCTGGTGAACTTGAAGGTGGTAAAGCGAGAGCGACTGATCCTATTTGGAGTGTTACCACACACAAAATATCCACCGTGACAAGATCCTCAGGTAGACCTGCAATCTACAAATTAGATTCGGCTGCTCCTCAACGTGGATTTACACGTGAACAACTACAAATAATTCCCGAGGATACACAACTACCACCGCGATCGCTTAACTAGCACTAGTGCCAGCACCCAAGGCGCTGGCGCCTCTACGTCGATTACACTCAAGACAGGTCAACATGGTATTTTCTCGTGTATGACCGCGACTATTATCTTTTCTATCTACGGTAAATTGTCTTGAATCATTACTCGAATATCTCCACAGCATTATGCAATTACAACTGGCGCAATGATTATTCTGCTGATGTTTTAACTCAATAATAAATTCAACATCAAGATCAAAGTCACGTTTATTTTTTTTATCAGATTGTTTGTATCCGATTAATTTTTTTCTTATTATATCATCATCGATAATGTTAAATTTATCAACGATTTCAGGAATTATAATTCTACGTAATTGAGATATCTTTCTGACCCTCGATACCGCTAAATAGACTAAATTTGACCACTCGATGTGATCGTCTACAATCCAGACTCGTGTATCAGAAATAGTTAATCCCTGAGACGAGTGGATCGTCATAGCGTATCCCAACACCCATGGAGATTTGTCAGCGCGTAATGCATCTTCGACCACACTGATATCAACGGCGACAATATCATTTAATACGAGATTCTGTTTTTCAGTCTGTCCTGGAATATCAACATTAATATTCTGTTTTCGTGTATCTGATGATCTATAACACAACGGTATGGGTAATTCTGAGTATTTTTCTTTATGTAGTTGAAATAACTGCTGTTGTAAATCGTCTCTGATTATTTTTCTGCTTGCTACGATCAAATCGGTGGGTCTCCATAAATTTAAAAAATCACTCATTGAGGTCTCTGAGATCACTCCACGTATTATTTCACACTGAATTTTGTTTGATTGTAATCTGATTAATTTTTTAAACTCCTTTAAATTTGCATCGAGAGCTCTATGATCATCATCTATTTCTTCGTAATAATCAACGAAATTTTTTAACCAATCATGTGGAAATGGTCCAACAAAAGGCGGCGGTTGACCATGATCGCCACACATTATTATAGCGGTATTTTTCGTCAACAACCAATCAAGAAACGTTTTTAATGTATCCAACGACACCGTGCATATCTCGTCCCAAATAATTATTTTAGGTATATATTTTTCTCCCATTCGTTCAGGAGTCCATGTATCCCCGCGCCACCGAAAAAAACTATGATACGTGCACGATTGTACTTGCCGCTGTTTCATCTCGCGTGCAAGTCTATGTGTGGGTGTCAGCACGATCATATCTGAATTTCTAAAAACATTAATTGCTCGAGTCGTTTTGCCGCATCCACCAGGTCCATTGAGATATACTGTCTTATATCTAGTTATTGGATCACTCAACGATGGTGCTTTCGACATTTCTGATATTGTATTACCCTTACGATAAAAATCTCTCATTGGAACATCTGCTGATTCTGTATAATTGTGTAATAATTCTTTTTTTATTCTCCACGAACCCCATCGTTCATCATTACTTGTAAATTTCATAAAAGATTCTAAATATTTACTTGAAATATAAAACGAATCTGTTGCGACTCTGACTGCGGTCTCAGGAAATCTATTAATCATCGATAATAAATTTATGGAAACATAAGCCAACATGGAAGATCTTAGATGAGTATACTGTGGGGAGACGTCATTTATGTAACTAATGATCGTACCCAATTTTGTTCCGTCGGATAAATAAACACTTTCTCAATTTACAAATATATTTCTCGCTGTCGTATCAGCGATTATAAAATCGTACTCGGCATCATCTAAAATTAATCGTGCGTGATGTCTTTTATGATCATATGCACCACCTTGAGTAAATTTACCTATAATTTTTCTACCGAGATCTTTTGCGGTTTTGAGTTTATTCTCGAGAATTTTAGGAATATCATCTTCGGAAACATCAGGATATTTTTCCTTAAACTCGCTAATAACTTCATCGAGATTGATAGAATCTGACATGGGCAACCAAACTTTGGTCTGTGCATGATATGATATAATCGCCTTACTGACCAGCAACGATGTCAGTATCGCACAATCTAGCATATATCGTAATAAAACTATAGGTGCCCAACGTTTTTCACAAAAATGTCTACCAAACCAAACATAACAAATCTTGTGAAGATTTTCGTTAAACTCGAATGATTCAATACAGGCGAATCCAGTCAGATCAAAATCAGGTAATGGTCCATTAATTGCCACTCGCGTCATCTCGTTTGTAGGGTGACCAAATCTTTTAAAGTATACAGAACAATCTCCGTATCCTAGAAAATTTCCCGGATAACATGCAACCATATCAACCGAAATAACATCATTGTAATTATATTTGGTATTCCATAATCCGCCATGTCCGTATTCGACGCAACTTGCGCGTACGTCCTCGAGTAAATCAAATCGTGTTGGTTTCCATGAATTTTTTTCTCTAGCAAAATGAGCCGCAACAGATGGAACGGTAAAACAATTAGTTAGTAATTTGTCAGTATTTTCCGCGTGCTTGCACTCTAAAAACTTCTCCGCGAGATTTTTCATCTCGTCATGGAGGGATTCTGTTCGATATATTTCACCATTTGGTCTGACAAACTGATCAAATTCACCTTCCTCATTACTTTTAAATAACCATACTGATACAGGATCGTTTTTACTTATTTCGTTAATAAAATCAAACATACTCATATCTGAGGGGTAAAATCTAATAGTTCGATCACGTGGAAATATTGTTACTGCGCTAGTCCATGCATGCGCGTTATGATCAATAATATTTATTGGAGCTCCTTTCGATTTATATTTAGATTCGTACAGTACCTCTCCCATTATTGTCGCTACGGTTATTGGAAATTTTAATATTTTTCCTAGCTCAGCAACATCTTTTATTGTAGCACCGGTATCCTTAACTGAATCAGCCCACGAGCTTATTTTTTCACGCCTTAAATCAGTTAATCCATTTCCACGCATCACGTTTGTAAAGTGTTCTATTACTCGTTCGGCTACATAATTTAACCTTGAAAATTTCATGGGTGCCAGTTTATCAACGTTGGGTTTTTTATTTATCTCATAGATTCCATAAATAACCG
The DNA here is from genome assembly GCA_028554795.2 of Sinohyriopsis cumingii. Taxonomy (NCBI): domain Eukaryota; kingdom Metazoa; phylum Mollusca; class Bivalvia; order Unionida; family Unionidae; genus Sinohyriopsis; species Sinohyriopsis cumingii. The sequence continues at coordinate 766,862 of JAPYKE020000118.1, read as the reverse complement.
CTGTTACAGGATACGCTCGCTCATAATACGGTTTGTCAATACCCGTCAGTAGACCCGGTCTGGAATTTTTACTTAATATGACAGTTTTATTATTGCCAAGGACAGGATCATATTTGTCACGGATAATCCAACTACCTGTTTCTGTTAATACAATAAATTTTACTCTGAAGAAATATTTTTGATTGCCCTCGTATTCAGCGATGTAGTTAATGATAGTTGCCGCTCGCTTGTCATTCATTGTGGCGTCCTTGACAGTATTGCGTATAATCTTGAACGTTGACCATGTATGAGATGCACCATCCGTGTAAAATTCTTTCTTGGCGTCGTGAATTTTCGAGATCAGACTTTTATTTTTCGGATCAACCAAATCTCGCACTGGCAAGTCTGGAGATAATCTGTCGAGGTTGAATTTATATTTAGCAGGCCTAGTTTGGGATAATCTCTCAAACTCATTCATATAATTAAAACAAATATTTAAATAAAGAAAATTATATATATATACAATGTCTCAATGCAAATGGTTGATGATCGGCTCAGTAAATCGATGCAACAAATCCTGCAGAAAGGAATTTTGTTGGATGCACTCACAAAGCATACGACGAGGAAGTCTAGGACCAATACCATGTCTGCGGTGTGGTATTGGAGTGCGAGGAAAAACAGGATTATGTGGAAAGTGCGGTGGAAAACGGTTCAGAGAACTTAAAAGATATTATGACAAAAAAAATAATGACGGTGAAAACGCTATAAAATCCGTGGAGGATTACATATCAAGATTTCAGACAAACAATGATTTAAACAAATAATATTATTGTATATATGGAGCAAAATAAATTTGTCCCACATCCCACAATAACAAACTATGAATCAGATATTAATGGTGTCATCAGACACTGCAGGTTAAAAAAACCAGTTGGTTATATTAATAATCATGGTTATCTAATGTTCACATACGAGGGAGGAAAGAAACATTATCTGTGTCATAGATTCACGTATGAATGTCATAATGGGATGATCAATGACGGTCTTGTTATTGATCATATTGATGGGGATCCTCAAAACAATAATTTATCCAACCTTCGTGTTGTCACGCAAAGCGTGAACTCTGCATGTGGTAATACAGGAAGATGTAAAACAATCGGAAAGAGGGCGGTAAATTCCACAAACACAGAAATTGGCGAAGTAAATATATTTCGTTCGATGCATTCAGCTGCGAAATATTTTGATATTCACCCGCATTCAGTACAAAAAGTAGCAGAAAATATATATAAAACCGCTTTCTCGAAAAAATATAAACAGAGAATCACCTTCCGATATCAATAATTATCATTACCACCTCGAATTAATTTTTTTAATTTATGTCACAGAATTTCCCCCATACACTACTTATTTTTTGACTCATGAAAGGGAGGCAATTTTATGATCCTCGGTATATGGTCATAATTATCTACGGTTTCTAACTTACAAAAATATGCAGTTCGTGTATTTTTCTGTTCTATTCGTGAAACATTTAGAACAACACAGCACATAGACAGCATATACATTACATCTAAACTACAGAAAACCGACATTTCTATGCCAGCTTACTGAGTGTAGAATCCAGCGTCTAGTCTGTATCGAATTCGTTCCTCTCTCTGCCGCAGTAGAAAGAATTAGATCGCTGTTATCCCACGAGTACGAGGAAAAGAAAACAATTAGTACTCGCATAAGACTGTTAAGAACAATTATGTTAGCGAGTAACCCCGTTACTGGTGAAACGATCCAAAGTAATAATTCTGGTGAAAATGAAAATGAAAGTTTTGGTAACTGGGGTCCCTGTCAACGCTGACCACGTGTAGATCTTTGATCAGAAATTGATGGGCTAGAATTATGTAAAATGATCAAATTTTCAGAAAAAAAAATAAAACATACTTCAGAATAATTTTTTTTGCAAGGCTGATTAATTTGTACCGAACACACAATCTGATTATTTTGTACCAAACACACAATCTGATTAATTTGTACCAATCACCATATCAGTAATAAAAAAATATTTTATTTATTTTGAAATATTATTTTTTTTAAGTTGATCGAATTTAATACAGCAGTGAGTCTGATCTCTGTTACAAATGTTCTCGATGGAGCTCATCTAACTGTTAAGAAATCCTCGTGTCCGTGTTCATCAATAACTAAATTGATCCGTGTTTTCAAGTACTTCTTTGTCATGTATAAAAACACTCACGTGCTGGTACATTACATAATATCTAAGATTTCACATACAGATTTATCACAAGTTCTTCTCCACGTATGTCAATTAAGCGATTAAGGTGGTCTGTGAGCTTAAAATTTATTCGTGTTAACATATTATTGTGACACCGCAGATACACAGGATTAGTTGGTTCTTGCACGATTAAACTTCCGGGGGAAACTTGTGGTGTAAATGTATATAAAATATATCCTTGTTGAGCCTGATTTGATCTTCCGAGATCTATTTGATAACTGCCTTCGATTACGTCACAAACCAGATTGACCACGAATGTCGATGTTATATTAACGATTCCCGGAGATATGTCTCCCGCCGCCATGTGGATCATTATCATATCTAAGAACGGTTGGATGTGGTTCTAGTTTTTTCCACGCATCAAGTATTTTAGGAAAAAACTCATCAATGACATCATTGACAGATTTTCTTAATTTATCTGGATTATAATCAGGAAATTTAAACGTTACAATGTCAGCTTCGGATATTTTGTACTTGGTTGCGAAAAATCTTCTATGATCGCCCGATGATTCAAAAACCAGGTTTATGATTCTATTATGAAAATATTCAATAGTATCAACTATATTATTTAAAATTTCTACTCGTTTAATAATTTCTTCACGCGTAGATGTCAAATCGGACAAATATTCATGAAAAAGAATACGTAAATCAACCAGTTGTTCTTCGTGATCTGAATTTACGATATGAATGACATTATTGATATTCAAATCGTAAAATGAATTACCACCATCAACGTTGTGTAAGAGCAAGTAGCACTAACCAGTTTTCTCGACACGAAATTGATCCCGTTTATCCCATACACGTTTTTCTATGTTCCACCAGAAACTTGTATAATTCATTTTAATATTATGATGAAAACTTTTCGATGATGTAAAATCATCCCGAGTTGGTTCTGGTAGTCCTTCATACACCGTGGGAATTTCAGGCCAGGCTAGTACGGATCTGATTGAAGATTGATAAATATCAACGACGTAATCGGGAGAATGTATTTCAATCGTCGAGGACAGGGTCGGTTCATAAACATTAATTGATATTTTTGCTTCTTTTCCGGTTATTGATTTTATTCTACGCTGAAATTCCTCATTGATTTGTTCGACCTCATAACTGCCAGTTGGTATTCCAACAACAACCCAGTCAGGTGTTCCATCGGGTATATTTTTACTAGCAAATGCAAGCGAATTATTTGCTGGTGTACCATGAAATGATTTTGATCTGATATTTGGCCAGCTGTAATATACCCGTAATTGCGCTAGTGCTATTTCTTTTACTGGAATTGCAGTAGGAAAATTAACACTAAATTCAGGATTAGACGAACTTACCGAGATCATCGTTATCTTTGGCGGAGTTGTGTTGGTCACGATCTGCTGGAGTAATTCTGTCATTATTAATACTTGTATCTTTAATACCGATACCTTCGTCGTATATTTTAGTCATCATTGAAAACTCGAAATCAGATATAATTCTATCACTGAGACTCGCTGATAACAACGAGGATAATTTCGAGTATGCTACCGTCGCTGTGTGTAATTTTATTATGTAATCGGATAATTTTTCGTTCGTGCAAGTACATATTTTTTGCGATGATATTAAGCACACCTGCAATAGTTGTTGCTGCTGAAATACAAATAGTTACAGCTGCTGGTGCCATCATTGTCACCGCTGATAATAAGACACCGGTTCCAGCAACAACAGCGGATACTGAATCAACAATTACATCAACGATAACTAATCGTCGTCGATATTTTTTTACTTTTACTGTATATTGATCGACTTGATCTTTTAGCGCCGCCTGCCATTCACGCGCTTGATTGTACCTGTATTGTGCACCATTCATATATTTTTATGCAGTAACCAATTGAGGTGTTTCAGCTACAAATTCCAAACACCACCAGTAAGATGTTACGGTTAATTTCTCATCAGCTGCTTCCAGGATAAATATTTCTTCGGTTCCGCTATTTAATATAACAGATACAACCCCGGAAAACCTATCGGTTGAATGACGCCATGGAAACGTTGTAAATATTTCAAATTTTGCAGCACTGAACACGGACAACCTGTACACGCCAGTTACTGTTGCGGTATATTTGATAGTTTTATTTTGCTGTGACCATGTTGCAAAAGCCGATGATACCGTGTATACGATGTTTGTGATATGTCCGGGAGTTATTCCAGCTGAAATTTTAATCAAATTGGTTTTGTTGATGATCTCAGGAATTCCCGCTACGATGTCTTGCTGTGTTTGTTTGATCGTGTCTAGGTTAGTTTTGATATCAACGAGTTTTATATCAATGGTGTGCGGAGTGCCAAAGAATTTATCTATGGATTCGTCGGTTTTTTGAAAATTTCTTCGAAATCTTCCAAAAGCGCCCACGTGAACATCATACTCGGCCCGCACCGTGGATAGTTTTCCATCCACGTTGTCGACGTATTTTCTTGTTGCTGCGTCTTCGTCAGATGTTGGATTTCTTAAAACTACTATTTTATTTCCGTTCATGCTGAGTTCACCCGTCATTGTGTCGCCGGTGTTTTTCACGCGATTAGCAACGCTTCTTGCAATTTCATTTCTAATTGTTGCTAATGATACACTTGAATCTCTGATTTTACCGCTGTCAGTAAACACGGGAATATTATCCGTAACTGCACCGAGTACTCGTCGAACTATATCATTCCATCTGATATTGCTCGTTTTTAGTTTACCATATCGATCTTGAAAAATAACAACTTCATCTGGGTCAACTCCAGCCAGGTTCATGATATCAGCGAGGTCATCTTTAGTCGCATACTTCGACAGATCAACGTCGGATTTTATTTTCTTACTGGTAGAAGATCTTCTTCCGTAAATATCAACCATTATAATAAGACCTGTTGTTTAAAACGCTTTACGCGCAACGAATCGGTTACTTGTATAATCATGCACAACTTTATGTGGTGGTTTGGATGATTTTGATATAGCGTCGAGTACATTAATTACTTACATATTGGCGGATCTGTCATTGTTTGTATGGGTAGCGTTGAATGCCAAACTTTACAACCAGAGGTTCTTGCGTGAAGTGGTGCGACATACTTGATAAATTCAACGGGTGGAGCTAACCCGTACGAATCAAAATAAACGATTCCACGTGGATCAACCGCGTATGATACCCAATGAGTACCGGGTCCTGAATTCGAGTCTAGATTAATAATACCTGTTTCGAGATTGTTTGGTTGTTTCGGTAATTGATCTCGCATAAAAACACCTCTAAAGGCTTTTATTTTTAATTTTTTAGTAGCATCAAGTAAATCAAAATTTGATGCTGGAACGTCTAACATGGAAGCCTTAGGCCTCTCCCCAACCAGATCCTGGCAATCTTAGACCGCGTCCCTTTTTTTGTATCCATTTCCAGTTGCTTTCTTTAGAGCCATTTCAGCAGCTGTTCCAACAGCACCTAATGCGGCTGCTTTTGCTACAGCTGGAGCAGCAGCAGCTATTAACGCTGGAATAGCTGCAAGAAGTGGAAATATACCACCTATTTTAACCATGTCTTTGATGGCGCTCGGGGAAAGATGAAATTGAACTCCAGTTTTTGATTCCAGGGCTTTATTGAAATGTTAAATCTGATTATTTGTCAACGATAATTTGTTTGGACCACCACTAATCTGATCTCGTTTTAGTGATATTTTAGTTCCGCATTTGTTTGCGGTTTTTGATTGAAGCTTTTTTACCTGACCCGGAGTCAGAGTAACATTAACATGACTATACGACATTTTTATATAAATAATATTTTTTCTGAATAATTAAAGATTTTCCACTGGTCCATCAACGACTCTCATTCGACCACTACCACCTTCAAGTAACATGGCTTTATCGCTAAGTATGACCGCGATTGCTCTGTAATCAACATTCCGGTATCTAATGTTGCTTTGAGATGTATATCAACGACAGATTGTTTTGATAGCTCAAGATGTTCTAATGAAAAATAATAAATCGGATATAAAGTTCTGAAATCATGTTGCGATATTTGCAATCCAGTATCAACATTTTGATCATGTCCCATGAATGACATTAAACGATGATATGCACGTCCAATACGATTCTGTTCATAATTTAGTTGTATATTCTCTGTTGGTTCTTGTTGCCCGTTTATCCGTAAAGAAATATCTGTGATACCTAGTTTATCAAATATCATGTGAGAACGTTCTTGATTACCTAATCGATCATAGTTCTGAAAAGCAATAAAAATATGTCGTGGTGCAGAAACACCCTGTTGTGATGCTATATGCCATGTAAACTGACCGTTAACGTTAGTTTGCATGCTATCCGTGCTTGTTGTTGACCATGACAACAAGAATTTACCACCAGTGTCCATGAAAGAAATCAACTTTTGTTCTTCTGCGATCGTTGGAGTCATTACCGGCATCCACAGTGAAAGTTTCGATAATACTACTTTACCAGCATCAGCAGCGGGTCTCCACAGAGCATCATTATCATCACCTTTTCTCACAAGAACAACCGTGTGTCTAGCTCCAAAAATAACCTTTCTAACATTTCTACAAAATCCAAAAATATGCGATAGTGGAATTGTACATGAAAATCTTCTATCGGCTTCTAGCAACATACTTTTACGCGCTGCAAATCCCAGGTTGAAATTTTCGTTAGAACCATGAACCACTGGCGCCACATCAGCATCACCGGTATTGGCATTGTTTCTTGGTCGTCTTATATTATACGGATCGCTTTCAGGCTGACCAGTATTATCTTTCACAAACATCATTGTAGGACCTGCTGATCTTGTATAATCATCAGAATATCTTGCTAATCCTATTATTGTTGTAGCAACGTCGACATCTTTCTGAATTGATTCAATATTTTTTCCATCGATCATGTAAGTGGCGCTATCAAACAGTGCCATGATCCCGTTGTTGACAAAACCACCTTTATCGCATCTGCGTAATTAGCATCGTTTGTTCTTACAATTGTACCTTCTACCTCAAGAAAAGCATCAGCGGGTAAAAAGTATCTACTTGTGTCATGAACTTGTAGTTCAATTCTTCCACGTTGATTTGGTACTCGTGCGTCATAAGAATAAAACTGATAATCACGTACCGATTCATCCTTAAGGACGGGTGCTTCCATGTCAAATGCTGTGTCGGATACGCGCTTGAACATTTTATTATAATTATTTTCGTCTAACACGTTGATTACCGCGTTCGGGAAATTCCACTTCCGGATATCAAACTTGAGACATTATTTGCAGATTCACCGAGTCCTTGATCTGCTAACGCTGCTAGTTTTTGATTTGCAGCTTGATTTATTATTTTACTGACATCTGCAGGCATCACCTCAGTACTTGGTAATTTTACTGGTGGTTGTCGTTTTCGTCGCAATAATCGTGCTAGTCTTTCTTTGATCGCCGAGAACGCCTTACCAGCAACATTGACAATTGCACCAGGAGCTTTATCACGAACAATATCAATGGCCTTCATCGATAATTGTTTTGCAACGGGTGCTACTTTTGGAGCTATCCTTGTAAATAATCCCTGAATAACATCACCAAGTCCATCTCCGTAAGTAGCTCTGTAGATTGGTAATCGTGAGTTTACCGCTCTGACCTGTACAGGTTTGCGATGATTATTATGTATTATCATCTTATTTTTATTTACCATTTATCTAACAACTAGTCATCAACAAGTTCATCGATAAGTTCTCGGTAAACGCCAATATCCATGATACCACCTTGAAATAATCGCCGACAAATATCAGCTGCTTCATTAATTATTTCTGGTGAATTATTTCCGGCACGTTTTCCTCCTATGAGAACCTCTAACCGTGACACATCATTAATGATATTATCAGGACATAAACCAGATCCTGTTTTAGGTTCATCTTGAGGTGTTTTAAATACTGGTGGTTGCATTACCGGAGTAAGTACTTCAGTGATGACCGGGGGTGTGTCAGGTGAATCACTTCTTCGAAATCCACGTGGTGAATCTGTCGGTGTAAATGTCATTTCCGGCGCAGGAATTATTTTACGTAAAAGTGGAGGAAGTTTCCGCCGGGAGGGTTGTTCTAGTCTCTCTCTGTGAAGTATTTCTACTTCTTTATAAAGATTTTTATATTTCGAATCATCATTTCTAGCTTGTCCTTTATTTGCATGTATGCGATATATCCATTTAATAAAATTATCATCTTTTGTTTTTTCATGAAGGGGGTTTAAAACAGCAGATTTGTCAGATATATAATCTAATATTTTTTCGGGTAATTTTTCTATTTCAGTATTTCTAATTTCTTCAACAACCCCTTCCTTAAATTTTACAATTAATTTTATATTTTCCTTTACTGGCTTGAATTTAGGTGCATGTTCTTTTTGTACGTCGGCGAATTCAGTACGAAGTTTTCCAATTTCTTCAAGTATTTCTTCACCAACAGGTGGAGGCTGAGCCGCAGCTATATTAATTGGAAGATTTCGTAAAATCTCCCCTGTCTGTCTAGTTCTTCTTGCTATCTCCTCAGTCTGCGCTGCAGTTTGTTTTGATACCGGAAGAAGATCCTCTTTGATGACAGTTGTAACTTTCTTAGTGGCTGCAGTGACGGGCTTAAACAGTTTTTTAGTTTCTTCTTCATACTCAACTTGTGCTTCTTGCTGCGCTTGCAGATTTTTTCTGAATGAGTCTCTGACAGGAAGAAATTTTTTAATTGCTTCTAATCGTTCTCGAGCTATTCTTGCAGTATGAGATTCCGAATGTACCATTATTTTTTAATATAACAATCTTTTAATTAATATCAGCAGAAGGGGTGTAAATTTAATTTAAAAGATATAATTCATATAATGAACAACTGTGCGTGTCTGCGTCAAGGAACCACTAACAAATGTGATAACAAATGTCGTGGAGAATATTGCAAAAAACATAATTATTTTATAAAGAAAAATCCTCATGCTGGTCCACGAAGTTGTGTTGGATGTAACAACGGCGTTAGAGGATTATATCAGATTTGCAAAAGTTGCGGTGGTGATCGATACAGAAGTTTGATGATATATTCTAAACACTGAAAGAACATAAATCCAAAAATAGAAAAACCACCATCAGAACTTGAATATTACTTGAAACATAGAACAAATTAAGATGAAACAGATGAGGAGAAATGACAGCGAGAACGCGTTGAGAAATATTCATCAAACTTGGTATGGTGGTAAATTTACATAAATTAATAGCAGCAGAGAGGGTACCTACCAAAGTTGGTCGTCAAAAAAAATAAATAAACACGTAGAGTACTTTATTTTTTCAGCTACTATTTCGAATTAAGGTTTTATTAGTATAATCGGCCATTACAGAAATAAAACATCTCAAGGAAACGTTTCATTTGTAAAAATCTGGACCTTTCTATGAGATGATTTTATTTTGTTTTGTTTTATTTGTTTTGTCGGAATTCTATGGTCTGTTCACCCTCTCTGCTGTTGCATAAGTCATCAGCCTAACTATAATAAAAATCGGAATGTTAATTTTTCCAGCAATGTTGATAAATTGTTGAACATAAACACGATGATGTGTTTGTAAGATAGAACAAGACCACGTTATGCTTTATATCATGTACTTTATTCCGAACGTTGCTATGAAAACGAGAACTTTTATTAACAGTTCTATGTTAGGAGCTACAAGATCTAAGTGAATCGTAGCGAGATTTATAACACAAGGATATAAAATTACTATGGCTAGATTATATTTTGAGATTTCAAATGTTAGTATTTCCATTTCACGGTGCCACGAATGAGTTACTTTCAACTTATTCAAGTCTGTGTGCATGTAATTCCATCCGAAGCTCCAAAATTGGTCCGTTATCTTTTCTGGTGCATTCTGTACTGATTTAAAAATCATCCGATACGCAAACATTGACACCTGTTTATTGGTGGATGTCCGTGGTTAATGCAGTGTCCACCTAAGCGCGCGCATCCTCCGTCCGTACATCCGCCCCATCCTATACTGATACAACCCTTTCCCTGCGACGTTTCTATCATGCATGTTACGATCATCGCGCTAACCATCAACATCATCAGGGTGCGTCCATAAGCCATCTGTTAAAGAAAATAATGAGCGTCTGAATGATCGTTTTCCGTTTTTTTAAAAAGGATTCTAAATATCGCTTTCCTGAAGCTAGACATATATATATATATATATATATATATATATATATATATATATATATTAACATCAATTTTTGTACAGGCAAGGCGATGGGTACCGTTTACCTGCGGACCTGGGTTCGAATCTCCGTAGAGTACGAATTAAAAATGCTCTAACCTGTATGATAGTATTATTTGTATTAAAATAATAATTCTGCCTACTATTATCATGCATTCTTTTTATGGAATCCAGGGACAGCACTTTCCGTTTTGTCTGGTGTGTATTTATAATTCTCTATAATAAGTTCTATATACCTTGATTTCTTTCACAGGAATCAGGAATGACTCTAGATACATGATAATTAATTACTAGGTCGTCATGCGAGTGTGTCTGCTACACACGAGTGCATATAACACCGATTGGGTAACATCATGTTTTGGTGATGTGTGCTTAGTCGTGAGGAAATATAGGTTCGTGTGTGCAGGCAAGGCGACGGGTGCCGTTTACCCGCGGAACTAGGTCCGAATCTTCGTAGAGTACTAATTCAAAAATTTCTAAGCTGTATGATAGTAAAAAATATATATATATATATATATATATATATATATATATATATATATATATATATATATATATATATATATATATATATATTACGATTCCTTGCAAGAAGGAATTATTCAATAGTTTAAATTTGGAGATACGCTTCATATCCTTTAGACTGTTTTATTATGAGGTAACTAGACAAAGCAGTATGCTCTGCAATCATAATTTATAACAAAAAATCGGCCACTATGAGAGATTTGGTTTAGCGCAAATTGTAAACATTTCCTATGTTCATTGATGGCTATAAATCATTCAATAAAATGTATATTTTACATAAATAAAAGCAAATTAAGAAAGGTTCTGCTTGAGACAAGCGCGGTTGTCTGTATATAAAAGGTATGAATGCTTGAATATAAAAATTGCGACTACTTGTGTATAAAATGTATGAATGCTTGTATATATACGGTATGAACGCTTGTAGATAAAATGTATGTAATCTGTAAATAAAGGGCAATGAATATCAAATATATTGTCTATAGGTGAAAACTCTTCTATCTCATGTACAGAAGACCACATCTTTGAAAATTACAAATGACTTATAATGCAACAATCATGCAGTTATAGGCACTTTGTGCAATAGCATGTAGTCGTTTAATTAGGTGGAGTATGAAATATGAATCATAATCATGACCGCTTTAGAACGAGTACGCATGCTTAGTCATTGAATTCATATTCAATGATAACGACAAAAAAAGAAAGAGTGGGAGGAGAGTAGAGAAGTAGAGGAGAATATTACAACCAATAAAGTTGAAGAAAGAAAGATTACATACCACCATGGATTTCTCCAACTTCGTGACAAGAGGGTCCTGTTGCAACTGTTTCACATAACAGTTTATGAGTTCCTTGATAAATAGCTTAATATCAGATATGTATAAGTCGAGTGCATTTGAATTTGAGTGGGGTTCTCTATACAGATGTACTTGTTCCTGTTTCTATGCAAAGCACTCTCGTTGCGAATTATTGGGATCTAAATTTGAAGAAGCATGGGTTATGATGTCAGCACCCCTCCAATTTTTGAAGGAATCGTCCATTGCGTTAAACTTGATGGGCACTTAAGGTTGACGGTCTCTCTGTATATTTATCCATTTAAACGGATCTGACCACTCAATATATATAACTCAATATATATATATATATATATATATATATATATATATAACCCGGACACAAAATAATTGTTGACACTAGTTCCATTTTCGATACAGGCTAACCACAAAATATAACCTTAACACAACCACCGTAATGACTGAATCCTACAAATTTCAGGACTGTAGGAATTAGATATTCTCACGCCAGGACTAGTCATACTCCAAACATCGTAGAAATATGACTGAACAATTGTTAAAGCTACGTTAAGATCGAAATCACACACACAGTCATTTGAACTCGCTCGAAAATTTGTTTCAGTAATTGATTATAAATTTATTCAGGATTGTAGCATGAATGAACAGAAATATACCCAGAATATTTGACACTGTGACTCTTGGATACATAATTACAAGGTGTCAGCAACATCACTGACAAGGAAGAAAAATTGATGTATTGATATATATAGGTATTCGGGTTACAAATTTAAATAAATCAACTCGAATAAATGTATGCAAACATACTGGTACAATTTGTTCGCATTACTTTAGTGTTAGTTGTATCAATCGTCGTTTGTTCATTAAGGTAATAGACGAAATACACCTTTTTTGGCTAATGTTATTTAAACCCTTTATAAACGCCTTTCCGGTAATTGTTTGTCACACAGGTAAAATCTACTATTCTTTACATAGGTTGTCGCTAATTGCTTGCACAATTATCTAGAATGAGCTGTATATTTGTATATAAGCTACAGAACTTTACGTGGCACAACATATATTTCTGGTTGTTACATTGTAAAGGATTTATATAAATTTTGTAGGTATCAGTTTATAATGTGTTAGTATAAAACTAAAAATGCGCGTTTGGTAATAAAAACCACAAGTACACACTCATGGTATCTATGTTGTGTGGACTTCTTGTTGTGTGGACACAGTTGTGTGGACTTCTATCTGATCAGTGTAACGAAGGATATATCTCATCTGGCTGGGTTGAAAACTCTATGTATAACCGTGATGAAATCATCAATTCTAGAAAGTGTTTGAAGTGATTTTAAGTAGCATGTGCTTACGAAATGCTTGTAAAATTTCACTGAAATGTTTCTCTGCAAATAGCACCGATATTCATGTAGTGTATTTCAGTATAGTGGCCTAACGTTTTATAACAATATTTGGTGCTCCTAATGAAAATACACAGTGATTTGAATGAGGAGATCCTTGTAAAGGAGATGGAATGATAAGGCTGATTGCGTTATAAACAAACAAGTTGCTGAAATTACCTATACGTGCAGAGATTTTGTCAATCCTGTATTAATAGAATGTATCAGCTAGATTATCTCAAAGATTGACGCTGTTCTTTCAACAGTATACACTATATAAAAAGAGCTCAAAAGAGAATCGAAGAATTTTCACAAATTATTACATTCATCTTAGAAAGTGGTAATAACTACGAAGTTTATTTTACGCTATTAAGTACCATCTGCTATTTTGAAGTACATACATTTCAATAGAATCTGTTGTGATTTGAAGACTTTACACTTTTTAAAATGATATTGAATTCAAAATAGGTACATCATTCAAATGATCTGTAAAATATATCAATATCCTATATTATCATGCTGTAATTGCTCTAACATACACTAAAATACATTTATTTATGGAAGAGGAACGTTTTTGAACATCGGGCCATTGTATATAAAAAGCTGGTGTCACTTTTGTTACATAGTGAATGCAAATATAAAAATTACAACTAGAGCTTAATATAGTTATATTTTAAAACAAATAAATACATTAACAACCAAAAATGTAGAAAAGAAGTGCAACGTGACCGACTTCTTCAAAGAAGAGTAAAGCTGTCATTCATGGTTTTTATTTCAGAAATGGGAAAGGAAAAAATGAAAAGACATTTTACATTGCCCACACTCCAAGATAATGTTAGCACTTCGAAGCAGAAAAGGTAAGTCGTAGTAAGCAACGTATGTGTTCTGTCATTATATATATATATATATATATATATATATATATATATATATATATATATATATATATATATATATATATATAACTGAAATTATCATAAGCAGGGAAAGTGTTTAACATTTATCTTAGTCAGATTCAACAGATATCATGTATGTAAACAATTCAATCTAGTCTTGAAAGAAATGGATATAACCAATCTTAGCAGAACATACTAAACAAAACTATTCCCTCAGCGAGCTATTTCCACGGATTTCTAGTATTTTGCCAGCACGTGTATAAGTTACAATGGTCGATGTATGGGGCTAGGATTACATCGATGCGTGTGTTCTTTAAGTTCCATTGATATTGAAAATTCTCCATCAGTCTTTGCAAACATTAATTATCATGCTGAACATGATTCCATATTAAAATGACTATGATAAAACAACGTTAGCCCCTTCTCGACTCCTAACATGTTGACTTCAATCTTTGAAATACCTACCTACCTAACAACCTACCACAAGATGACACGAAAGAAATAAAATGAACATAATTTCACATGATTCCAATAATAGAAGTACTATAATTAATAAGTCCCAGGGATTCATGCTATTTTTCTATACAAAATATTTATTATTTCTTGAAAATCTGTTTTGGAACTTAGTGTTATTGTACCCGTCTGTCAGCCTAGTTTTCGTAGTAAAGTCACAGTCAATCGGAACCTTGGAGCAACAGCACCAGTAAATGCCAACTTAAGCAATAACGATTACCTTGATGCGTCACAACTAGTGATGCTTCCTAAGAAACTTGTAGTGTACTATTCTCACTCCTCTATGCATTCATATGTATAATAGACAGTTAACCTGTTTAGTATCAGCCACCACAATATTCAACTTTACCATTAAACAAACACTTGTATTGTTTCTGTTCACTTCACAGCTCATCATGAGACTACTACGCAAGATAGGATGTATCTAGTATGGATACTATGTGATGATAACTAAAACAACCACTTGGCCCATGTTAGGAAAACATAAATTGTAGGTCTCAGTGATCGCCTTGTATGTAGGCACGCTGCACTAGCATACATACGTGATTCCAATTAATATGTGTTATGATTGGAAAACAAAGGGACCCAATAAATGGACTTAAAACATACAATTTTGACAGAATTGCAAAAGCCAAATACATCGGTCGCACAGACCTCTTTTTGTAATACGTTTGTAGAACCTATCAAGATGCATCAACACATAAAGGTTCATTATTCTAAGCTCACGTTGTCATGATCTAAAAACGAAAACGTGACAAAACGCAATAAACGATGTAACTACAGATCACAATAATGTTGTGTTTAATAATGTATGAGATATTAAGTAAAATGCACATCACCATGGAACACAAAATTTGAGCTAGGTCCGTGAAGCCCAAAATATTATCCACAGTGATCTACAAATAAAATGAGAGACTTGTGCCCATTAAATGCAATTCCACACCTAGTGTCATGACTCTAAATAGGATAAATTGTATATAGCATACCAAACATAAACGTGGTCGTGAGCTACATGCATAGATTTAACATACACCGGTAAGTTGTGAAATGTAGGTCATCACGACCTTTTGTAGCAATATGTGATACTAATATAGGAGTATACACTTATCTAGTCAGATGATTTTCCCATACATAGTTCTTCAACCAAGTTAGTGAAGCGAGTTATATGTGGCACCGCGATTAACTTTTGTGATGAGGGTCTAATACTCCGCAAGATCCATCTCGTCAACAAGGTTCTAGAGTCTATATATAATAGGATGTATAAAGGTTTAAGAAATGAGCTGAACGCTACAAGAATCGTCGAAGGAATCCATGACAAGTTCATTTTTAGTTGTAATCCCAAGATATCTAGACATCCTATAAAGTATTTCAGTTAATATACCATTGAAGATGATTAACAAGAGCATGATTTCAAGATGGCCAATATGTCAACCATAATGGAAGCCATAGTATTGTAGTAAATTTAGAGTATGTGCACTTGGTTGTAGTGCCCCGTTTTAAGCAATTCTTAGATTTGTGTGATTACTTGTTTGATTATTGGAATTCGGCGCCATGGAAATATTCCTGGCCCGAACTAATGAGCTAATGAATAGGAGCAAACGTCACAGAGTGAAGTGTTAGTGTGTTTCCATGATGTCCCGGTTGACTAGTAGTGAATTCCGACCAAAACCGAATGAATGTCCCTGTCGTAAAATAGTACATATTAAAATCTAGTGGTATACATTGGTAGCGTGACTGCAAGGACAGTACTTACGGTATTAAACCGGTAAATTACACAAGGGCATAAATAAAAAGGGACTTGACAGACACCGTTCATGTCGCCATGTGGGCGAATATGGTGCAGTTATATCGGCGAAATGTGCCTGGAAAGCATACATTGACTGGCCTAAGGTGGCGGAGTTAAAATAGTTCCCATTGTTAGGGAGTACTCATATATGTTCTAAGGCGTGAACGGTTGGTAGCACGGAAACATAATGAAGCCAAAACACGCAGATGTACGGTTGATAGATAGTTGGCAGTTTGGTTTATCTGTGGTCTTGCATTAATTAGAGGAAAATTTAGGTATAGAATGGACACGTCGGGCTTTCTGATTTACAACTGAGGTTGTATGGAAGTCTTTGGAAAGTCGGGGAAACTTATGACTTCTAGCGAGAATCGCGCCAGGGTTTGACAACCGCTCGGTCAAGTAAATACCCGTGTGCGTGTAACAGTATAATCATATAAAAGCCTACTGTACAACATATGACGTCTTGCAGTGAAAACGCCATATCAGCATTATTTTGGATATCTGAGTGAGGCCACTTTTATTTATGACTAACCAGACAATAGGATGATTGTGTGGGTAAGGTTTCGTGGCAAACTTGGAGCTTAGGAGGAATAACGAAACAAAACGTGCGCTAACGGACTGACAGTGCAAAGTAAGTAAATTTAATCAAATAATATTGAAAAATGTTCAAGTCAGTCAGCCTGTAGATCATTTTATATTTTTCATAATGAGGAAATTCAGGCTTTTAATACTAGCGAAGGATATGAAATTTTTATTTGATTACCTTAAAAGCCTTATAGGTAATGACGACATTTATAAATTCATAAGGTCTTGAAACATGGGCAAAATGTCTGCACTGGATACAGTGAACGAGTGTGTATAATACGGTTGAACATATGTTGCCTTATTCACAGTTTTGTTTAATATATATTTTCATACTTTTAGTTTGTGATAGTAATTTATATCGTACACTTACATGAAAAATGCCTGATTACTGACATTGAAGGAATAGTTTTACTTAGTGCAATAAGAACGTTTTTACCCATGTTTCGAGAAAAAGACAATTATGTGGACACAAGAAAATGACTATATGTCCTGAGGATCAGGTTGGATTTAGGTCAGCTATGTATCTACTAATAGATAGCATATTTACTCTTAAAAATTCCAACGATATACAAACATTGTTTAGGAAGATTTAATATACATGCGTTCGAGTAGACCAAAGCAGCATTTCATGGCTAGTGAGAATTAATGGACTTATGTAAACACTTGGGTTTTGAGACCCTTGATTGCAGCAAGGAGTAGGTAGCATTGATGTCTTTGTTACAAGGAGTATTGTGTGGTTTGAAATAGTGCGTATGTTATTTTGACTTTTTAAGTATTTTTAATAATGTTTCAGTCATATCGCTACGATGTCTGCATTTTGCCAGTTTATAGCAATGTCTAGCATTGGGATATCATGCCGCAGACATTTAGCACAATATCTCACTCAGTTATATTGGCTGACACTAGGTCGACCAGTCTTAATACTAACCTCTTAATGCTGAGCGCCAAGCGAGGCAGCTTTTAGTACCAATTTTATAAGTCTTTAGTATGATTCGGTCGGGGTTCGATACCGCGAACTCCAGCATCGGAAGCTACAAGTGGATTTCTTGGCTTGACTCTTGTTTGATTATGCAAACTTTTGTTCTCTCATACAGAATTATTTCCTCTGATGAATTATTGAATCGCACTAAGTAAGCCGCTAAAGTCTTATTATAGACTGAATGTCAAAATAGATGTATAGACTGAGCCTCCAATAGTATAACATGAAAAGAAAGATGGATTTGTACAGTAATACGGGACGAATTTTAAATTTACAGTTTTCTTGTAATATGTACGCAAGTATCTACCTGAATAGTATGAGTCCAGATGTATCGATCACTCAAGTAATGCACAGAATAATAAAGTTATTTTACTTTCAGATCTTTTAGTGTTAATCGTTCATTTCTGTGTATTGTCTGTTCCAGACTAATGTTGTACCAATTAATAAATATTAATAATCATCATGATTCAAACATTAGTGTATATGCCAAAGTTATGAAAATGTTACTATTCTCAATTTCATAATGTTAATATATGTCTACCATAACTACATTTTTATATTATTTAATTTGCATACTTATGTTTGAAAAATCCCGATATCCTACAATTCAATAAAAATATTTTATTATTGTAGTTGTTTGTCTCTTGTATTCATCGTGTAGCATTGTGTGGGGCAAATAGTGGCATTTTGTGCATTCAGTATATCTTCTCATTTGATCATGTCTTTTGTTTTACCTCTTGTATGAGCTGATCGTTTTAATCCACTCAAAATCGATAATGTTCCCGAAATCTGTCTAAACAGATGTTTCAGTTGATAGTTAAACGGTGCACAATTATCTAAACCATACCAAGTTCAAATGCCAATCATCGCATAATAATAGCATTCGGTTAATGCACAAAATGACATAGAATGAAAAGAATCGGTTCACTAAGGATAGCTCACATTTCTCATCCCACCTCGTGTTTCATTGTCAAACAGTACAAATAAAAATAATTAAAGTTGGTCACATTCTTATGCAGAATTTGTTACTTATCGCCAGGCACGAAAAGCATTCATGTAGATTGTTCTTTCTTAACAATGGTATTTGAGGATACCGTTGCCAGGTATCAGATATTTTTGCTCGTCGAGACAGATATCAATTGAAAAGAACCATGACGCGCACAGTTTACTTAAAGGTAAAAGCGGCGACATAGTAATTGTACAAGTAAAATCAGAACATATTTATTTTTATATCGCGTTTTCTACGTTTGGATCATCAGAAGGTCACTGCAACCTGCATTTTTATCTTTTAACTAAAATTGGTGAAGTGTTACTGTTTATCGAAGGACAACATATTGTATCCATAATGTGTACAGCCTAGTCTACATGGTGGGCCCGTTCTGACTACTGTTGGATCATTATGTGCATTCAGTGTTAGACATCCTATATGAATTGTTATGCATTGTATATTGTGGTAGGTTTCCCTCAAATAGGTTAACATTGTACTGGACATGTAAATTGATATAGGAGTTAGGCAAGTGAGCTGCACACATTGCTTGTGAGGTCTTGCCCCATTTGATATTGTTGTTTCTCTAGAAATACTATTTCAGCCACAAGCAAAATTTTGTATGAATCTTCAAAATTGCCTGCTCGTACAATTACCTCATCTGCTGAGGTAACAACAAAACAATATCAATATCACCAAAAGGTCGACCTCGAAATCAAATGATCTGATTTGTCTTTTGGCTCCTTGCCTAGAAAATGTGTTCTTATTGCTTGATTTTTAACTGCATATGTGTGATTATTCTACAGACCTGATTGCTACGGTGGAACGAAGAGTCGAGTTGGGTCAGATGTTTGGTTGAGTGGTGTGGTGTGGGCAGGTATTAAATGAGACGAGCAGTGTCTTTTATAAATTGTCCGTTGTTTTTATTTTGTCTGCGTTATTCCAGCCTATAGTAGATCTCAACAGGAACAAATTCGGAAACTGACCAGAATGTATGTCGCCTTACTTTGCATATTATATTAAGTCGCCTTACATTACATATTATATTGCCGACTTTTTAACAATATTTGTCATATAATGTCCTTGCATTGTTCTGACCTAATGATGCTTTTCCAAGTTTAGAAATCAGGGTATTTTATCGCCAGTGCCAATCCCTCAATCACTATGTAAACGAGTATAAATCTGATTCATGGCGTCTCATTCTTAAAAACGGCAGTTATAGGTTCTCTAACATCCTAGTTACACAGCCCGCATTTCTGTTATCACCACTAATTGACAATGGCATAGGACGAGTCCAAAATAGTCGTTGATTCATATTCAAGTATTAATACAGGAATAAGATGTATGTCGATTTACGGCAAGTTGCAGAGCAAAACTTCTGATATTAAGAGACTTTTTGATGTTTCAGTATTTTAGGTCATTTTCATTGGATGTGCACGCCACTTCATGTCGTGAAACAAATGTTAAGCAACTGTAGAGGTTCTCTTAAAATTTGTGAATAGTGTGATCTCCAAAAATATATATGTGTTATGTCTTGCTAAGTAAGCTTATTGCGTGGCATACGTTTGATTTTTACATATTCATTTCAGTATCAAATAGACGGATTTATTTGTCGTTGCCAACGAGAATCATACGCGTTCCATGGGATGTGCCTGTACCGATAAGGGACACACTAATATTGCCTAAATAATAATATGGCACTACAATGTATCCAATTGAAGGAACAAAGCTTTGAAAAGTTGGAATTTATTATTCAAGTCTGATCTTTAATTCTGCGTTGATATATATTTAAAACGGCATTGTTTTGAATCTGCACGTTCAAAATATCTCTGTTCTCATTATGAATATTAACCACAGACACACCTGTTTGGATAGAAACATTTCGCATGTCATAAAAGAAACAAAACAATGTGCCTTTTGCAAAATAAGTAATTAATCGTGTAAACGAACTTTCCAACGCCTAATGATATCACAAGGCATATGTACTACCAGCATACACAAAAGTTTCCGACTAAGGATCTGCCAGAGATAAAATAGAAAATGATATTTTAAAGGTATTAGCGCAAGGATTTTGAAATGCAATTTGTCATTGAGCTCGTAGAAGACATAGTAGTAAGCATGTTTTATTATATGTAATACAGTCCTGGCTGCTCAAAAGAGAACATTGTAACAGAAAAACGTTTCTAATGACTAACAATATTATCACAAAATTAATTACCTTGTAGACCTAGCTGGACACACAAGTCAGACAAACAAAACCATTGCAAACCTCCACACAGATTACGTGCTAGAGTCTTGACAATGATGATCCATTTGTCTCAAAATATTTATAATAGTAAATAATTTATAATTATAACTTAGAATGAATTCGCCAACTTTGCAACGCAGTTTCAAAAGATCGCAAAAGACGCATTTTTCGAGTCAAAATCTCAGCTTATAGTCAATAAATGGCAAACAAAGTACGAAAATGGATCAATGCCTGACAGCTTGCGCTTGGTTAGATACGAGAATGTTTTCAAGGACACAATTAAAGGTGATTAAATCAAGACTAATGTTGATTGTGTTTTCTAATGTCTACATAATCTCGGAAATAGGTACTTCATTCTTAGATAAACACTCCGATATATTTGTTGTTAAACTAAGCCTGGGGAGAAGACCATTGAAGCTCAAGAGGCTTTGCGGCATTTGTACAGTCATTTCATACAAATTGCTTTGGACGTAATTCCTATTTGCCAGACTATACTAAAATTTCATAATTCTAGGTGCTACAGGATCAGAAACGTATCATCTTGAGACTTTTATATCGATTACGATATGTACATTGATGGTAATGTTCCCATCAGACGTTTGGCTTAATCAGTCCTCAGCTACCGTTCGTCTAATGTATTTCGGCAGACAAAACACATATATCTTCTATTATAGCTTGGAATTACCCAAATATGAACCGCGTACAGTGCCCATAGCATTGTTGTTTGAAATAAGGATTTTCATCACACAGCACTTGACCGACTCTTATCAACCTTCCGGCCCAGTCAGCAAAGCATACATTGGTAATAACCATGAAGTTGTTAAAATCAGAAACGAATCTGAGCCCTAGTAATTTAAACGAGCCAACCTGAAGCCCTTCTATATAAATAAGTAACCAAACATATAAATACAAATTCGAAAAAGATTTTTTTTAAACTTTTTCAACGGGTCTTTTTTTTAAATAATTTCATATCAGTAATTGGAGTTCGCTGATACGTTTTCAAACCCTAAGCATTTTCCAAGGATTACTGATTATTTTCAAGTAGTAAGCACCAATAAGCAGGCAACTTTTGCGTATCTGATAGCTATGACTTATGAAGTTTACATGTCAGAGCTTTAAAGTTTCGTTATTACCCTTAGTGCAAGCCATTTCCAATGCCTGTTCAAAAATCTTACAAAAGTTATTATGAAAACAAAACCCCACTTTTCTTACAATGACCTTCATCTACGTAATCACAATATCAGGACACTTATACCATATATTAAGTGTGAGCTCCATACAATTTGAGTCAAGGTAGGTGGTCTATGTGTAAGTCACCCACAAACGTTTGCTACGGGTAGATCCTCACGAACTCATATTTTTTCTGCTGAAAAGAGTTTTCTTTTTCTCACAGTAACCTTGATATTTTAAACCTGAAATCGATGGTTAGTTAATACCATCTCTAGTACGCCCTTCCGTAGAAGTGAAAGCACATTTTTCTTTAACATACCATATTTGACTGGTGGAACAGCATGGGGGTCCTTGACTAAGGAGGAACTTCCAGGTAGCCAGTATCCTCCGTTAACAATTAAGACGTCCCTCACATCGTTTGAGTTATACTTGCCAGACACTCGTAAAAGAGGGTAAGATATACACCCACGAACACAGCACGAGGTTGAGGAGTCAATCAACCGACGGGAGGATGGCATCAGGGTTACCAGATTTCTTGACCATTTTCGACGGACAAACAGCTATAGTGTTGTTCTTCATGTCAAGAGATGATAAGAAGTTCTTCGATTCCAGAAGCGCATCCGCTTCCTGAACAACGCCCTCCCGTGGAGGATCATGAGTACTTAAATGCAAGCCTAGAAGTTTTGGACAGATGTCTCCAGCATGCGCTATGGCGAATTTGGGAAAAAATGTAACTCTTCAGTAGCTGAGGGACGCTGTCGATAAAACGAAAGATGTATGCAAGCCTTTAGCGATAAGCATACGTTCCAATATGACGAGCGTCTAAACTTAGAGGCGGGGCTTGCTACCGATGAAAATGTTACCCTGAGATAAACTAACCCAGATGGGTAGTGGCTTTAAGGGCAAGGTACACGAGGCATCTCAATTTGGGATTCAAGGGACACAGTCCCTCCTGAAACTGCGAAGCAAACTCCGGACCCTAACAAAATCTTCGAGAACGGATCTTATCGTGAGGTAACTCCGAAACGTATCTCCAAACAGGAGATAATCATCTTGTCCTCTAAACCTGAGTGCTTGTGACACAAAGTCCAGGGCAAAAGACGAAAAAGTGCGTTAAACGCTGTATCATTCAATTAGATTTATGAGGCAGGGGACCTGGATTGAGGAGGAGGTGCTATCGCAACATGTTTTGTGTAAAACCCATTAAAGTATACTAAGACGACATAACGTTGTCGTCACGATCTTGATTCTGGGATTCAAACATTTGCGTCTCTATGTATCTCTGATGCCAGGAAGCAGACAGAGAGTGACACTGTTTCTTAACCTTCCTCGATTTTTGAAGAAGACCAGACTCCTTCATTAATTTTAGTTTTCGGAAAAAGCAGATGATACCGAGCATTGACTTGCAATACTAGCCCTGCAGGTCATAATGCCCATGGCTTCATAAATGGGAAGGACAATTTACTTCTCTCAAATCTAATTTCGTAGATATTAAGGGGGGTTATAGATAGCTAGGCAACAGGGAGTGGTCTTGACGTAATCCCTGTCCCCGTACCGACTGTGACCAGCACTAGCAGAACCGATGCCCGGTGCGGGGTTACAAGAAGGGAGGGACGTCCTTTCACTCGTGATTTTCTTCTCTTGAGAGAGACCCTGAAGCTAGCTTTAAAAGGCTCTGACTGAGTCCGGACAATCGTTAAGGGTCGAAAGGCGTTGTGTGTCTCCAAGGAGCTTAATCCCATATGCTCAATCAATTCTTTAAGAGATAAGGAGGAAGGAGGTCCTTTTATCGTCCCCTTACAGGTGCGTCTGCTCCTGCGATGTACACTTTTAGCCATTTGTATGCCTCCCTGTATCAAGAAGCACAAACTCGCAAAACACGTGTTAATTGTGGGAAATGCAAGTTGAAACGGCTGACTCTTTCAATATTTTACAAGTTCTAAATGTTCAAACAATGTACAGGAAATCATTAATAAAAAGTCTTGAAGTACTTACTTTTAGCTACATAACTCAATAATAGTGTCGGCAGTGCCTGTCATTCGCACAAATACCCTATTAAGTTTGGTCTTTAATTTTCCGAGTTTGTATCCTTTTCCCCACTTTTTAGAGGCCATAGCACGTTTTAAACATCATGTCATCGTATGTTGTGCTTTTTATCAATGCATATCATCAATTATATTTCAATCACAAGATTCCCTCCGAAGGTTTACACATGAAACTTGAATAAGCTGGTGAATTACCATTAATTTGTAGTTCAACCTTGAGCATCGATTATTATGATGTGGTTTTTTGGCTGATTGCTACGAAAAACAAATACTTCTGTCAACCATTCAAACAAGAAAACAATGAACCTGTTACCCGATAAATATCAACTGATTCAAACAGTAGCCTTTTTAGATGCTAAAAGATCAGTACTTGCTTAAATGAATTAGATGTTACTACCGACATCATGTACTGAATGAAACTTGAAATATGTGATGAGTAGCATTCCTAGTAATCATGAACATAATACATCCCCAGCAAAAACATTAATATTAAAATTTCCTTCGTTAGGGTACATAAATTCCAAACTTTTTCCATCTTTGTTGACCTAAATTTCAGTTGGTCCTAACATCAGCTTTTCAAACGCTCCTGAAAGTTTATAATGTTCTATCTCCTAAACATCAAATCTAAATAATGCATTCTGCCTTCGACTAACACAGGACACTGTATAAATTTTGCCTGGTATTTAACAGGATTTGACACAATACACCGTATCGCAGTCAAATCACACACACACACACACACACACACACACATATATATATATATATATATATATATATATATATATATATAAAGAGTGAAATGTGCATTTATAGTTACAATGACATTATCCCATAATAAGGGTATGGTACTAATAGATATGCACACAGTCATCTAATCTGATGATTCTATCGTGAGCTGAACTTTAGAAGAAAAAAATAATTTAAACGAAGTATATGAAGTATGAAAAATAGGTTATCGTCATATCGTTTTGTGTTGAGGGTGTAGTATTTCTCAGACACATTAACTCGCCGATGTTCATGAACACATACGTTCTCATGTAGTACTGTCAGTTGAATCCCCTGGAGATGTGTTAATGAAGAAGAGAGCATGGTTTACACAAAATCTTATCTCGTTTTCGTAAAAGATAGCTAAAATGCTGGTCATATATGAAAATGAGACTAAGCTACAAAGACAAGTTCACAGAAAATACAAAGTTCACCAAAAAACCGATTAGCCTGCCAGACGCATAGCCAGAGCTACTCTGGTTTAAATCCTGCTCCAACAAGGCTGGATCGGTCGCCCTGGTGTATTTCTTGACAAAAGCACATTATTTCACACACTTCTGCAAGTTATAATATTTCACTCTTGTGGTGACGTCAAATCCCCACCAAAACCAAATCATTGACCATGTAAGAAACATAAAGAGCTACATAATGAAATAGGCTCAGGCATTATTAGCACTTGCCGCAAGTATTATGTTAATGTGAATTTACATGTCTGTACTCGGATTATGGCGCCACAAATCTAGACACCCTCTCTGAATGAGCAGTTCCAAGGATTATGTAGCATGATCATTGCAATAAAATTTACGTTAGGGACAAATCACTAATATTATGCTGTTCTCATCCCCACCGAATTTGTTTCATTATACAGTCGTTCTTGGGTTACCAGTATATCAGTTTCATATTCTTTTAACTTCTTAACAACTTCACGGATGTATAGTCCGACAGAACTGGTTGAACAGATAATGATATTGATACTAATACTACTATTATTACTATTGCTAACAATAAGAAGAAGAAGAAAAAAAAGAAGAAGAAGAAGAAGAAGAAGAAGAAAAAGAGCAAGAAGATGAAAAAGAGGAAAGTTAATAATCTTCATTTAATCTGAACGGACTGTCTAGCCTAAGGTTTATCCAACAAAACGTCGAGATGTCTTAAAGTGCGCAGTATTTACCTTATGTAAATTAAAATATATGAATTAGATAAGAAAGGAATTGTCATGGATTGGAGGCATTAAAATAATACAGCTCGTAAAAGTATATATTTTGATCTAAAAGAACAGTTTTTATTTGTATTTAAAAACATCAAGATTTGAACAAAGTTTAACAACAACGGGAAATGTATTCCAAATTGTACGGACCACTGCATACGCATTCTGAGATGCTTAGTTGATTCACAAAAGGTCACTTGATTTGGTTATAAACATAATAGTACTGAGATTACCTAGTACCAGCTTGTTTTGAACTTCGTACGGGACAAATTGGTTGCATTCAGCTCTATCTTTGAAAGTTAATTATTCGAGAGTTTCAAGCAAAGTTTCATTGGGCGTTGAACATATTGTATATAAAAAAGCTATTGTCACATTCGTTTGCATGCTTCCACTTAATTTAAATAGAGAAAATAAAAAACGACTCCCGCTTTTGGAACAATTAATAAACTGAAGTAGCATGAAACAATTTCAAATGTGTTTATTGATCTTTCCTTTAAAATAAATAACATATTTACTAAAAAAATTTAAACGAAGGGTTATACCTGGATAGCTGACATCCTGACTAGAAAAAAGTATCTTCAAGATTGACAACCACAAAGATAGCACATGTTTAGCTCGTTTCATCGTGATAGCGTACAGTTACACCAGACTGAACACCAGAGAAGCATATAATGACAAACAGCAGAATGAATAATTACTCTTTTTCAAAAGGCAGGGTTATTTAAATATAGAATGTCATGACTCAGTGAGAAGCAGAGAATTCAAGAAGTGTTATCTCCTCCCTATACGTTAAAGGTTTGTTCTTCAGTCATCCGTGGAAATCATTTTTCTGTCAGACAATTTACGTCTAGTATCGTACAAATTTACTTTCATATTATTACCATAGTCAAAGATTTCAATAATCATGAGCAAACTTTTACTGTGTGGTGAGAGATGTTGTAGCTGTTTGCAGCTGATTCTCTGTGTTTCCGAAGAAAACATAATGATTCCCAGTTCCATTTGCAAATGACAATGTTACATTCAAGACTAAATGAAACAACTGCAACAAAAAGAAACTTGAATGACATTTACTTGAAGCGTGTCCAAAATGTAAACTAATTGTCAGTAACAATTTATAAACCTACAAATTTGAAAACCTTGCTTATTTTATAAGAACAAAAAACGATGTTCTTCTTAATATTACGACGTCGTCGATTTGGATCATTTTAGTGTTACATTTAGTGATATGTTAAAGAATCACAGGCAAGAGTAGACAACTCAGCAAAAGTAACAACAATCCCAAGAAATAACAAGAGAACATCCCATAGATTTGATCTATCTTTTTTACTATGAGCATCCCCAACACATGATTATTAACATTGTTAACTTCTATGCCGCAAAGCGAGTTTTGAAAAACAATGTATTTTGAAGTCTGTATTTTGTCAATACCGGACTTGCAGCGCGCTCAGATGGTGTCATGTGGAACTCTCTTCTTTAAATGGTCCTTCTCAAAGTTACCCAAAGGGACCCTTTTAGGCCCACCCAGGATTCTACTGCTCATTCTGTTTGCTAGTGTAAATATTAATCTTCCAAAACAACACTTGATAACAATTTGATAGTCTGCATGTGTATGTCTGGAGGTGAATATAAGTGCTGGTACCCTTCCATCTCATTCCCATGAGTATACGCGCTACTATAATTGTCTGATACCCTACCCACATTCATTTGGTACACGGGTGATGGCATGCTTTTGATATTGTCTATCTAACTGATCTCTTGTATTGTTAGTGATCATTCCATCGTAAAATGTAGACTTCAGTTATCACATCATTTCCGTCCCATGCTACCAACATTCCTAACCACAGTCTTCAATATCTATGAACGATGTGATTTTTATTTATCACTTCATTTACAGTAGATATCATCTTTGGTATATGGAATGTATAGTGTTCAAAAATGTTGAAATTAGTCAATCGGACACTATTTTAGTACTGTTATATCCATGTATCCTAAATAATGGTTAACAGTGGCCACCGTTTAGCATTACAAATGGTCATGTGATCTTTGAATTCAATGTTAAGTGACTCCTTATAGGCCTTATATCATCCGACTAAAATCAATTATTTCATCATCGGTTAAAAAGGTTAAGTGTTGGTCAGTGAAGCTAAATGTTGATCAGTCAGGTTGAAACTTGATTAATTAGAATAGGAGTTGCTCATTAAGAGTGGATCTCGGTCATAAAGAATATATGTTGGTCAAACAGATTTGGACTATGTAAGAAGAGATGTGTGTTGGATTTTCATTAAGTACGTTAGATATCCATGGTGACCTGCATAATGTTAAATACCGTCCAATAATGTTAAATTTCCGTAACCGCCTTATGGTTCCACACTGTAAAATTCCCACGACCGCTATGGTGCCACTAGTAACATCCAATTTTTATAAGCTCGATACAGCACCATATTAACTCCTTGGAACGTATATGATTCCAATAATAACTTCTTGAACAAGCAGTGATGTACGTATTATACTAACTGACAACGCTTACCATTTATGTGTACAAACATATTGAACACGGTATTTCTATTTGCAGCTGCCGAGAGCAAAGTTATTGATACACTTTTTCACGTGCTTATAGGGCATATTTACTAGAAACTTTTAACGATGTTACATGGAAAAAAGCTGGATACCACACAGTAATGTATCAGTTGTATAGTTCGCAAATATATAACTGGGACTTCGTTACAACGTGCTTGCTATCTTTTGCAGCCTAGCCTTCAGCCTATCCCATTGTCCGGTGGACAACGTATCTTAGAGTTAATAGATCATCTCATCCTCTGGTTAAACAGCATCATGGCCACATCAGCAGAAACCACAGTGAATGTTGATACTCTTGCACTGCATCCACGAGGTAAGCGAGTTTCTACCGCCGGCACAGTGTACGTGCCACAGTAAGTCAATAAGCCAACCGAGCAAAGCAAAAGCAATGGCACGATCGTCTAACAGAACCAAAAGAATACTACTATTGGTTACGACTTATGTGGCAAAGGGATACATAATATATCTAAATTCAAACACAAACTATTTGCCGATAGTTACATGGCATACATTTTCAGAGTCTATCTTTGATATGTAGTGAAATTATGTTACGATTTGAAGAGCTAAAGAGAGAGAGAGAGAGAGAGAGAGAGAGGGGGGCGGGTGGATGGGTGGGTGGGTGTGCAACATCGTAAACATAAAAATTGCTTATTTCCGTTATATCAGATGGTTGTATGGACACATTACTCTTTTTATTCACAACAAACATAAATATGTTTATTGATACAGGGCTTATAATGGACCCTCTTGTTAAATTGGTTCAATGTATGTTTCTCATGATACCAGTGTGTACATACACGGTTGCAAAGTGTAAATCTCATAGTTTCAAAGTTATTACAAAGAAGATAAGACACGTGTGGTAAGGATGGAAAATGTGGTCAAAGGTTATTGCATTTATTAATGTATCTTTTAATGACAGCTAAGTGTATACATGGTCCTATGATGTGTGCCTCAAGAGTTTCTATGTTATGACGCACGGAATAAGTCCCTGGCTAGTTATGGACCCTGGGATCAGTCATTAGCACCTAGACATTTTTATCTTCGTGCCTATATATATGGTAATAATGTGGGAGTACCGATGGCTTCATTTTTATACCCGACGAGATGGGTCCTTAGGGTAGGGTAAGTGTAAGTTAAATGTTCGATTATGATTTTTTTTTTCTTGTCGTTTATTTTAGGTGTGTATGTTGATACCGAGTGGGAATCGCAATAATTTCCATGCTATGAGCTAGAGACTAAGTTTGGGCTGGTAGGGATAGATACTGCGTATCACCAAGAGAATCCTATCCGTTATGTGTTATCATATGGGCCATTGATAACATGTGTCAGCTCTCAGACACGTGAGACATGCAAACACTTATTTGAAATGTAAACTAACCTCTTAACCGCCACCCCAGATTCCTTATCAGAATTAAAACCTGTAGGAACAATTTACAATTATAGGAATAGCGTCAACCCAAGTTATATTTGCTTATTTATAACGGTGTAGGAGACGTTCAAGCATATTTACACGCGTATGACCATACGTTTGCATCACAAAAACTCCAGTCTCCTTTGAAAATAATAGAGTGACAGCACTAGTTTCCACACAGAACCTATAATCACACGATCCTTACTTATTCGTCACTCTCTATTGTAATACTGCAATGCCCTGTACAAATGTCAAACTAAAAGTAACTACATAGAGGATATTTGCTTGAAACGAGTGAATAACGGATATATTTCATCGAGTGGATGAAAAACTCAGTATTTTCACGAGTTTTTCACCCACGAAATGTATCCGTTATTCACTCGTTTCAAGCAAATATTCTTTTTATTTTATGCTCACATAAGTTGGCTACCTAAAGTTTGTGACGCAGTAAATTAGCAGATTTCTTACGGTAATGTCAGCTGTTTACCGTACATGTTCTGCTGTGCTATGTGTACCTGCGCACAAAATTAGTTCCACATCAGAGTGATAAAAAAATAACTGATATTTCCAGACTAACAAACTACAAGTTTCAAGTATAACAGACAGGGATTATTAATAATGACAATGACATGTACATAAGTTAAAAGTAGTTCACTGACAGAAAATCAAAGGGAGGTAAGTATGTTTTGACCCAAAAAAGTAGTTCCTGTAGTGCAGTGAAATATCAATATTATTTTAATTAGAAAATCGAGTAATTCACTGCTTAGCATAAAATAAAAATATATATCTTCAGCTTACAAAAGTACCGCACACGACTAAGAAAAGTATGGCAACTGTTCCTATGTAACAAATGGCAAAATCTATATAATAATCATACTACTACTACTACTCCCACACATATTATTATTATTATTATTATTATTATAAGCGACAACAACTTGACGATACGAGGACGACGGTTTGACTGGTTGTGGTCATAAATCTGTGCCTATTTTTTAAGTTCAGAAATAGAATAAAATTCATTATTTGCATATGTATACGAGTTTTTAAATTATTTTATAAGAGTATACATGTTAGTATCGACGTCTTCATCTTTCTTTCACAGCTGACTATGAACCTTCATACACTGGTCTTGTAACGTTGTCTTCAAATAAGCTGATGGTAGTAGATAAAGATGCGTTAAGCATCTCGCTATACAGTCGCAGTGATGGAGATTTACTGGCTGGATTATACAATCTGGCGTCCAGGCCCTGGAATATATGCAGTTGTGTTGTACAGGGGAGAACGAATACATTCGCGTTGACATTGGACAACGGTCAGATACAATTCCTGTCAATTGTCGACACAGATCAATCAGTAGCCATTAAAACGGTGAAGACATTAAATTTAACGAAACTTTTTACCCGCTGTTTAGGAGTAAAAGCCCTGAATTCCGGTGATAATCTTCTGGTCAGTGGATTTATAGATGGATGGGTTTGTTGGGGAATAGTGTCAATTGAAAACGGTGATGGGAATACAGTTCACAAGGTCTGTGAAGGGAAGGAATGGAACTACTTGGCCACAAGTCCTAATTACACCACAGTCTACATATCGTGTCTTGCTGGTCTTGATTCCCCTAATAATGGAGTGTACGCGTTCGATGTTAGTACAGGTACTAGAAGGTTTGTGTACAAAGATAGTGAACTGAAGTACCCCAGTGGTATATCTGTGGACAAAAGGGGGTTTATATATGTGTGTAACTACGCTTCTAGCATTCATCAGCTATCAGAGAGCGGAGAAAAAATGAGAGTGCACAGTGATGAGACGCTATATGGCCTCTACGCCATATACTGGGAAGAACAGTCAGGAGATCTGTATGTGACATGCTATAGAAGCAAGGAGGTTAGAAGATTACCTCCTGAATTTAGTCATTTGAATGAACAAGGTAATCCTACTAGCAATTTTTATTTCAATGGGGGTAAACGTTTACTTTACAGAACAAAAAGCTACCGGTACATACTTCAAAAGATTTTGCATAATTTCAATGACTAAATTTCACATTTGTAAAATATGATCTAAAATAATAGAATTTTATCTTTCTCATCAAGGCGACAAGGTTGACATGATGTACAACATAACTGATGCTATTTATAAATTTGAGAAATATATGTTCCTTTTCCTGATTAATAAAGGTGACAATTTTATACAGACGTGTCTGATGGCAAAGATGAAATGTATTATACCAATGTGTAGTGCCTTAATATTTGTAATCCTGAAGTTAAATAAATTATTATCAATTATAAATTATTTGGTTTGTGAAATATAAACCAATTATTTCTAGGTCTAAGGGCTTTAAAGTAAGTCATCAGATATATTGCTTTCACTAATGTGCGAATCTTCATATAACTAGTTCCATACTATTTAGGAATTAAATGTTCAAAAGTTTCATTTGTAAATTTATAACAAAATAATTTAGTATTTGATATAGTACAGTACATAAGGTATTAATTATTCACCTTTCAGAGAATATATCCCTAATATTTGATCGAACCATGTTACATGAATGAATTTTTGTTGTTCTATAGAGACACCGTTGAACATTTTGTTACATTTTATGAATTCTTTAAAATGCGTTGGTATTATATACTAACTGATGCTTAAACAGACTTTGTTTCGGCATTTCCACACAAATCACAAGATCTGTACAGGTAAGGAAAGGGGTTTCTTTTAACGGTAATAGTCATGTACATACTGTGGGGGATAATGTCAGACGTTTTCAACAACAGTACATATCACCCTTGAAGATTTTGAATGCAGAAACTTAACACATTCTGTGGCGTTAACGCTCTACATGCAATTAAGTTATCATATTTGCCAAAGAGATATACATCTACATATGACATTCAAAGTCAGTGAAGAAGAAATCAGATGATATTCAATACCAACAAGCAGTAGATTTAACTAGTGATTTTCTTCTTTGTAAATGTAGGTAATAGCATATCTCTTTTTAGAAGAAATGTTGCATAATAAAATAATATTATCTAGGTTAATTCACAATGGAAAACGACATAATTATGTGTACTTATTCTTATGTTTTCGAGCAAACGATACTGGCAGAATTTGTCTCTGGTATTCTTTACTGCCGGGCATTACCTGTGTATTAATATTGCAATCAAACTTCACCATTTGAAATTTTAACACTGGAAAACATTATATTCTAGCAGGAAATAACATTTTATTCTTTGTATGTATGAATAAATGAAAACATTTGTATCCCAAAATGACACATTAGCCAGTTATAAAGATTAGGAAGAAACTTTATAACAATTGCAGATATTTCATACATGTCAGTTTCTTGAATGTTACTATAATCTCCATAGGTTTAGAAATGAAACTTTTATTTTAG
Source organism: Sinohyriopsis cumingii (assembly GCA_028554795.2). NCBI lineage: Eukaryota > Metazoa > Mollusca > Bivalvia > Unionida > Unionidae > Sinohyriopsis > Sinohyriopsis cumingii. The sequence continues at coordinate 733,165 of JAPYKE020000118.1, read as the reverse complement.
GACCCTAATGTACTGTGTGTATCGCTATGGTTATAAATCCGTGATGATCTGACTAGAACGACTGTATTAGTAAATTTCCCCTGTACTGAAATTGTGATAAGGAAGATATAATAAACCTATAAGAGTTAAAGTCTGACAGTCGTGTTTAAATAGACAATTGTAATCCCCAGTCGATCACCCGCAACGTCATCTCATATACAGTGAGCTATTTAGAATATTTAAGCTGACTTGTAATTTCAAGGATAGTGTGTCTGTGTTGCGTTAACGCTGACAATAGGATGCATACTGCCACAAATACCCCCAAACCGTTCACATTCCATGTGGAATGCTCCAAATGAGTAATGCACCGGAAGTCGAACCTCTACGGTCAAAAGAAGAGACCGAGGTCAGCCTGAAGGTATTGAATCTGTGTAAGAATGAGAACAATCTCAAAAGTATTAAACACTGGCATGAGGCCTTGCAAGACTTAAGGAAAGATATACTAGCAGATATTTAGATCATTATAGTGGTAATTACATCAGTGAGAGAAAAGATGAAGGAATAGAAGAAAAAAATAAGTTCGGCATACAAAGAGAGATGCAGTTTGAAAAGAATGATACTTATTGTTTCCAATCAGAAAGGATGGTTTTACTCGAAATCAAGTAACACTGAGAAGAATAAAATAACCTTAAGTGAGAAATAGCTACTATTGGAAACTCAGGAGAAAGAGTGTAATTTCTAATATTTGGTGTTCTTGAATGCCTACAAGAAAAACCAAATTATGATGCTCGAAATGTTTTTGTAACTGACTTGCGGCTTCAAAATAATATCATCAATAATATCAGATCTCCTTTGCAATGCATAGAGGCTACCATAGGGAGATTTAAATATAGAGACTCTCGCATCAATCGTTATGATAATTTCCATTTATGATTATAATGAGTTAGCGATGCAAGGTCGGTTGCATCTGCATTTCAGGGCAATGCAATACAGGAGGGGAGTAAACTTTTAGAAATGGTTTACATGTTTAGACATGAGAAGGGCTTGACAATGAGAATAAAAGATATTGGTTTTACTATGGGTCTAGAAACTAGAGAGGGAAAGAGAAACCCCTCACTAAAAATAGAAGAAAGAGCACACACTGAAAAGTCCTCATTATTGAAAATGCCTGTTTGCTTCTATCGCTTTGGCTGAATAATTTAACCAAGCTTTCCACTCCATTATAGAATTGCTTTAATATCCATAAATATGCATATGTGTATTTTTATTCCAACGTGAAACAATACATGTATCTGCATGAGTACAGCTTTATGAAAATGGAATTCAAGTACAATAATAAATGATATTATGTGGCAGCTATGATCGTTACATGCTGTATATTTAAGGGCACTTTCCTGAGAATGTGTTCAAGAGGACCAAAGATACATTAATGTATATAACATTTATTTGCAGGTATTTTTCCTGAAATATAATATGTGTTACAACAATTATAATCTCGTTGTATTTCTTTCAGAGGAAATGGATTCTGGTGCACATCCGATTTCTTCAGAGCATGGGGGTAAGTACAAATCAGTCCAAATGCGTTTCTGTGTTTGAATGAATTTCGATTCATTTTATTTTTATTTTGAAAGCTTATGATGTTAGACGCGTTTTGATTTGATCTCATAAACTTGCATTTCTGCATTTTATAGATTGCCTTTCAGTTGCTTTTTAAACTCTGCTATAGTCCCTATAAACAGTGCCAACATTATATTTTTTCCTTATTTCATCTTGTTGTAAATGAATTCAATTGACGGTGAACGTTTTATATTTACATTCATATACAAGATTCACATTTAGCATACATTTAATTATATTTCTTTTGATATTTATTTTGAAAATAAATTCAAACTCATTGGTAACAATACGGTACAGATATTGTAAAATGTAATTTTGCTTTATTGATGATTACGTTTTGAACATTTGCATGTTTCGTTTTGCTCACATTATAGGACACCTTGTATTGTTTTTGTTGTTGTAGTTATTATTATTATTATTATTATTATTATTATATGTGCGTATGTTGTTTTCTGTATTAGGCTTCATATTTAAGTGTGCATCCATTTTAAATATATTTGCACACACGATTCATTTAATCTGATTATTTGCCATTCTATATATCAAATATTTTCCTTTTCCCTTCTCATTATGACACCTTCGCCAATCGGAACACATTGGCCAATATATATATATATATATATATATATATATATATATATATAACAAAACATTGCACCGTGCAGCATGACATGTTTTATGTATACGACGACGTTTAAAGCACTAATGTAGAAATTGTAGGTGTTGCTTAATAATCTACTTAAAAAATGACTGTCATAAATGCAGTTGAATCATCAACCAAAACAGCAAACGAAAGCCACTATTCTACAATCGTACCAGTGTCCACTTAAAGAACTCAACGATAGTGATCCAGAAATGACGGGCACTAACTTTGGTTTCTTTTTCCTGCTAGTGTTGCCTCCTGAAATACTCAATATGGATGAACGCTCTCAAATGGTATACACTGAGGCACTTGCAGCTGGAAAAGAAAAAGTCTACAACATTAGAGTGATGATTGTAGGGCACCAAGGCGTGGGAAAAACTTCTCTCACCAGACGCTTGATTGGAGAACAAGTCAAGGAAAATGATACGGAATCAACAGAGGGAATTGATGTACATACCAGATGTTGTCAGATAGATCATGCCACAAAAGAATGGACAAGGACAGTTAAGATAGGTTTGTATATTGTTGCAGAATCAGTCATAAATGAAAGCAAGACATAATCTGACTCTGCTAACGAACTACTATTTCAATACCAAACCATATGAGATTATAAAACTTAAAACAAACTAACAGTTAAAAATGTGCAATGTTTAAGACGTTAAACAAACCCGTTATAAGTTTACATTAATTGAAGCTGATGAACATACAGTTGTAACTTACTTATAAATTTACTCAGTTCACTCATACTGTGGTCCTCGAACTGAATAGTTCTGATGCCAACATTACACATTCACCCTCTACTGACTAATTTAGTATAATTAAACTTGTGTAATCACGTTTTATTGCTTTGATTGTGTAGGAATTTCCGCTTTCGATCTTCTGTACTAGATGTAATAGAATAGAATATGTTATGTACTCTTGATGCTTAAGTAAAACATAGTTTATATCCTAGCAGGCTACCCCGACGTTATTTTAATTTAAATCATGCTGAAACTTGTTCTATTGTAATTTCTGGCATTGCTTTATGATGCATTGATTGTTTACATTGTTTTCCAATGTCAAACTAAATTTCATTTCATGACATTTTTGCACAGAAAGCAGCGAAGAACCGAATGTAACCCAATAGTAAATCCTATCCCACAGCAAAGCAAACTTCTGATACATAACAATAATATGATAAAGCATCAACTTAAGAAAAGAATTTCGTACTATGGTATAGTGTTGGCAGCATAGTAGCAGAGCCTGACATAATATGGGACACTTATCCTGCAAACAATATCAATAGTGTAACCAAAACACAGAATTAAATTTAAATTTAAACAATATTAAATATCATTACGTAAGTATGCATATAAATATGGCTGATCTAATAACAAAGGGTTAGAGGTGAATTATTACTCCTATTATTTGTAGAGAAATGGAGCGAAAAGGAAAATATATTTGTCGCTTATTGTGATAACACTGGTTTCAACTGTAAGAATGTTTCTGGGGTGTTAGATGCTTTTTTGGAATAAAAACATGGCTTCTATTGGTTTTGTACATTTGAAGTCAAGTATCCAGTCACAAATATTTAGAAAAATTGAGTGATACAAACAGCGATGGATTTGTTCTCAAAAGGGCCAAGCTTCGAAATAGGTTGGGTCACATAAATGCCTGAAAACAATTGCTTAGCCTCTTTTTCATCCCAGTTACTCAAATCGTAACTAGTGCTTTGATAGTATTTACACACCAAACATTACATAAGTTATTCACGTTCGAACCAAAATAATTAAGTTCATAATGACATACGTTGCATGGAAAGTACCTGTTTTCACGTTTTTTACGTTTCTAACAGTCTCTAATAACCAAACATAACATGAAATGGGATATTTTGATTAGTTTCATATTATTTGTACTCAAATGGTAAATATCGAACAACGTCCCACGAAACAAAGATTAACATAACGTATTCTGTTGGGAGATGTCTTACACCATCATATTCTCAATTGTTTATACGTTTATACTTCCGCCGCCACAAGGTGGATTATGTTATTATGTCCATCCTCGTGAAAGTCTGTTATTATTTTCATTGCATTATTTATTTTTTGATGAAATGTATTAATAGCTTGCATAAGGTGTAAGGGAGAACTCTTTTGATTCGGAGACTAAAAGTCAAAGTTCACTGTGACTGAAATAAGAAATATGTTCCTCATTCTGTAAAATATTTCCTACATTACAAAAAACAAAGAAACCTTGTTGACACATTGTGCTTGAGGAAAAAAAGACTTTATTTGGGTTCAAAAGATCAAAGGTTCAATGCTAATAAAGGTAAGTAGAAATATGTTTTCTATATAAAATACCTGACCCATACCTGATCAGATACCTGACCCAGACCTTTTGGATAGAAGACATTAGGGTAATAGATCCTGTAGAATTAAGGGTCAGAAAAGAAAAGGTTACGATAACTATGACTGAAAGAGGAAGAAATGATTTCTGGAAATAATAATGGATAGCTACATAGAAGTCTACTGAAATGGGATGGGCGTTTAGTTTTCTATCCAAGATAATCGAATTCTTTCTTACTTTTTAATAATTTATTATTTCTCATTCGTTTTATGTTATAGTATGTTTAATATTTTCTCAGATGAACGTTCCATCAATGATCAACGAATAACCAGTATACTTAACAAATATGGGCGATCACCAAACAATACGGATGTAACTGAAGTTATGACGATTGACCCTGTAAATGATATATCCAATATGATAAGGTCATAACCTTCCCCTCGTGATGCAAAAAATGTATTGTCAACTTTTGATGTAGACATGCAAAGCATATTTTATAAACGTACATTCAGTGAAGAAGAAGAACCTGGCCATATTACAGTGGAGAATGGTACTCTACCAGTCTCCCATTTATCTGATGAGGAGCAAGTAGTAAAGATACAAAACGAAACGGAGAGAAGAACGCTTCCAGAGGAAATTCAACAATTTTTTGAGAGAGCGAAAACCTTACCGGTTCCAAAGAGTGAATCATCTGATGTTAGTCTCCTAGATTTTGCAGGCCAATCTACTTTCGGCACAACCCATCAGGCCTTTATGTCCTGGAGAACATTATACCTGCTTGTGACAGATATGAGCTTGCAGCTGACAGATGCAGTCGAGGAGGGGACATGTAGCCTTGATGTGAGTGGAAAAAGAACCTGCAGTATACAGGGTAAGACCTAACGATTTGCTGAGATAACCAGCTTTTAATTACTGTTTCACTGGAAATTTATCATGAAACAGTGTTTAATGGAAAGTAATTCATCAAAGCATTCTTTTTGACAAATACGTCTTTAAAATACACATTGAATGGGACGATAAGTAATAAAATAATGAATATAATGGCCATTAGTAGTATTAAAATCATCATTTTGACTTCTCTTTTCCAGAACACGTCACATTTTGGTTGAATTCAGTCCATTCACACGTCTTCATACCACAAGATGAAATAATGCAAAGAGAAGAAAAAAAAACCAAATTAGAAGAATGCAGAGCAACTGTTCAAGGAGCCACTGGGAATCGTCCATGTGTAATTCTTGTAGGAACGCACTCTGATGAAATTCCAAAGGTATAACAAAGTTTCCTTACGTAAAGTTTAATAGAAACTTTATTCGCCAGTATATATCTAGATGAATATGTCGTGTCTTATACCGGGTTACTACGAATTAACGCACGTACGGATATTTTAGTCAAGTAACGGAAACATTAATATAAAATTACAAAAGATTGAAATACATTAGTAATTTGAGTATGATAGTGATGTCGATCGTGTAAAGTATCATTGCTGGATAATTATACTGGTCAATTAATTTCAACCTGGTAAGTAGTATTACTCTACATTTTACAAAATGTTCTCTATGGGAGACTTAAATTGTGTTATTTTCTACTATTTTGTAGGATTCGTTAGACCAGAGAAAGAAGGAATATTTTAATGCCATCAGAAATGTCTTGAAGAACGGTCCTCTGCTTCTACATATTGCTGACGAGGAGTTTGCCATCAGTAATTTAGGATCTGATCCCAATATAGATGCATTGAAGTCTAAAATACTTCAGGTAGCTCAAAACCAGGTGTACTGGGGACAAGAAATTCCCGCTAGATGGATACTTCTCTCAAACGCACTCATGGAGAAAAGGAATAGTGGAACGCAGGTATATATATATATATATATATATATATATATATATATATATATATATATATATATATTAGTTTTCATGGCAGACTTCAATATAAATTTTGGTTAAATCAAAGTTTGTTTTCAATTCAGTGAGCATGTATGTAGCTGTACACCTTTAGCGTATTTCAATTATATACTAATATATATATATATATATATATATATATATATATATATATATATATATATATATATATATATATATATATATATATATATATGACATGGCCAAAGCTGTTTCAATTGAATTACATTGTAAATAAAGACCTATCAAGCTTTTTGCGAGTTTTGTCAAACAAATAGATAAACAATTTTCCAGGACCTGAAAGCAGCTAAACCGCAAGAAAAGGATATACAAAATATATAAGAGTATTTGGTTTCAAGTGTGAAACAATTTGGAATTATATCGCACAGGAAACTGCAACGGGTATCCCGACTGAGTTTCCTACAAATGACGCGGTAATGTTAATTGATTATTAAATATGTTATTAAACTTGGTTTCTGGACAACACGCATAGTGAAGTTTCAGATACTGTCCTATAGTTTGTTGCTGTTTTAAAATGTTGAAAAATTCGATTTGTTGTTGCAACAGTGATTTGATGAACCCGGTTTCAACCATGGTCACTCAAAAGTGTGCAGATATGGAATACTGGCTTAGACAGTGTGTTACCGAATACTGCTATTGAATTAAAACATTTCTGTTAGAAATAAACTACATAATCTACAGCGGAAATGTTTTTCATCTCGTGTTCTAGACGATGTCATGCTAAATTCACTTAAATGTTTACATTCTGATGGAATCCAAAAGTAATTTCAAACTCTTATTTTTAAGTATATATTTGTGCGTATCTGCAGGTTATCGATTATGATGAGGTGAACAGGCTCAACGAGATCCTTCAAGTCCGGATTGAAAAGCCAGAGGAAATTGATCTTTTTCTCAGGTTTGAACACGATATGGGAAACATCGTATTCTTCAAGTAAGTAGCGTAGTTAATCTAAATAACTAAAACCTTTTAATTTTATGGACACTGTATTTCAAACATTAGTGATTACCTTCAATATTACATGCAAGTTCCGGACATAAATTATATTTTGTACACAGCCTAAAGAACAAGAGAAAAGACACGTCAACTAAGGAATGCTTCACCTTACTGCAAATGGACGACCGTATCATATCTAATCCTCATTTTCAGAGACAATTCATTATACCTTAATTTATCTCGATCTTTATCAATTATTAATGTAACAGTTAATTAATAACTAAATAATTTATTTAATAATTTATTTATTTTCGATCTTGATTATTAGTAATGTGTAAAGTTTATCTTAGGTTAAATTCCATTAAACACTGCTTATTACCATTGGATAGCCACTGTAACAAGATAAACGAGTGCGATTTCCGATTTGCACCATAACACTTTTGATTGTGATACAAATACAATGTCTAATGATAAAAGACTTGAATGATCAAATAATTATGATTAATACGTGCGTATAATATCAAAATATTGGATCAGTTAACATAATCCGCACGAACTAAATAATAAAAATACAAATAAATGCAACGAAATCTTTGTACAATATATATAAATCACCCTCGGGCATCGTTGTATACAAAAACGAAACCTGAGTACATGTATTTAATAAACAAAAGGATTTATATAATTCCGTGACAGACACATTATATTAATTGTTAAGTAAAGAGTTTGCACCATAAAAAGAAGCAATAGTATCAAAGTGTCTAAGTAAGCCTGCTGTATAAGTAAAAAAAATGGATGATATGCAAATAGATTTAAAGACATATGAACATTTCACATTATTCGCTTATGTTTTTAACATGTCAATATGTACAGTTATGCACCGAAATAATCATCAAGATTCCAGTACTATCTAATCGGTGATGTAACGAAAACAGTAGTCATTTTCCCATCTAAAATAATCACGTGGTTCAGACTTTTCAGGTAATGTAATGCCAGGAGTTGTTAAGACATATCAATGACAAAAACCTCATAAAATGTGTTATGTGATAACAGTGTTCCTCTGCATGCACAGTTTTGAATTTTGCCTAGGTCTCTTCCTTGCAGAAGGACATATTCAGCTGCAATATAACAGACACGGAACTGTCTATAAAAGCATATCTAGTGCCAATTCTTTCTACATGAAAAATGCACAGATGGGAATTTTATCGTATATATGAATCAAACTTTCCAACTTCGTCTTCAAGTGATGAGTAAAACCTTTGCTCATAAAATTAAGCGAAATTTGAAATATTTCCTATAAGTACATGGAGATTTATACACAAAGTGTCTTGTTTGCTTTATTTGCAAAATATTGATTTAGTGTAACTTAGTTTACCTAAATAAATTTCATTTGTTTATAACTTGGAAGATGCATCGATGCACAAACATCTGTTACTTTTCTCCTTTCAATGTATTCCCCAATCACGTTTGGAAGCTAAACTGTTGTCTCAAGCATATAGTCCTTCCAAAGAAGGAACGACAATCTGTTATTTTGTCTATCTACCATATAGACAAATAGAAGAATCTCTTACCCATTACCTCCCCTTGCCCATATATAGGCGGCGCCAATTTTACGTTCTCGTTCAGTACTATCTACATAGTCCTGTAAAACCTCACGAAACCCTTTGAATAACTGATCTAAAACCATGTATGCAGAAACTCAATATAATATAGTTTATATTTACTAAATCTAGTAAACATTTTACTTTTTTAACTTTTAGTCAATATTTATTTGCTTATTTATGTTTTTGCAGCTCTGAACGTCGCTTATCCTGATCGATCTTTTGCGTGTTGCTCATTGTTATTCTCGCTCAATGCATATATATTTCCTATTTTGTAAATAACTTTTGCTGTGATTCTGGTTTGTGGGCATGTTTGGGCTGTTAATCACCTATTTTTCCTTCCTGTTCGATCAGAGTCTTGCTCATGACCGAGGTAATATTATTTATTTGCCAGTGGTGCAAAAAAGGTTAGTTCATGGCAGAAATTTGTCTGATAAAGTTTCAATCAAAACTTCTGGTATGTTCGGACTCCATTTCTTACGGTTGGGGAACCCACATATTGTCTTGCTTCGAGACGGTAAGCGGTTAGCGGATTCAGGAGGAAGCACGCTACACATCACATTATTGAAAATAATAATTGAAATCACTGCTTTTTATTTTTGGAAGGACCAGTTTTACTTGAATTAGTTGTCATCATGTCGAACAAGGTGGTAATAGTGATCTACCTTATCAAACAGGGGAGGGGAGGAGACCAAATGGCCCGATCTATGTATTCTGTTAAAGAACTTTCTGCGCTGGCCCCCTGAATTATCTGTACCCATACAAATCAGATAGGTTCAGGCCGACAAGCTGTCACAAAAGGCTAGATCCTTTGTACCGAATGATACATTCAGCAATTCATCTTTCATTGGATTTGTGCGCTTTTGGAACTTTCGATGATAAACTTTCCACAATGTTGAATTATGCATGGCCCACATGTGTCTCTCCGGTCCCAGAACTAAACGCCTATCAATCAGTTGCGATTGGTTTAGGAACTTTGCCTATCCCTCCCCTTCCTATCCGCCTCCTTCTCCATGGTTTTAATACCAAGGGTAATGCAGAAACTGAGAGATAGAACTGCAACCTAATTCTGAGAGACCCTCTTAAATGGGACACGTTTTGGGTCAACGATCTACTCGATCTAGCATCATACGTGTCCAGACAAAATCTCGGCGAAGAATAACCTACAAAGGCAATCGCGGGCACACGAATTTTATTTAAGTCATCTCTGTTTGGACGTGATCCTCCTTTATGCCTGGCACTTGTCAGCATAGATATGCAGCAAATGGAAGTTCAACCTTCGATTATGGAATTTCGCGAGATAAAAATCCCACAATTTTGATGTCGTACAAATTAAAAAGACCCATGTTTGTGGATTGGTGCAAAGTGAGCAACATCGTCGTTTTGAGTCTCACAGTTGGCTGACTTCCTTTTCTGGCTGTTCTGGTAGACACATTTACACACAGTTCCAATCAAATAATTTCTAAAATCATTAACCATCATGGCAGTGGATATATTCGTCATAAAAAAGACATATAATAAACGCCAGTCAATATTTACTTGAATAGGTTAAAAGAAACTCATTTATTCTGTTTCCCAAATGGAACCGCTGATGCGTTCTGACATGGCACGATTCCGACCAATTCAAGTCTTTAGCCACAACGACGCTGAAGCTATTATTGTACAAGACATACGTAACTTCGGAATGCAGGTGAACTAGTTACATGCTTCGCAATGGCCCTGAATTATCTTCAGTTCAGATTAGATCTCTAAGGCCACGATCAAGCTTTGTAGCTAAAAAATATGCTGCCATGAGTGTTCAATCAGAATCGTCATGGGTTTCTTCTCTTCGTTTGATCGGTTGAGAGAATCAACCACGAAATTCGAAGTCCGTTCTTATAAGTATTACTCGAAGCGCACAGAGAAAATGCGTAGAACAAGAAATGTTTCATTCATCCAGTGATGGCCAGGAAAGAGGATATCGCTTCTCAAGCCCAAACATCGTAGCTAAGGATGGTTATACGTTCTGACGTTTCGAAAACTTAGATTCGATTTCTTTCCTGAAATCAGAGACATCTCTACGGACCTCACGTTTGAACGTAACATCTCGATCTGAAACATAATAAGTCTGTCGGCGAGCAGACAGAGTCAACCTTTTCGATGTTTTATCTTCTGGATGTACCTTCGCAAAGACAAGATTTGAATCTGGTGGGTCCAGTTGCTGTTGAATATATGATCACCGGACCCAACTGACTTCAGCAAAACCTATTCACGGACAGCAGTTTATCGCTTTTGCTGGACTACTCCGTAAAATATATTGGTAATACAGTTCATTCATTTCTTTTGTTTTAATCCGGGTATATTTGTCACGGTTCATGTGACCATTGGTTATGTTCATGTCAGGTTTGCGAGCGCTTATGTTTCCTGTAATGAATCCTGCCATTTGTATATATTTAATGCGGAACAGATAATTTTAATCTCACAGAATGGGGACAATCAGGGAAACTTTTGTAAACTATTTGTTTCATGAGGAGGGGCATGACCCCTCTCTTTTGTACTCCTGCTCGAAACTTTCCTACCCACCCCGCGCTACTACCAACAAAACTACGTTTTGCCTAAAATTAATTTCCAATTATTGTGTACAAAATTTTACATGCACTAAGGTAAATGATAATTAAGGTCTGAATAAAGAATTTCATTCGATATTAAATAGAGGTAATTTGATATGACCATAGACATTTTAATACAGTTGTGACAGACTTTGCAAATGACGATAGTGCACATGCCGGCATATCTCATATCATGGCCTACGTGGTCATCTCTAGTATATCTCAATATATCCTGTTTTATCTTTCCAGCACTGAAAAGCTGAGAAAGATAGTTGTGCTTGATCCTGTGTGGCTCATCCATGGCGTGAGAATCTGGATAACATCTGACCAGGTCATAAAGAGGCATCCAGAACTCTCAGCACAATGGTTTGCTTTTAAGGACACTGGAAGGCTCACAAGTACTCTTATAGGTACCATAACTAGTCAATAAATATTTTGTTATGTGGATCCTTTCTTACTCCATCTATGCAAAAGTAAAATTGATCATGTAGAGATGGAAGTATACTAATTACAAACATTTCCAATAGAAAATAATGTGAGTTTTGTTTCTTCCTCAAAACAATAGAATGTACTCAGTTACAAAATTAATATCGTTTATAAGTAGTATCTTGACGAAAGACGAAAACGACCTGTGGCATGGTCCTGTTTCCATTGTGTCATGTCAGCAATTACTTTACATGCTGTATTTACGAACATTTTAAATACAACAAAATGAAATAAACTTTAAAGGTAGCTTTCTCTCAGTCAAGTTCGATATTAATGATCTGATATAAGTTCCGACTGCTTGACTTTTAGAAGTACAATAGCTGTACTTATAAACAGATTGTGACAAGCTTTTCTATATGAACAAGAGAAGTGACGAATTAGATAACCAACAAAACGAAACGCGTTGTTTAGTTTTGGTGATTAAACGTTGTGGATGTACCAGAATATTTATTTATGAACGAGGTTTTGATGGCTCTCATAAGAGTTCCTTAACCATCTAAATAGGCAAATATTGTTGAGTTAAACTAGAATGTGATTTGATGATGATGATGCAGATTATACTTTTATTAATGAAGCGATTTTGATGAAACTTATACTCGGTCAATATTTTATTTAGCAACAAAACCTATATATGTGACATAAGAGATCTCGGGACCTCCATTTCATCGTGTCATCTTTGTCATGATTTTGATTAATTCTTGTAGAAATTGTATAATTTCAGAAAAACTTTGGGCATCACACTCTGAAATTATTCAGTACAAAGAATACGTTTTGGACGTAATGGAAAAGCTGAATATAATTGCAAAGCCATTGCATAAGGAAGAAGTAAGTAGAGACGTACTCTATCTTTGCCTATATCTTGTGTATGTGTTTCATGCATAAATGTTAATTCTCATTATCAATTTGCAAAACTTACACTCTCGAACATAACGTATGGTATAATGGAACAAAACTGGTACATTGAAGGGTAACGTCTTCGATATAAAACGTCCTGTTAAAGTTTAAGTATGAATTTTGCCAATATACAAGTTACAAAACAGAACAATGTGATTTATACTAATACAAATAGGTAAAAACAGGTAAAGACAGATATCGTTTATGTTTCGTGACTTAATATGCTGTAAAGCAAAGTATTTGAAGCACGGTAGTCTAATTACCGTCTGTAACCTGTCCAAACATGGTTAAGCACTTCCAGACAAAATCCTGTCCACTGCAATGGAAAACACGGCTAAGCTCTTCAGAAAAGATGCACAATTTAACATAGATTCGCTCATGTTTGTTACTGCTGTGTCTCCCAATTATTTTTTGTGTCACTTTTTATAATGTTCATATACCTATAAATAAAACAAGTTTCGAAAATAGTTTAGAAATAGGCATTATCAAATATATTCTAATATAATGATAATTACAAAGGCATTCGAAATAACTAAATTATCTTCTGTAAAGCAAAATTAAATCGAATCTATTATTAAATAATGTCATGAAGGTACCATCCCGAATACATCTCCAAATGACATCATCAAGGTACCATCCCGAATCCATCACTAAGTGACGTCTCATATTGTTCTTGTAATATTATTTAAAATAGTAAATTGGAAATGTTATATTGCTGTTGTCAGTCAGTTATTTGATGTTGTATTGTTATTTACTTTCTGCTTAAATAAACCTTGCTTTTAAAACAGGGAGCCTCTTGTTTTCTCAAAATTATTAATGTTTAGATATACAAGACCTCTCTGACAAGGACTTACTATTCAAATGGTGCATGCTTGTCAATAGCTCAGTTAAGAGGATACAATAACTTCAGTGCATTTCTAAAATTGAATAACAGTAGCATCAATATCAAAAGCAACAACGACAATAAAATTAACAGTCCTGACTACATCAATCAACATACTGAAAACTTATTGTGCAAAGAATGAGATGATTATTATTATTATTATTATTATTATTATTATTATTCCTTTATCTTTTGGACATATTAAATCAGAGACACGATGTTTTGGGTTTCAAAGTAATTATGTAACAGAAGGCATCACCATAACATTCAAGAGATCTTTGTTCTTACTGTGTTTTCATAACATGTATGGATTATTATTAGCTCTTACTGTTCATGTGCAATGAGGTTGGAAGACCTGTTTTACGTATTCGAGTTTACATAGAATGAAAATAAAAAGTTTTCAACTCAGAATCCTCCTTTTTTTCTCTAAGCTCATGTTGTTGCACATCATGATGATGATTGTGGTGGTGGTGATCTTTCGTCTCTTCTTTGCTATTATCTTGATAGGAAAGATTACTTTCATCAGAAATATTATATGGTAACCATAACATAAACACGCATTCATGCATAATGATTTGATCTAGTTTTGATTTTTCTTAGGCTCATATTCTCTAGATACGAGAATGTCATGCGCATGAATTAAAATCATTAAATTTGACACAATGGTATAAGTAGTCTGTAACATAAAAATGTATACTTGGCTATTTGGCAACAGTCTAAAAAATTATTCTTTTCTGTCTTTCTTTTAAAAAATGTTACCTTCAAAAGGCATTTTGTATTCCTTTACTGTATTAAAGACTAGTTTATCTAAATCCTGTTGCAGGAAAAGAATGCAAACATTTTAATAACTTCCCGCTATAAATTTGTTGTCGCTTTATTGGCAAACATTCAAGTGGCATGACATTAATTAAGCTTTATTCACGTAGGATCGATTGAGCACAAGTTATTCCAAATTATACTAATGCATCTCTTGACAGTTAAGAAACTGGTGTAATATGGTCGTGTATGGTAGAATAATCAGATTAAAATGAATATAATTACAGGCCTTGGATGAGTGACTGATAACATGCCGGATTATGGTATTAAATGCGATACCACAGAGGAGCTACCTAACCATAATACCACTACAATATTCAGTCCACATATTCCATCTGAGTGTGACAATATTTTTGACATATTGCATTACTGCTAATAAGTTGTATAACATTAAATAAATGTTTGACATTTACGATAATTTGGCATAGACTGTTGCTGAATTTTCCATTCATTTTAAATTGAGTGAATCATTAGATTCTAAATTTATTTTACCTCAGACTGATTATTACTGGGTACCCTGTATGGTCAGCACACCTGCACCTGAAGATGTGAAGAAACTTCAACAGAATGAAGACACAACTATGACATCTACACTATGCTTCCGTTCCAAGACAAACTTCATCCATGTCGGAGTATTCCATCGCCTTCTTGCCACATGCTTGTCTAAATGGACGCCAGCGAAGGAAGGAAATAAATACCTCCTCTTTCGAGGACTTTGTGTATTTGATCTTGATGAGCAACATCAACTGCTACTTTCACTAAATGACTTCGTCATCCAGGCCACAGTAATCCGATTCACCCGAAAAGGACGAATCCCCGATCTTCATTTGTGTATGACTATAAGGGATGATCTATACAATGCTCTGTCCGAGATTTCCGAATGTTTGTGTCCAGGTTCTGAGATGGAGATCTGCATCAAATGTAAAGAATCATCATCACTGACTAACGAAGGCCTGCATTCGATCAATACTCTGCGAAATAACGATGAATTAAGATGCAGCACGCACAAAAAATCTCACTGCGTGGTGTCAAGGGAACTTTTAGGATTCTGGGAGGTAACTTAATCTCTTTTCCTTACCACAATATATTTCAACTGTTTTAAGTAAAGAGAAAACCTTCAGTTTGAAACAGTCCTGTGAATTTAACTATTACATAATGGTATTGTCCTAATATGCTGAAAACCTAGCATCTTAAACATAATTTATTCATGTATGCACCAACAGTCCGAATCGAGAAAATTAATACGAAACGTGGGGACCACACAATAAAATATTACCTTTGGCTAATATTACATTAAGCAATGGAAAAAGTATGCTATAAATCTATAGTAAGCATAATCATTGTTCAAAATTTGAAGTTTCCCATAGGAGTCAAACGTTTCGAAAATAAAATTCAAATTCAAATTTTATTAGTTTCAGATAAATCATCTTCTACAAGAAAATTAAAATTGGATACTAAATGGGAGTTAGGGTCGGGTGGTAATCGGACTATTATTTATCCAACGAGTTTTCTACAGATGCATAAACCTTTAAGCTCTTACAAATAACATGATTGCACCGTAAACATTTTTAGTAACTGAAATATTTTATTACACCTGTTATATGCACTACAATTTTAGGGTTTTAAGCCTTTAAGCCTGTATAAGGGATTTGTATTCATTCATTTATTATCCTTACTTTGTGTCATCGCTTACGTTTTTCCTAGAAGAGGTGTTTATTTTTATATGGTTTAACTGTATTTTGTTTTACAAGAAGTTACCAAAAATACTGGTTGCATCCTTCCTCACTCCAATGATACAATGCCTGCAATTGGTTTTCTTTAAGCTTCTATCATTCAAATATTATCTGAGCTCAGACTACTTGCTTTATCGTTTGTACTCTTTCTTTCTATATTTTATTATTTTCTCCAGGAGAACAACCACAGGGAGAGTGAGTATTTCTAATTCATTTCCTATTAAACTTTATGAGCAGTGTACCCCAACGCCAAATTTATTCTGGGATGCTTTTAACATAAGAGCCAACTGTTCTACTTAAAGACAAAAAATTCGTTTAAACCTAAGTTTCTTTCTGTTAAAAGAAATATTCCTCCTGAATGTCATTTTGAAAACATATACTGTATGCTTTTACATCTGCAAAAATCTGTTATGAAGAACATCGAACGTTAACACATTAAACATACTTTTGAGTTGAATATAATTATAAACTTATTTGTCTAAATATCTAATTCTGTACTCGTTCGTATTATTGATCAGCAAGAATTCCACCTTTACTAAGGATACTGTATTTACATGAATAGATTGAAAAGGATACATATTGCTTATTTACTCTTTGGTTATGTAGAGCGTATTACTGAAAAGACAGGTAATCGTCAGGAGTGGTAAATGAGGCAACTCGAGACATTACGACAATCCACTGATTTTGAAGTGTGTGTGTGTGTGTGTGTGTGTGTGTGTGTGTGTGTGTGTGATTTGGAATTTTAACGTAACTATAACAAAAATATTCAGTCATATCGCTACGATGTCTGAAGTGTGGCAGTTTATAGTGATGTCTAGCACTGGGGCATCATGCCACAAACATGTAGCATCATGTCCCACCAGTTACATTATCCTGACACCAGGCCGACCAGTCCTAACACTACCCTCGTAATGCTGAGCGCCTAGCGAGGCAAATGTTAGTACCATTTTATCAGCCTTTGGTATGACTCTGTCGGAATTCGAACCCGCGACAACCCGATCCAAGGCGGACGCTCTAACGCTCTAATTTTTCAGTCATATCGCTATGACGTCTGCGGTGTGGCAGTTTAGAGTGATGTCTAGCACTGGGGCATCATGCTGCAGATATGTGGCATGATCTCCCACCCAGTCACACTATCCTGACACCAGGCCGACCAGTCCTAACAGTAACCTCTTAATACCTCTTTGGTATGACTCGGCCGGGGTTCGAACCCGCGACCTTCCGCATCCGGATCGGACGCTCTAACCACTTGGCCACCGGAGCAGTCCACATTGAAAGGATTATGTCAGACAGGTGATTATGATTTTATAACCCACAATTTGTCGTTCAGCTATCAAGAGTTTTAAAATTTCTATCGATTCTAAACCTTTGTGAATAAGGAGAACAAGTCTAAACCGAAATATTATATTTCAGTCCTACTGCTCCGGTGGCCTAGTGGTTAGAGCGTCCGCCTCGGATGCGGGAGGTCGTAGGTTCGATCCCCGGCCGAGTCATACCAGAGACTTAAAAAATGGTACTAACAGCTGCCTCGCTTGGCGTTCAGCATTAAGAGGTTAGTGTTAGGACTGGTCGGCCTGGTGTCAGTATAATGTGAATGGGTGGGACACCATGTTATATGTCTGCGGCATGATGCCCCAGTGCTAGACATCACTATAAACTGCCACATTGCAGACATCGTAGCGATATGACTGAAAAATTGTTAAAGCTACGTTAAAAATAAAAATCACATCACATCACATATATTTCAGTCCCTGTCAATGTGTTACCCGAACGTTTAGCCCGTGCAACAGAGCGATTCACACGACTTTCTTCCCTGGTCATTGATATTGGGACCAAAGTTCTCAGAAAGGTATTGCTTCACTACACCAATATTTCACTTGACCAGTACATGAAAAACATGAAATCTGATATCCTAGAGCTTCAGTCGAAGAAGGTCTTTACTCAAGCTCAAATGGATATTATATTCCCACAAAGTGGACAGACGGATCCAGATCAATATGACATTACCCTTGCATCTGCTCTTCTGAATAACATATATCCTTCACTCGGTAAGCAGGAGAAGCAACTAATAGCAGACCTGCGTACACAGCGAAATGACCTAGCGCATTATTCCTCAACGAGGATGAGTGAACACGACTTCAAAGCAAAGTGGACACAGGTTACCCGCACACTGACAGATCTCAGCAATCTTTGTAAGGACCCCGACTTCGAAAAGAATATTCAGAAAGATATTAAAGATATTCAACAGACTCGGCCATTTGCAATCCTTTCTCACCTACCAGAAATTACGAAAGAATTGAAAAGAGTGTACAAAATGCTTGAAGAGATAGCAACAATATAGATAGAAACAGCTTTGGCATAAGCTGCTCAAGAAAAAGATTGAATATAGACCGGAACATGTGTTTTATAAACTCCTTAAAGAGACAGGGACCACAAAGAGCTCGGAACGTGTGTATTATATTCATAATTGTTCATAATTCTACCGTGTGATGGGTGTTATTTTATTCCAAAGAAGATCATCTGTATTAATCCACTGACTGGTCAAGTTGATCTCCTTGTAAAGCTGTACAAAAGAGAAAAATTGGTGTGGGGCTTTTTTAAACATAATATACATTTGCAACAATTTTAGAATATTAAGAAAATGTCTAATCTTCCACAGGGGGTGGGGATTAAATTTAAATGTCAGTTATCAGCATGTCAAGCTGCAAATCCAACAAATTATAATAATTCAAGTTAACTGTCTCATTTTCATAGCCAAGAAATCCAACTGAGTTTTATCAATTCAATTCTTCTGAACTGTTTGAGGTCAGGTGTACTGAATTAGCGTGCTGCCAACACTGTCCTTAGAGAAAACAGAGAAGGAATTAAATGCTGAATGCAATAATTGGGAGACCAAATGATGCATTCAGTACAGATTTACAGCAACCAACCACTACTATGCATTTGTTTTATTAATTTAGCCACAGCCATTGCTTGATCTTATCAGTACCTTTACTCTGTCCATGTGTCTTAACACTACAAAACAAATGAGGCAGTAAAAATAAATACAGAAATATATTTAACATTAGCAATCACGTGACATCATCAGTTTGTTATGTCGTGGAATTATTTAATTTTTTAGTTGTCATGGCCATAGGACCAAGTGAATTTATGGCATGGTCCCGTCTACTTGAAAACATATTCCATTCAAATACCATGCAAAAAGATTAGAAACAAATTCATTTTATTTCCATATACAGTCAAAATCAACCGAAGGCAATGATTTGTGCTGAAAGATTTAAATTACTTGCAGTGGCAGATTAAGTCCTCCACACCCACTCCATCTCTCAGCTGGACATTCAGAACATTTTGAGCTGTGTGAAAAAGGTACTTTAACATTCTCCATGCTCATGCAAAGGGTCTGTCACATGTAGAGAATCCTTATGAGGAGGCTAATCCATTAACTACTCCACTAGCCATCAATTTGTGTTTGCAAAGAACAACAATTATTTGCATGTATTAACATCGTAATGTAAATATTGATGCTTTTCATTTCACACACAATTTATGAGAAATATAGATCTTCAATTTATCACAGAAAAACAAGTTTTGAGGGACTAAATGCATTCTAACTTCGACGACTAATTGTTCTACCACATGTGTCATGTGGAAATAAATGATGTCTTCCTATTGATATCAGTCTGTAGAAAAGAACACGTAAAGAAGTAAATAAAAGCAGTCAGTCTGATAAAAAGCCACAATAAAACCTCTAACCAAAACTAACTTATGTTCATATCTCATAATTTGCACACCGCAACGTATTGAACTTCCAGCTTTCATTAAAATCAAATTGTCCATTTGAAAAGTAAAAGTATTATTTGGTGAGCAACATGTTTTGTATCTGATTGTAAAATATTGTGGTATGTACTGATCGACTTGCTTAATCTTTTTATGTGTATAAATTCACATATTTCATAACTCTCCCACGTATCTCTTATTAAGTACATTCATCTATTGTTTGCCTGTTCATTCTTTCATTTATTTTTTCTTGACTAATCTTATGCTTGCCAAATTCCTTCTGTTTGTTCATTCGTTATTTGTGAATTCATTTGACCATACACCTGAGGGGTCAAATATAAACTTAAATGAAGTAGGTTTATGACATCAGTTGTTGTAGATAATTGTCTGAAGATTATTAGACTAAGGAAAATATGCTCTGGAAATAAATGTTGTCTATCCATGTCAACCATGTCTGATAATGTGTAAATAAAATAAAAATATGAATATTGTCACAAAAACAGATACTGTCCCGTGACGAATGCTGCATTGTTGTGAGGTAGTAAAGAAAGCAAACTGTTGGACAAATACAGATAATATCCCGTGTAGAATATCGCATTATTCTGAGATAGCAAAGAATGCAAGCTGTTTGACAAATTTATAACAGCTTTTATATTATTTTTACTTTTCGGTAATAATAAAAAATTAAGTGTTCTCTTTGAAGATCTATGTTCAAAAACATTTTATGATAACTTGACTGAAAGTGTGTTTCATTTGAAATAATAGTTACCACCATGGTTTGTATTATGAAAAATCATATCGTTCATTAGAAGAATAGTTGATGATTTATTTCAACTTTTCATGATTGGCATAAGAGGAGAGTCATCAGTTCGTTAGACCATACAACTCTGTACTTGTATAAAGTGACCTAGTAGACCTGTCATTTTTATTGCAGAGTTGTGGATTAAAAGAATAATTTCTCGTCAACTGATTATATAATCGCACCTGTCTCTGCTTACTAAATACAATTATTTTGTATGAAACGGTGATTAATTCATTTCACTTATTCAGTCGACAAGATTGACTGGAACAATTCTCCTTCAAATGTCATATGATGCATTTTCATATCTTCTCAAGCGAAGAGTAATCAGGGGAGAGAACACCATGTGAAACTCGTCGATTGTTCTGTGTCCAGTTTTAGTACCTCTGTTGATTCAATCCCTCCCTCAAGGTATACCAGGTGTTCAATACATAATACGTTAATTGTTCTATAATCAATAGTGTTACTGTGCCCGATTAAAGACTAATCAATGAGGTCAAAGACTAATTAATAAGGCCAGACAAAGTGTGCCGAATTTGTACAACCTATTTTTTTCCTTATAGATAAATTTCAAAAGGAGACAAGCTGAAGCTTTGCAAGTAAACAGGAAAATGTCCCAAATGTAATTGTTATAAACGACGATTCAATCCTTAAGGCAACCAGTCATTTATGGTAATCACCTTTTGTGGAACCAGAGTTAAATGTGAATAGGACAATGTATCTATATAGATATTATCGACAATGTACTTATTATGTTCCATTTATGTTGCTCCGGTACATCCATCGATATGTAAGTCAGTAAATTCATCCATTCGTCCGTTTATCCATTCAATATTTTGAGCCTGTACAGCCATGCATCTGTAGGTCAGTAAATTCATCCATCTATCTATCTATCCATTCCAGATTTGTTATAGCTAGATAGCATAATCGTATAAAACTCGGAGCCACACAGTATTACACACTCTGTCATATGAGAAAGGGCTGATTAGAATTGCAAAATGTTACAGCAAGTTTTCAAATACTTACACATATTTTTAACTTTCTAGAACTATTACTTTTATGAAAACATTCATAGAACATTTAAGCAAATACTACCTGAGACAGACACTAACAATGTTTTCGAATATTTGTATACATATTTAAAGAGCCTGATTACATTGAAGGCCGTTAACAAAATATTTTCATTTTTGTACATCCTTTTCAATATTATGTATCTCATCTACTTTGTTTGACAGAAACTACTTGAGATCATCAAATGAAATTTAATCGTCATTTTTGTATTGTATGTAGGTGACTTGTCTAGATGTAGCTGTTAATCCGTATTTTTGTATTTTGTGTTGATCACATGTATAGAAAAAACGGTTCATCCGTATTGTTGTATTTTATGTCGATCACCTATTTAGATGTAGCGGTCAATCAGTATATTTGTATGTTATATAGCTGTTAATCAGCATTTTTTGTATTTTATGTGGATGAACTGTTTAGATGTTGCGGTTAATCAGTATTGTTGTAGTTTATGTAGATGACCTGTTTAAATGTAGCGGTTAATCAATATTGTTGTAGTTTATGTAGATGACCTGTTTAAATGTAGCGGTTAATCAGCATTGTTGTAGTTTATGTACATGACCTGTTTAGATGTAGCGGTTAATCAGTATTGTTGTAGTTTATGTAGATGACCTGTTTAAATGTAGCGGTTAATCAGCATTGTTGTAGTTTATGTACATGACCTGTATAGATGTAGAGGTTAATCAGTATTGTTCTAGTTTATGTAGATGACCTGTTTAAATGCAGCGGTTAATCAATATTGTTGTAGTTTATGTAGATGACCTGTTTAGATGTAGCGGTTAATCAATATTGTTGTAGTTTATGTAGATGACCTGTATAGATGTAGAGGTTAATCAGTATTGTTATAGTTTATATACATGACCTGTTTAGATGTAGCGGTTAATCAGTATTGTTGTAGTTTATGTACATGACCTGTTTAGATGTAGCGGTTAATCAGTAGTGTTGTAGTTTATATAGATATAGATCATCTGTTTATATGTAGCGGTTAATCAGTATTGTTGTAGTTTATGTAGATGACCTGTATAGATGTAGAGGTTAATCAGTATTGTTCTAGTTTATGTAGATGACCTGTATAGATGTAGAGGTTAATCAGCATTGTTCTAGTTTATGTAGATGACCTGTATAGATGTAGAGGTTAATCAGTATTGTTGTAGTTTATGTAGATGACCTGTATAGATGTAGAGGTTAATCAGTATTGTTGTAGTTTATGTAGATGACCTGTTTAGATGTAGAGGTTAATCAGTATTGTTGTAGTTTATATAGATATAGATCATCTGTTTATATATAGTGGTTAATCAGTATTTTTTATTTTGTATAGATGACCTATTTAGATGTAGTTGTTAATCAGTATTTGTTATTTTATGTACATGGCCTGTTTAGATGTAGCGGTTAGTTAAAAGAAAACGCTTAAACCCAAGGAAGATAAACCTTTCCAAACAAATGTGGCATCCAAAGGCACCCGAACACAAACGTGGTTTTATGGTGTCAATGTAAGGTAAAGATTAAAAAAGGTAAAATACAAGAGTTGCATAAAAGCCATAGAAAGGTAAAACCTGGCAATAAATGAAAACACGAATTATGAATTACTTCCTTGCTTCCAATGTTAAAAATGAGCTAGTATGCACGGATGCTTTAGCGCCCAATGGCATCCCAGCGCAAAAAAAAACTATGAAGAGCAAGAAAACAAGTTTAAGAAAGTAGAAACCAAGAAGAACACAAAATCCTTATTAAGGTAAACTATTCCAAAATCCCATCCAAACAAATGCAAAGAGGGATATGGGTATCTAACATGATTCAAATATTTAAAAAAATGAGATTATACAATAATGACGATGATGGTAACAATTAAATGTAAAGCATGTAATAACCAGTAAGTATTCAAAACCACCAGGAAGATAAACCATTCCAAACACGAAAAAGGAAACAGGTGTCCATTCCTCTTGATTCAAGCTGCCAAGTCTAAGAGTTCTGTGTCCACGCATCAAATAAGTTTCATTTGCTTTTGAGTCTGGGCTATTCCCCGTCAGGATAACATCGTTACCGTGGTGGCGAGCGGAAGATAAGTGATCTGTAACAGGGCTTCGTATAGATAAGTGATCTGTAACAGGGCTTCGTATAGATAAGTGATCTGTAACAGGGCTTCGTATAGATAAGTGATCTGTAACAGGGCTTCGTATAGATACTTTGATTAGTCAATCAGGTCTATCTAGGTTCATGCTACTGTTTGCTTTTTCGGTATCCTCCATATATTAATTGAGTATATCCCATTTTGTTTTGCATAGGTGATGGGGCTGCTGTGAATACTGAGTATGTATATATGTATATCTGTGGTGTGTGAATTAATTTTGATCTTTATACATGTTTGTTACCAGATGCAAATGAATGATTTTATATCATGTTTCTCTGTGTGTGTGTGTGTGTGTGTACGCTGCTATCAGTGATATGAAACGAATAGCTAGAGTATTCTATTTTTATGTTTATTGTGAATATGTGACATGTGCTGAAGAGATTTGCTACTTTTCAACTATTGTTTAATTGTCAGGTTTATAGCTAGCAATAAAGCTCAAAAAGGTTTGTGTTTTACTTTGCTGTGGCTTGTATCGTCAAAACAAAAATAAATTGCTTTACTTTTCTCCAATAACTTTTGTATCATTTGACATGTTTCTTTATACTTTTCTGGCAATCAGATTTTTAGTATTTTCTTATCTGATGGTTAATTTCATGTTGTCAGTTCTACCCAATTAATGTGACTGTTTCTTTTTATTTATTTACTGAATCTTCCGAATTTTCACTTATTTTGTTCTATTTAGAATTTATCTTCAAATAATGTGAAAATTTAAAATATTAATAACTAAAATATATTTCCAATGCCATACATTTTCTCTTTGAATATTTACATTTTGCCTTAATAAGTTTTAGAGAAAGTCATCATCATTTTATTTTCAAGGCCTTAATTCGTGTTAAAGAATGTCATTGGCTTGTGTAGTTTCAATGCAAGACATTTAAAAGGTAGAATGTAAATTATTTATTTTGTTGACGTTGATAAAAATCGTCCGCATTTTTGTATCTGCTTACACTAGATGCAACTTTTAATTTACGATTTTGACTTAACGCAACTTTTAATTTACGATTTTGATTTGACGAAACAAAGATACTCCTGGCCTTTGGGACGTAATCTCTCGCATGAGTAAATCCATAACAAGTCTTGACGAGACTTGGAACAACTTCGTATTAATATTTATTTGGGAAATTTAAACAATCGACCATTACTCATTTTGGATTATCCGCGAATGTAAAGGGAAGTAACTAAAGATGCAATAAATATAAGAACTTCAGGCTGCATGGATTAGCTATTATTGTTCCTTGCTAGTTTATTCACATTTCACACGATATAATTTATCCTTTATCTAATTTAAATAATTAATAATCACTGCACCATACTAAAATAGGCAACTAATCCCCGCGAAAAGAAATTAAACATATCGGTGTTTACCAGGGGAGTCGGCTACGGTTGCTTTTTTAGAAATATTTGCATGCACGAATTGTACTTTTGATGCAGGTGGCACTTTGCCTTTTCGAATCAGATGGCGCCTTGCATTCCGTTTTGATGCCGGTGTCACTTTGCCTTTTTAAAATCTAGCTGGAACACTGTGATTTATTTACATAAAATTATACATTATTAATTCATTATTATAATTCTCCCCTCGTGATTGTTATGATTAATATACTCCTAAATTTCATAATCTGACTTTGTCGTATCTTTCGCTAGTATCACCTCTTCTTCCATTAACGTCATAGATACGACGAAGTGATCTCACGAACTGATGGATCTGACAGACTTAAAGAGACCTACATTTTGTTGACAACCTCTATGAGTTTCTTTAATTGTGTGATCTGCGTCTCTGTATTGAAACATCTATTTTAAAAGAGTTCACGTCAGTATCTTAATTACTTCTGACATATCTGTTTTCCGTAATGAACTTTTAAAGCCACTAATGTCTCGGACGGTGCATGTAAACTATGAGTATTTTTTTTTTTTAATTCGGGATGAAAACCTTCAGAAATATCTGCACTTTTCTTTTTTACCCCCTTCGACAGACCACGACTTCTCCTCCTCCAAATCTATAATAATATCCTAGATATAATTAGGATTCTAAACCTTGGTTTGTATCGATGAATCATTTTGAAAAATCAAACCTAATATGGTCAAACTGCCTTAATCAGTGTAGAGTGAGTTCAGGTTTCAAGGAAACGTCAAAACAAAACATGATGATACTGTTTTAATCAGTGTAGGTGGAGCTCAGGTCACAATAATACGTCATACCAAATATGAATCTATCCCTTTAATCAGAGTAGGTGGAGCTCAGGTCACAATAATACGTCATACCAATTATGAATCTATCCCTTTAATCATTGTAGGTGGAGCTCAGGTCACAATAATACGTCATACCAAATATGAATTTATCCCCTTAATCATTGTAGGTGGAGCTCAGGTTACTAAGTAACCTCAAATCAAATATTATCATACGCCCTTGATCAGTATAGAGGGAGTACAGGTTATATGGAAACGGTTATAATTCTCACCAATAATGCAAACAAAAGGGGGGAACAACTGTTTTGACTATTGCTAAAATCATCACTAAACAACTCTCATTTACAAGAAGAGACGTGAGCCTCATAGTTACCTAAGTAACTGCAACGTATTTCGTTTAACTAATTAAGCAACTGCCCCGCTCATAGTATGGTCATCATTTCTGAGAATTGTCATGACAAGAAAAGAAAACAAAAGTAAGGTAGAAAATTGTTAAACGTTGATATTGCAAGAAACAAAAGATTCATCCGGGTAACCAAATACACTATCGGCATGAACTTCAGTAATTCTACGACAAACAGCAGAAACAATATGTAAGTAAGAAAATATACTATTTTCACATATAAAAAGTCTTAATAACTCTGTCCTGTTTAAACCCGTAGGTGTTTTATTTTATTTTATTTTTTTCTTTTTAACAAGTTTTGATAATGTTACTGAAATTTATACAATACACTGTAAGCTTCGAAAAACAAAACAAAATAAAAGCGAACTCTTGTTTAAAATTGTAATAACATCGTAACCTTGGGGAAATAATAACGTCATTTTTTAATATGTGAAGACGTGCAGGCAAGGCGATGGGTGTCGTTTACCCGCGGATCTGGTTTCGAATCTCAGTAGAGTACGAATTAAAAATTCTCTAACCTGTATGACAGTATTAATTGTATTAAAATATTAATTCTGCCTATTATTATCCAACAGTCTTCTATAGAATCTCGGGATAACAATTTCCATTCTGTCTGGTGTATATTTATAATTCTCTATAATTAATTCTATATACCTTGATCTGTTTCATAGGAATCTGGAATGACTGTGTAGATACATGAAAATTAATTACTAGGTCGTCATGCTAGTGTGCCTGCTACACACGAGTGCATATAACACCGATTGAGTAGCATTATGTTTTGGTCATGTGTGCTTAGTCGTGAGGGAATATGTGCTCGTGTCTACATGTTCGAATCTCAGCAGAGTACGAATTAAAAATTCTCTAACCTGCATGATTTTATTAAGATACTATTTGTATTAAAATATTAAGTCTGCCTGCTAGTATCAATCATTCTTCTATAGAATCCAGGGATAGCACTTTCCGTTCTGTCTGGTGTATATTATAATTTTCTCTCTCTCTCTCTCTCTCTCTCTCTCTCTCTCTCTCTCTCTCTCTCTATATATATATATATATATATATATATATATATATATATATATATATATATATATATATATTGCTGTAAATTGATGCCAAAGTTTGTTAGTCATCGTTCGATAGAGAATGAATGTGTGTGCAGTAGAAATCTGAAAATCAAGACAGACATAACGTTTTACATTGGTGCACTTGAATCAGAGATCTCCAATCCAAGAAACAAATCCTGCCATATACTAAGTCGAGCAGTGAAAGACATACTGACCCCATCAAAAATACGGTTCATCAAATTACCTGATTGCCACATGAAACAATTTTTGGCTACTTACCAAAACGGATAAACCAATGGTTTGCTTTCCAGTCAGTGATCTTTCCCACATCTTCCGGATTCTCTTTAGAACATTGTTATAAAGGCTGGTATTATATCAGCTTGTACTATCTCTGGAAAAGCTCGTGAGGTTAGATGTTAAAAACAAATACAAATATCTAGTCTACAATAAGAGTGAAATGGGTCTGTTAACTGTACAGGTATTGAAAGAAACACAAGATGGCAGTGACAAATAACTGATTGAGTTTCGGGTGTTTACTTGTGAATTCGACAAAAAGAAAACCTAATGTATAAGTGCCTCCCCACCCCACCCCACCCGTTCAATGATAAGAAATTTATCATCATTAAATCCAAAGGAAATGGTTTCAATCCTCAAGAGTATAGATGTAGATTTAAGAAAGTAGTGTCCACCATAGCTGGACTCAGCAGGATATGGGATGATTGTGAAGCATGGTCAGAATTTGAACACTGTTATATTAGCCAAACAGATTATGCAAGGTTCATAAATCTCTCCCCCACCCCGCCACAAAAATAAATAAATAAGCACAGACAGGCAAAATTAGTTCTTTTCAGAATGCATATCTGATTAAAACCGTTGTGCACTCTCGTGACCAAGACAGTGTAGAGCAAGGAATGTGTCAACAATGAATTTAACGTTAAAAACTTGCAACAGAAATCACTCGCTGCACAGGCGCTGATTTGTAACGATGTTAAGCATTTGGGTGGGGTTCTAAATGTTTCCACTTCAAGATCGCTGTTAAAATTTCATTTTTGATGCAGCCACTGTTCTATAAGATTCGTGATTTTTTAAATAATTTAATGCAAATCTTGAATGGTATACATCATGATGGTAAATATTTTCTTTTTTAGTGGGGGAGGCAAACAAAACATAACTCATATCATGTCAGATTTATAAACATTTAGACCTATATTAATATTATTTTAAATTAGCAGTTCAATGAAGTCCGTCATGTTAAAGAAATAAAACTTTCAACACTTTAACACAAGGTTTGTTCAGGATGATGCAGCGAGCTCTGCGTAAGACCGTGACTCGAGAGCCTCGTGAAACACCGGCAAGGGTCTAAAATTTACACTGATATGTATAGACAAGTGCGTCTGCACCAAAGTCCACGATTTAATGAATAGGTGACATAAGACATAAAACCTTCTGTCGGTCTCAGCGCAGGTTTGATGGGAGAGTTGCTTTTACAGACTATGCTTAAACAGGTGAGACACGGAAGACAAAATCTCATAACATGCAAACGTTAGATTTATAATGATATTCCAAAGTTTTAGTTTAATGAATTCACTGATATAGAAGATATGCGACTTCGAAAAACTTGAATACACAAATTTAACATTGTTCAATTTGATGCTAGAAAATCCTTGCATACAACAACTTAAACTTTAGACACATCGCGATATTATGCCAACGTTTCACTTAAGTGCAGCCACTGTTGTAGAAGATATTTTACTTTCACAAACTTGAACACCAACTTTCAACATGTCGATGCCGTCGGCGCCAGAAATGTCACTTCTACGTCTTAGCATGCTTATGCAGGTGAGAAAAAGCCACTTTCTCAATTTGCTTTATCATGTTTTGTTTCAAAAAAATTCCATAATTTTTATCTTTGTTTTGTCGAACTAGCGTAAATTTGTCTCGTAAAGTTCACAAGATCCTAAAGCTGCACTGTAAATGTAATAAACATTTATTAATGTATTTCCCCGGATCAAATACGTAATCTATAATTTCTCTTATTGCACCTTTATAACCACCTTGCTACCAGGATTGATCCTACTTATCTAATTCATAGCGTCACTGAAATTCATATCTAAACCTGACAGTTTTAGAAAGCATTTAAATATACTTCTTTGTTTAAAACCAGCTATAAGCATTTGTATTCACTTCAATGTTCTTCTTCAACATAAATAGTTTTAACCAAACTTTGAGCCTTTCAAAA
The DNA here is from genome assembly GCA_028554795.2 of Sinohyriopsis cumingii. Classification (NCBI taxonomy): domain Eukaryota; kingdom Metazoa; phylum Mollusca; class Bivalvia; order Unionida; family Unionidae; genus Sinohyriopsis; species Sinohyriopsis cumingii. Next base: position 703,084 of record JAPYKE020000118.1, on the reverse strand, counting down.
ACTATTCAACAAATACCTCTTGATCCTGATATTGTTGCCGTTATGGTAAACTCGATGAATATTTCTATAAATGATCCGAAAACAGCTGAATTCAAAACAATGTATAATTGTGACATTGTTTATATTTGTCAATTACTTTCAAGTTGTTCAAAGACAATTTAAAATGACAAACTAGTCTCTAGTCCAGAAGTTTCAAAATTAAGATATCTTTCGGTGGTCTTACCTCTCCAATTTACTAATGTACGGCTCTAAACTTTAACACTGAAGTTTTAAAATTCAAAGAAATATGCTGTGGTCAAGCGATATTCTCGTACAATATGTAAGAAACACAGAATTACGAATGGTCAAAAGTCAATTAATTCGTCTAATATTACTACAGCTAATGATAATGATGTTACCGCGACTCCTTCTTGTGCTAAAGCTGCTGCTGCTACTACTACTACTATAACTACTACGACCACTACCATTACCACTACTGCCTAAACTACCACCACTACTACCACTACTTATACCACTACTATAACGACTACTACTACTAATGCAACCACCAGCATCACCACTGCTACTACTATGACTACTACAAAACACCATTGCCACTAATATTAACACCAATATTACCACCCCTATTACTGTCACCACTGTTTATCCTAGCACTACTACCACCACCACTACTAATACTACTATCACGTCTAAAACAACAACAATTCTAGTACTAACACCACTTCTACTGCCGTTACTGCTATCAATTTCCAGTAAATGAAAGATAAATTATGGTGGTTTTATGTTGTGCTCTAAACAAACAAGTTGATTCTTAGACTGTTTTTGAAATGCCGTTACAAAGTTTCAAAGGCTTTATAATGTTTGACCAAACGTACAAGAGTCATCTGTCCTGTTCTGATTAGCTTCGTGATAGGCAGGCATGTACAGTGTGACAGAGGTATCAGAAGCTTCGTAATAAGCAGGTATGTACAGTGTGACAGCGGTATCAGAAACTTTGTGATAAGCAGTTATGTATAGTATGACAGAGGTATCATAAGCTTCGTGATAAGCAGGCATGTACAGTGTGACAGAGGTATCAGGATCTTCGTGATAAGCAGTTATGTACAGTGTGACAGCGGTATCAGAAGCTTCGTGATAAGCAGGCATGTAAGGTGTGACAGAGGTATCAGAAGCTTTGTGATAAGCAGTTATGTATAGTATGACAGAGGTATCATAAGCTTCGTGATAAGCAGGCATGTACAGTGTGACAGAGGTATCAGACGCTTGGTGATAAGCAGTTATGTACAGTGTGACAGCGGTATCAGAAGCTTCGTGATAAGCAGGCATGTAAGGTGTGACAGCGGTATCAGAAGCTTTGTGATAAGCAGTTATGTATAGTATGACAGAGGTATCATAAGCTTCGTGATAAGCAGGCATGTACAGTGTGACAGAGGTATCAGACGCTTGGTGATAAGCAGTTATGTACAGTGTGACAGCGGTATCAGAAGCTTCGTGATAAGCAGGCATGCAAGGTGTGACAGCGGTATCAGAAGCTTTGTGATAAGCAGTTATGTATAGTATGACAGAGGTATCATAAGCTTCGTGATAAGCAGGCATGTACAGTGTGACAGAGGTATCAGGATCTTCGTGATAAGCAGGCATGTACAGTATGACAGACGTATCAGTAGCTTTGTGATAAGCAGTGTGACAGAGGTATCAGAAGTAATGTGTATGGTTATTATACTGGTCGTTCAAATTTCCTGAGCATTGGAAATATAATCTAATTATTAGAAAGATATTTTGACGTGTTAAACTTGTATTATGACGTAACAGAGCATGATTAAACTATATTGTTTCAGAATCTATCATGATGAAGACTAATGTCTTTGTACATCTCTAAGTTGGAATCTTTATTTTGAACGTTATTGGTGTATTATAACTAGCAATGGATAATCTTCTTCATTTTAAATGGAAAAGCATCATTGTCAGAAATAAAAAATGATTTTTCATGCATTTCATCAAATAATTATTTAATTAAATAATTTATTAATAACGAATAGTTCAAGATAATTTCTAATACAGTCAGTTTTCATGGAATCATATTTCCTGTAAAATTAATTTTTATTTTTGAAGGTAAGAGGCAGCAATATATCTGAAAATTAACTCGACATCATGCTTTAGAGTTTAGTGTTCTATTAGGTTATCATTAAGAAGAGCGTTAAGTCTCACAACAAATCAGATTTTGCTCGGGTCACTTTTCGGGACAGTCATAACATCATGTCATTAATGATAAAAGATGAACTTGTGCCTTCAGAATATCACTGAACTGCGCAAAACATCGTGGCCACTGACTGTTGTCATGCCATAGTCCAATAAATCAACCCCACTGATACTGATGGACGATGTTGTGGGTATGATGCCACCTGTTCATTATTATGTGCAATTTTGCTGCATGCAAATCATTCCGGAACAGACCTGCGTACACTTTAGACACACACCGGTAATTGGTAATAGCCATATCAAGCGCGAAATTCAGAATGTCCACAGGACAGATAGTTGTGCTATTCCAGATGGATTTACAGCTCACCAAGCATATGATTTGCTTAGGAAATATAAAATCTACATGTCATCAAAAGAACCCTTCAGCCGACAGTAGCTGCACAGCCACGAGAAATACCGGTAAGTGTATAGCATGTACACTTATGTGTGCAGCCAAATGTGAATGCAGATGATTGCAGCTTTTAATGAATAGGTGATATCAGCCAGCAGCAGAGGGGACGGACAGACCGAAACTAACTTTTTAAACAAAAACCCTTTATGAAACTATTCTTCGATTTTGACGAAATAAACCCTTCTATTCAGAATACAAAACAAAAAAAAAATGTCCCCCGAAAACTTGAAGAGTTGCCAGGGACAAACTCGTTGAATTTCCGCTGGCAACTTGGTTTACTTCAATAAATCTGAAACAGTTTCCGTGGCGGGGTCGTCATTGAAAAATCCATGGTCGGTCCAGCCCCCTCTGCTGCTCTACGAAATGAGTTTCCAAGAAAACATTTTTATGTCGCAAATAGTGTATCAAGGCCGACGCGGTATCGTGTACGCGGGTCGTGTAAATTTATTGTCACAAATCCGTGATGTTTTCTTTGAGCGTGACTAAAGAAATTCTTAAATTTGTTTAAATCCATATCGCCACCACACCAGGTTTGATGAATATTTCTCAGCGTATGAACATCAACTCCATTAAACACAGCAAGAAGATTACAGTTATCCCTGATTACTTTTGGTATTTGTGTGTAACGTTGAGTAACATAAATGACATCAGTGTTTTTGTGACGACCCCGGGAAAATATTCTTGCAGGATTTTTTTGCTTGTCCAGCATCACATCATCATACACTACTAGGTTATTTATTTCCCCGTTAAGGTCTTCAACGCTGGGAGCTTCTTCAATATCAGTTATAAATTCAACAACATCCTCGCCGTCTTCACTCAGCGCTTTTGCACTCTCATTAAAATCTTTTATAACATCATAACAACGTTGATCATCCACAGACGGAGCTATCAAGTATAGTTTGTCCCATTTCATCCACTTCATTATCATGTTCAGTAGCAGTTGCGTTTTACCTGATCCTGACGGTCCTATGATGATCATTCTGATAGAATTTGGTAGCACGGAATTATGCTTGACTGGTTCTTTCCTTCGCGTCGCAGAAAAATCAGTGATCTCCATTTGTATATAAGGAATAATAATTATGGATTTATATTGTGTAAAGTGTAAGGCACGAACCCCTACAAACGACATAACAACCATTACAACAAAAAATAACAGACAAGCACTTTCTGGTAAGTGTGCGCGATGTGGCACAAAAAAATTTAGATTTCAAAAAAAAAGCCTGACAAAGTCAGCGGAGGTGACATTGCAGCAACCCTCGGACGACTTCCAGGTACCCCTTGGGCTAAGTATCCCGGAGAAAAGCATCTCCCAGGATACAATTACTGCGGTCCAGGGACCCGACTAGATATCAGACTTGATGAACAGTCTAAACCAAAACCGGGAGAGTATCCGATAAACGCTATCGACGCAGCGTGTCACATACATGATGTTGCTTATCGAAGTAAAGATCTACAAGACAGGCATATCGCGGATGTGAAATTAATTCATGCACTAAGCGCCATAAAAAATAAATCATTTAAGGAGTCACTCGCTAATTGGTTAGTAAGATCAGCGATGAAATCTAAATTAGCATTAGGCGCTGGATAATTAAATAAAAATGCAAGCGATTTATTATTCCCCAATCGGATACTGGAGAGGTAATGCAGCAATTAATAAACTCGCCAACGCGGCATCAGTAACACGCGAGGTTGCCAAAAAATGGCTGTCAAAACAAGCAATATGGCAAATCTACTTACCACCACCTCGACAAATCAACTTTGCACATTTTGATGTTAGTACCCCCAATGAAGTTCATCAGGCTGACATACTATTCCTGCCTCATGATACTGTCCGTAGAAAAACATACAAATACGCGCTAACAGTAGTTGATGTTGCTAGTAGATACAAAGAAGCAGAACCGTTAGCGACTAAAACAGCCGCTGAAGTTGCCTCTGCGTTTAAACGAATTTATCAGCGAGGACCTCTAAGCTGGCCCCGATTATTACAAGTTGATCCTGGTAAAGAATTTCAGGGCGCGGTATCATCACTGACAAAGCAGCATAACGTTGTTATACGACGAGGGCATACTGAAATTCATCGGGATCAGGCAATTGTTGAGCGATTTAATAGAACACTCGCTGAGAGATTATTCGGATACCAGTACGCGAGGGAATTCATTTACGATACGAGATCTCATGAATGGGTTGCAAGACTGCCAAACGTGATAGCCGCGCTGAATAATGAAATTACCAGAACAACAAACATGAGACCTGTAAATGCAATCACAAAAAAATATATACCCCGCGTCAGTGAACGCGGACATGTTTCAACGCAGCCACGGACGCTAGCGTCCCCACTGCTGGGTAATGTCACCGTTAGGTATTTATACGAACCAGGCGAACTAGAAGGAGGAAAAAAGAGAGCAACTGATCCTATATGGAGCGTTACAACACACAAGATATCTAGCATAACCAGATCAACTGGGAGAAACGCAATCTACAGATTAGATTCAACTGCTCCTCAGCGTGGATTTACACGCGAGCAACTTCAGGTGATTCCCACGGATACACAATTACCACCCCGATCACTTAAATAACTGCAGCAGCACCTCTGCGTCGATTACACTCAAGACAGGTCAGCATTACATTTTCACGCGTATGACCGCGATTACTATCTATTCTATCTACGGTAAATTGCCTTGGATTATTTTTCGAATACTGCCACAGCAATAAACAATTACAACTCGCGCAGTGATTATTCTGCTGTTGTTGTAATTGTATAATAAATGCTTCGTCGAGATCAAACTCGTTACCATTTTTTTTGTCGCTCTGTTTGTAACCGGCTAATTTCTTTCTTATTGTATCATCAGCGATTGATCTGTTGATGCTGTCGTTGACAACATCATCTAATACAATTCTTTGTAACTGAGCTATCCTTCTTACTCTTGACACGGCTAAATAAACTAAATTTGACCACTCGATGCGATCATCAACAATCCAAACTGTTGTATCTGAAATAGTTAGTCCCTGCGAACTGTGGATGGTCATAGCGTATCCTAGCGTCCACGGGGATTTGCTCATTTTCAGTGCCTGTTCAACAGCATCAACATCAACTGTGACAATATCATTTAATACTAAATTCTGTTTCTCCGGACCCGACGCAGATACGCGCGTTGGAATATCAACATCAATATTCTGCAATCGCGTATCAGCTGGTCTATAACACAACGGCACGCCCAACATGGGAAATTTCTTCTGATGTAACTGAAATAACCGCTGCTGAAGTGTGTCCCTGACTATCTTTCTACTTGCCACAATTAAATCACCTGGTTTCCACGTTTCCCAAAAGTCGCTCAGCGAAGTCTCTGGAATTATTTCACGCATTATCTCACACTGGACTTTATTGGTTTGTAGCCTGATCAGTGTCTTAAACTCTTTCAGCGTTTCATCGAGTGCTCTAACATCGTTAGTTATTTCCTCATAATAATCTACAAAAGTTTTCAGCCACTCGTGTGGAGATTCACCCGTAAATGGCGGTGGTTGACCATGATCGCCGCACATCACCACTGCGGTATTTTTCTTTAGCAACCAATCCAGAAACTGTTTTAATATATCTAACGGCACAGTGTCTATCTCATCCCAGATGATTTTCTCGGGAATATATTTCGTTCCCATTCGTTCAGGTGTCCACGTGCCGCCGCTGTATTTGAAAAAACTGTGATACGTGCACGCGTTAACATCCCGTTGTCTCATCTCCCTGGCAAGTCTGTGTGTGGGAGTCAGCACGACCAGGTCAGAACCGCGAAATAATTCAATCGCCCGAGTTGTCTTACCAGAACCACCAGGACCGTTTAGATAAACTGTTTTGTGTCTTGTAACAGGATCGTGCACCGGCGGCAACAACGAAGTTGCCCCCGACGAAACCGTCGAAGACATTTCTGCGCTGCGATACTCATCCACGATTTCAACGTCAGCTGATTCACAATATCCTTGTAACATTTCATTCTTTATTCTCCACGAGCCCCACGATGGATCATCCGATATAACATTATCCAACACCGCTAAGTGTTTTTTATTAATATAAAATGAATCCGTTGCAACTCTCACTGCGACAACAGGGAATCTATTAATCATCGACAACAAATTTATGGATACATAAGCCAGCATCGAAGATCTCAAATGTGTGTACTGAGATGATTCTCCGTCGATATAACTAAAAACAGTCCCTAGTTTTTCCCCGTTTGACAGAAACACATCTTCGCGGTTACAGAACATGTTGTTCGTGGCTGCATCAGCGACAACAAGATCCAATTCAGTCTTGTCCATGATTAATCGACTGTGATGTTGTTTATGATCATACGCTCCACCTTGAGTGAATTTCCCTATTATTCTTCGTCCTAGATCTTTTGCTGTGCTTTCATCATTTCTGAGTTTGTTTTTAAGTACTTCAGGAGCTTCCTTGATGATAGCGTCGATAGAAGTTTCTGGATGTTCTCGTGACCAATCTTCGATGACTTCTTCTAACGTAACCGGCGTTGGAGTTGGCAACCAAACTTCGGTTTGACGACAATAACATATAATCGCTTCGCTGACCGTCAGTGACAACAGTATTCGACTGTCAAGCATGTATCGCAATAACACTATCGGTGCCCATCGCTTCTCAACGAAATGTCTGCCAAACCAAACATAACACACAGGATGTAAATCCTTAGCGAATTTAAACGACGACACACAAGCAAATCCGGTCAAGTCAAAATCAGGCAATGGTCCGTTTACAGCAACTCTTGTCATCGAGTTTGTAACGTGGCCAAACCGTTTAAAATATTCGCTGCATTCTCCACGCCCAAGGAAACTTCCTGGATAACACGCCGTCATGTCCACGGATATCATACCGCGGTGATCATACTGAGTATTCCACAAACCGCCGTGTCCGTATTCGACACAGCTCTGCTGGATATCCCCAAGGAAACTTTTCGGAGTTGGTCTCCATGAATTTCGTTCCCGGGCTACATGTGCGGCAACACCCGGGACAGTAAAACAGTGTGTCAGTAATGTATCAGTGTTGCCCGCATGATATTTTTCTGCGAGTTTTTTCATTTCCTGCTGTAACGCCGTTGTTCTGTATATTTCCCCGTCGGGTCTCACAAACTGATCATATTCTCCATCTTCACTACTTCTGAATAACCACACAGACACTGGATCGGTTTTACTTATCTGATAAATAAAATCAAACATACCCGTGGAGTGCCTTGCACTCTCCCCGCTAGCGGTTCCCATGCTCGGCAATTCCGGATAATACTTCACAACACGGTCTCGCGGGAAGATCCTAACCGAGTCAGTCCAGGCGTGACTGTTATGATCGATAATAGTTATTGGTGCTCCACGGGAATTGTATTTACACTCATACAATACCGTACCGGTTAACGATGAAACCGTTATAGGAAATTTTAGTAATCGCTCTAGCTCAGCAACATCATTTATTGACGCTCCTTTATCCGCTACGTGTGTCGCCCACGCTGTTATTTTAGTTTGTCTTAGCGGTGTTAGGCCGTTTCCTCGCATTACATTTTTAAAATGTTCCATTACTCGCTCAGCTACACAATTCATCTTTGACTCTGTCAACGGCGACACCTTCATCGGTTTGAGTTTATCAACGCGTGGTTTCTTCATCGGATAAATTCCATAAATGACTGCGGTCACAGGATACGCTCTGGCATAATATGGTATATCAATCCCAACAAGTACTCCCGGGTTTGAGTCTTTACTTAACAGAACGGTTTTTCCACGAACGCCTCTGGCATCAAGAACAGGGTCTAGTTTGTCTCTGATAATCCACTTTCCGTCGTCGACTCCAACAATAAATTTTATCCGTATGAAATATCTTCTATCGTCGAGATACCCAATTATGTTACGCGCGATTGTATCGTTCATGGTAGCATCAATGATACGGCCACGAGAAATGTCCGCATCGGGGATAATTTTATACGAAGACCACGTGTGTGCGGCACCATCACGACGAAACTCTTCTTTGGCGTTCTTGATAACACCAATTACCGTTGCTAACTCTCTTCGTCGTGGATCAGCGGTTAACCGGTCAAGATCGAATCGAGAACCTGATACGGGTTTTATTCTGGATAGTCTTTCAAATTCCTCCATATTATAATTAAGACAAGTATTTAAATAGACAAAAATATTATATATAATGAACGGAAACTCAAAGAGTTTCTCATGCAAGTGGATTAAACTAAATTCATCAGCGCCGTGTAGCAGACGTTGCAGAGGCGAATACTGTGGACAACATGCTCAACAGGTCCGCGGTGGGAGTCTAGGACCGATACCGTGTATCAGATGCGGCATTGGAGTACGAGGAAAAACGCAATTATGTTCAGCGTGTGGTGGAAAACGCTATCGAGAACTAAAACGGTATTATGATAAAAAAAATCCAGACTCGAACACTCTCTCGGAGCGTGATTACATAAATAAGTTTTCAGACAAATTATGAATTAGACAAATGATTTGCTTATAGTATAATGAATCAAGAATTCGTCCCCGAACAGGAATTTGTTCCACATCCAACTATTCCCAATTATGAGGCAAACCGAGATGGCATAGTACGACACTGCACGCGAAGACGACCAGTTGGTGGAGTTAATAATAATGGTTATTTAAGATTTACTGCCGCGTGCTCAAAGAGGTATTTATGTCATCGTTTCGTCTATGAATGTTTCTTTGGAGTGATCCCTAAGGGGTTTGTCATTGATCACATTAACGGTAACATACTTGATAACTCCATAAACAATCTTCGCATGGTCACTCAGAGCAAGAACTGCCTACTGGGTAACACAGGGCGTTGTAAAACAGTTGCAAGAAGAGTTATTAAATCTATAAACGCAATTACAGGTGAAGAAATGATATTTCAATCAATGGCCGCAGCCGGTAGGTATTTCGGTATTTGTCCACCTGTTGTACAGCGTGTCGCAACCGGGATCTACAAAACAGCATTTTCCAAGAAGCTCAAACAGAAGATTTCATTCTGTTATAACTCCGCCGATGTTGTAACCCCCCCAAAAATAAACGGTAACATGAAGGTCTAATATTAGACCAGGAAAAAAAAACAAAGCATCGTCGGAAACTCTTCGATGAGAAATGCAAAGCATCGTTGGAAACGCTAGCGTTTCTCTCTGGAAGTCCAAGGGACTTCTCATGCAAAGAATTTCCACGCATTTAAAAATATGAAAATATATAATAATATGAATCACGAAAACATAAATACCATACTTGTTGAAATTAAAGAATTACAACAGCGAGGTTTTAATATTTTACTAGACACTGAAACAATTATGTCAGATTTTGAATCCCTGAATGAGCTATCACGGTCCGGGAAGAACAATCTCCCTGCGTGTTATAGGTTCATTAAAAATATACAGAATCACGTTTACAAATCACTTGCGTCGATAACGTCCAATCAGGTATCTGAATTTATTCCACTGTGCGTTGCAGTTGAGAAGATCAGGCTTGAATTGTCATCCGAGTATGAGACTCGAAAATTAATTAACACCAGGGTGAGACTGTTAAAAGGGTTTATAAAGAATCTAAGCGTGGTGAACCACGTCGACGCGGAAATGCCTACGAATACTAGTATTTGTGACGCCCAAGTATAAATACCACCCCGATCACTAAAGTGATCGGACTCACACCAGGGAATTATATTCCGCATGTGTAAAGCACATCGGGGGATGAATTCCCGGTAAAAAAAAAGTGTATTATTTTTTTTTGCCCGAGCGATGCTAGCATCGCCAATTTCAGATTTTGGAAATGTTTTACATTTTCAGGATTTGCTCGAGCGCGGGCGCATCAATACAACAATGAGAATAGTTCATAATCTGTTCTCGTTGACACCAAGCTGTGATCATATGATTTTGCTGTAGCTCTGTTAATTGCGACGGAGTTAACAAGAAGTCTTCGTCGCCATACACGTCAACGATTATTTTAACGGGGAAATACTGTCCCGAGAAACTCTTTGAGTTTCCAAATGCGGTTTTTATTGCCTCGTGAAGAATTTGCTTATCATGAATATGAACTCGTGCGTGAATGTATTCACATTGATACATTATATACAACCGTTTTTTTTTAAATGCGCGCTTGCGTGCTAAGCACTCGCACGAGAAGTCCAAGGGACTTCCGGAGAAACTCTTTGAGGAGAAATGCTTTGCATTTCCAACGATAACTTATGAACCACCTGGCGATGCTAGCACGAGAAACTCTTCGAGTTTCCACGCCCAGTAGAGCATTTTAGGATTTCACCAGTAAGTTCACGGAGACAGTCTCGCCACGCAGGTCCAACAAATTGCCCCGTTGGTCGGTGAGTTTAAAATTTATCGTTGACAACCATGGGTTATTACACCGCAGATAGACCACATTGATTGGTTCTTGCACAATCAGAAAACCAGGGGGGTCTTTTGGTGTGAACGTGTACAGGATAAACCCCTGTTGGGCCGTCGTTGTGTCAGCGCTAGCGCTGCCTGCGCTGTAGCTACCGTCGATGACGTCACATACAAGATTGACCGCGATAACATCTGTGATATTTACGATCCCGGGTGAGATGTGTCTGCCATCGGATGCTATACTGTTGTCGTGTCTTAAAATAACAGGTTGTGGTTTTGTTCTCGTGTACGTGGCAGAAATATCTTCGAAAGATTCCGCGATGAGATCCTGGACTGATTTTCTCAGCGTGTGCGCGTTATATCCAGGAAGTTTAAAATCTAAAATATCCTTCACGGGAATACCAAATCGGGCTGGAAACTCCGATCTTTTTTGGTTTCCGTAATCGCCCTTGAGATTCAGTAGATACTGAATTATTTTTAGATTTATAATTTCCATCGCGGATGCGAGTTTGTTTAGTTTTTCTATGGCTGTGATAATTTTATTGCGAGAACTGCTTGTAGAAACGCTAGCGTTTCCAGTTCCAGGACTTGTTAAATCAGAAATATAATCCTGAAAATATACTCGCAACAGTTCTAGCTGTTGTTTATGTGCTTGTTTGATCGGATTAAAAAAATGAGCTTCTATATCCTCTATAAGGTATTGACGGTATTCCCCCCCCCGTGAAAGCTGCCTCTATATCAAAGGGGGGATCTGATTTTGCAAACCAGGCTTCTCCTGATTGTAATTGATCTGAAAATAATAAATAATTGCCGTACACGAGGTCGTGTAGTTCTTGTTTATCGGTCATAAAATCCGATTTTTTAGGTTTTGGTGGACCCGGTTCGACCTCGGGTCGTTTTTGTGGCCATCCTAATACGGCCCTGATTGAGCTGCTATAAATATCCACGGCGTATCCCGGTGTTGAGATTTCAATGACCGTAGACAGCGTTGGTTCATGAGCTGTTATAGATATTTTGGCTTCCTTGCCGGTGATTTGTTTTATTTGGCGTTGTATCTCATTGTTGATTTCTTCGATCTGATAACTCCCAGTGGGTAGCGTAATTGTATCCCAGTCGAATTCGTCAGAGTCGGCTTTGGTTTTCCACGAAAACACAAACGAATTATTTGGCTGCTGACCACCAAATGATGCCGCTCTGACATTAGGCCAGCTGTGATACGCACTGAGCTTTGCTAATGCGATTTCACTCACACGAATTGGAGTTCGAAAATTAATGCTGAATTCTGGTGTCGTCGAGGACACTGAGATCATTGTGGTCCTTACCGGTGTTGTGTTTGTGACTATTTGCTGAAGCAGTTCTTGTGGCGTTGCCATCATTGACATTATTTATTTGTTTAGTTTTCAAATAGTCATTGTACGCATCTGACATTAGTTTGAATTCAGAATCTGATATCAACGCAGCATCGCTACTTTGCACGTCTAACGATGATGATATCAGCGATGATAATTTCTGATATGCGGTCGTGGCTGTATTTAATTTTGTCGTGTAATCGTGTAATTTTGTGTTAGCACACGAGGATATTTTTTTTGCTATGATGCCGAAAACTCCTGCCGTGGTTGTGGTCGCACAAACAGAGATCGTGGCAGCGACTACTGCTGTTACCGGAGTGACCGCTGATAGTATTACTCCCGCGGATGCAACAACGGCAGATACTGAATAAACCATAATATCCAGCACTGTTATGCGGCGCTTGTATTTTTTTACTTTTTGACTGGTTACTTCGATGACAGTTTTTAACTCAGATTGCCACTCACGGACTTGATTGTATCGATATTGTTGAGCATCTGGCGTCGTTGACATTTATTTAAAAATCGCTGCCGATTTTCAATTACGCGGTAACCAATCGAGGCGTTGCAGCGACGAATTCCAAACACCACCAGTAAGATGTTGCTGTTAAACTATCGTCCTCGGCTTCAAGCATAAATGTTTCCTCGGTTCCGCTGTTTAGTATTACAGTGCAAACCCCGGAATACTTATCGGTGGAATGTCTCCAAGGATATGTTGTGAAGATTTCAAATTTAGCGGCTGAAAACACAGACAACCTGTAAACACCGGTGGCTGTTGCTGTATATTTGATAGTGCTATTTTGTCGTGACCATGTTGCGAATCCCGATGATACCGTGAATACGATGTTGGTGATATGCCCGGGAGTAACTCCAGTGGGAACTTTAATCAAACTGGTTTTGTTAACGATCTCAGGAATTCCCGATACGATATCCTGCTGTGTTTGTTTGATCGTGCTGATGTCGGTCTTTACATCAGCGAGTTTCACATCGACGTCTGGGGGAGTTCCAAAGAACTTATCCACGGTCTCATCAGTTTTTGCGAAGTTTCTTTGGAGTCTTTTAAACCCGTTTACGTGAACATCATACTCTGACCGCAGCGTATTTAGTTTACCGTTGATGATGTCCACGTATTGTTTGTTTGACGCATCCTGGTCGGATTCGGGATTCGCTAACGCGGTTATTTTGTTGCCGCTCATGCTGAGTTCGCCGGTCATTACGTCGCCGGATTTTATTACTCTGTCGATGATTAGGCCAGCAACGAGTTGGTACTGCGTGTCGACGTATTGTTTATTTGCGGCATCTTCGAGACCTTCCGGATTTTTTAGAACGGTTATTTTGTTGCCGTTCATGCTGAGTTCGCCGGTCATTACGTCGCCGGTTTTTTTCACGCACTTGTCAACACCTTTATCAATACTGTCTTTGATGCTTGCGATTGATATGTTCGAGTCCTTGATCCGGCCGCCATCACTAAATGCAACGAAGTTATCCTTGGTAGCTCCAAGAACTCTGCGAATTATATCATTCCACTTAATGTTGCTCGTTCTTAGTTTTCCCTGCTTGTCCTGAAAAATAGCAACTTCATCTGGGTCAACTCCGGCTAGATTCAAAAGATTATCGACTTCATCTCGGGTCGCATATTTTGAGAGATCAGCATCTGTGCTTGGTTTACCTCTTCGTGTGAAAGGTCTTCCGTAAATATCCACCATTATTCTTATTGCTGTTTTTCAAATGCGAGCATGAAAATGCTAAGCATTTCTCGATGCGGTATATTCATACACTACTCGATGCGGAGGAGTTGCTGGATTTCTTGAGATTGCATCAAGAACATTTAAAACCTCGCTCCCACAAATGGGCGGATCAATTAATGTTTGTGTTGGTAGCGTCGACTGCCACACTGGAACATTAAAAAATCTGCTGTTGAGAGTGCGAGGCACTCCGCGGACATACTTGAGAAACTCAGTTGGCGGTGCTAAACCGTACGAATCGAAATAGATAATTCCACGTGGATCGATCGCGTAAGCAACCCAGTGAGTTCCAGGACCGTCTTTGTTGTCGAGATTGATAATGCCAGTTTCTGGATTATTCGGTTGTTGCGGTAATTGATCTCGCATAAATACTCCTCTGAAATGTTTTATACGCAATCGCTTAACTGCATCGAGTAAATCAAAATTAGAAGCTGGAAGCTTCAACATCGGGGACACTTTGTGTTTCAGCGTTAGAATTTTTTTGGATACCATGATGCGGGAGTTCCCGGTAGTCTTAGCCCTGATCCGCGAGCGGATCTCCCCTTTTTTTTGTATCCTTTTCCCGTTGCCTTTTTTAGTGCCATTCCAGCTGCAGTTCCAACTGCACCGAGTGCTGCGGCTTTTGCTACGGCTGGTGCTGCCGCGGCAATCAACGCCGGTATTGCTGCGAGAAGAGGAAATATTCCACCGGTTTTAGTCATGTCCTTGATAGCTGCAGCAGAGAAATCAAGTCGGACACCGGTTTTTGCTGTTAGTGCCTTATTAAAATGTTTAATCTGAGTATTAGTCAACGACAGCTTGTCTGGACCACCAACAAGTTGATCTCGTTTTAGTGTTATTGATGTCCCGCACGTGCTTGCGTTCTTCGATTGCAATTTCTTTGTCTGACCGGAAGTCAAGGTGACATTAACGTGACTGTATGACATTATATTTCAGAAACTAATCTAATTGTTACATGTTTTCTACTGGAGCGTCAATAACTCTCATTCGTCCGCCAACACCTTCAAGTAGCATTGCTTTATCGGAGAGTATGACAGCGATCGCTCTAAAACCAGCAGGCGGGCCGAGGGGAAACTCACCTACACGAGCTTTGAAGTGTATATCAACGACAGATTGTTTTGTTAGATCCAAATGTTCCAGCGAAAAGTAATAAATCGGATACAGCGTTGTAAAATCCAGTTGTGATATCTGCAACCCGGTATCAATATTTTGATCACGTCCCATAAATGTCATCAAACGATGATACGCACGCGCGACCTGATTGTTTGTATAATCTATCAGTATATCCTCGGATGGTTCCTGATGCCCGTTTATTCGCAGCGAAACCTCAGAGACATTAAGTTTGTCAAATATCATATGACTCTGTAGTTGGGAAGTCAACCTCGCATTTTGCTGGAGTGCAACAAAAATATGTCGCGGCGCTGATATTCCCTGTTGTGATGCTATGTGCCACGTAAACTGCCCGAGACCGGCACCTTGAATGGAATCTGTTGTTGTTGTTAACCACGATATCAGTGATTTACCGCCTGTGTCCATGAAAGAGAGTAATCGTTGCTCTTCAGTGATCGATGGGGACATCACTGGCATCCACAAAGCAAGCTTGAATAATATTACTTTACCGCCAGCAACACCGTCTTCTCGCCAGATAGCGTCAACGTCATCACTTTTTCGGTTAAGTACAACTGTATGATTGGCTCCAAAAATAACCTTTCTGACATGTCTGCAAAATCCAAAGATGTGAGACAGTGGAATTGCGCATGAAAATCTCCTACGTTCACCTGATAACATTAATTTACGTGTAGCAAAACCTAAATTGTAATCTGGACTAGGCCTTAATATTGGAAATGCAGCACCTGGTCTGGCCGGAAATCCAGCCGGTTGCGGGTCCGTAGCAGTGCCTTGTGCTGTTTGTACTTGAATAGTAGATCTGTGTTCAGGATGATCAGAATTATCCTTAGCGAACATCATAGTCGGACCAGCTGATCTAGTGTAATCATCTGAGTATCTCGCTAATCCCAGGATTGTTGTAGCAACGTCGACATTATCCTGAATTATTTCAATTTCTCTTCCGTCAATGCTGTATGAAGCACTTTTGAACAGCGCCATGATACCGTTATTAACAAAACCAACTCGAACATTTTCTCCGTATGCTGTATTAGCGACAACATCTGTTACAAGTTCACCCGTGACTTCAAGAAATGCTTCAGCGGGCAGGAAATATCTACTTGTATCCTGGACTCGTAATTCAATTCGTCCGCGTTGATTAGGTACTGTTGCCTCATAAGAATAATACTGATAATCGCGCACGGACTCATCTTTTAGTGTTGGTGCATCCATGTCGAACGCTGGATCAGATATAGGTTTGAACATTATATAAAATTATTGTCTTCTAAAACGAAATCCGCTTCCTGATATCAGGCTTGTATTTATTTGTTCGGGTGTTTGGGTTACAAGCTCTGCAAGTTTTTGATTGGCAGCCTGATTTATTACTTTACTGACGTCCGCGGGCATAAGTTCAGTACTGGCCAGTTTCACCGGTGGCGGTTTTTTTGATCTACGAGTTAACCGTAACAGTCTATCCTTGATTGACGCGAATGCCTTCCCGGCGAGATCACCAACAGATCCAAGGGCTTTATCCTTGACAACATCAATAGCTTTCATCGACAATTGTTTTGCAATCGGTAACACCTTAGGGGCTATTCTTGAAAACAAACCAGTAACTGTATCACCGAGACCATCTCCGTAGGTTGCTCTGTAGACTGGTAATCGCGAGTTCACTACGCGGACTGGTAACACGCTAGCGTGTCTAGGTTGAGAATTGTGCACGATCATTTTATTTAATTATTGTTTCTCTAACTAAATTTGCTAGTCGCTGTAGTAACCATCCGCGAGTTCATCAATGAGTCCCCGGTAAATGCCGATATCCATAATGCCACGCTGAAATAGTCTCTGACAGATATCTGCGGCTTCATTTATAATTTCCGGAGAGTTGTTTCCGGCACGTCTTCCTCCGATGAGAACTTCCAACCGTGATACGTCATTGACGATATTATCAGGGCAAGCAATAAAACCGGATCCTAAACCCTTTCCTGTTGATGGTACAATTCTTGGGGATAAAATGTCTTGAGGCAAACTTTCAGAAGATGTTGTTAAGCTAATTATCGGCGACCTAGTTTGTTTGAATTTTTGGCCCCGCGGACTTCCTTCAGATGCAGCCTCGTATTCACTTAACGGAGTTAGGTCAGGATCTATTGCTCTTTGCCGTGAAGGATATTGTTGTCGTTCTGTGTGTTGCAACGGTGATTTTTCTTCTTGAGGTTGCGATGGTGGAATTTCAAGTTTACGTATAGCATCTACAAGTCTATCGTATTTTGTATCATCTCTGTTGATTTGTTTTTTGATTTCACGTATACGATACGAATATTTGATAAAATTATCATCTGTCATAGAACCGTGTTCTGGGTTTAAAGACACATCTCTTCTAATCAATCCTAACAGTATTGTCTCAGGTAATTTCTCTTCTGGTACATTTTTAAGAAGTTCAATATAATCCGGCGTAAATCTTTCGGCGGGGTCAGTAATTCTCTCTGTTGCTCGCTTACCAGTAGGTACTGACACAACAACTTCATCAGGTGGAGGCGGGGGTTTAAGTCCAGCTGAAATATCCTGTAAAATTTTCCTTTGCTCTATTAAAGCCTCTTTGGTAACAGCTGCGGATTTTTCAGTAGCTTTGGTCACGGGTTTAAATAATTCCTCCGTAGTCTCTGCAAAGCCTTCCCGTGCTTGCTGTCTTAGTTGTAATTTTTGTCTGACACTATCACGGACAGGAAGAAATTTCTGAATTGCTTCGAGACGTTCTCGAGCTAATCTAGTAGTAAGTGCTTCTCCGATATTTGCCATTATTTATTTGTCAATGATTTAATTCCGCTAACATAAAAATGTTTTCTTGGAAACTCATTTCGTAGAGCAGCAGAGGGGGCTGGACCGACCATGGATTTTTCAATGACGACCCCGCCACGGAAACTGTTTCAGATTTATTGAAGTAAACCAAGTTGCCAGCGGAAATTCAACGAGTTTGTCCCTGGCAACTCTTCAAGTTTTCGGGGGACATTTTTTTTTTGTTTTGTATTCTGAATAGAAGGGTTTATTTCGTCAAAATCGAAGAATAGTTTCATAAAGGGTTTTTGTTTAAAAAGTTAGTTTCGGTCTGTCCGTCCCCTCTGCTGCTCAGCCTCTCATCCGAAAATCAATATCATCACGGATAAAGAGCTGATTTATCGGCCTTGTCATGCCACTATTGTGGTTTTTAGGGTGACTCGGCAAAACTTCATGGACACTGACTGCTGTCATGCCACTACTATGGTTTTCATGGTAGTTATTTTTACCTTATGTTTGCAATATATGTCTTACTTGTATATGTATCGATCCATATTTGATTTCATGACATTATGGCAATAGAATACTACAAGATATTTCACTTCTTGCATAAAACCTTACTAATTTAAAGTCATTTGGATCTTCGGGTTCATTTCTAAGCAAAAGAAGCAATTGATAGATGGAGTTGGCCCATTTTTGTAGTTGATGAATTAAATAAGTTAATTATTTTCATTTTCATTTTTTTAGCTTAAACTTATATTTTATTTTATACAAATTTGGCGCTGGAGATTCGGATATTTTCAATATGTAAGTAATCAGATTTAAACTAAAGTCAGCGGTTTATAAGGTTTTTATTTTTTGGCAATGCTTTTTTTTTTAAGTGAATATATAGCAGATGATACTTGTTGTTAATAACGGAAATTTAAATTGTTCAATGTCAACAGTATCTGAGCTATTAAAAAAAACCATTAGCATGTAACTTAGGCTCTGAGATGGACAACGAAGGAACTGGTTTAAAAACAAGGATAAAGAAAAGAAAGAAGATAAATGGAGAAACTGTTAACATTGTGGATAGAGTTTTTTTTTTAAATAACAGAAACAAAACGGAAAGAAAAAAGAAAAATGTGATATTATAGGTGATCAGCACTTCCCTGTGTTCCCTGTTGAACGGTTCCTTTGCAAAAACGATGACCAATTTATTTTTTTGTGGTAGGAGAAACTGGAAATTCTGTTTATGACCCATGGAAGTGCATGCGTATTAGTACAAATGAGTTTAAGTGAATCGTGTTGACTTTTAAAATAAATTTATCACAGAGCATGGAAAATGTTAATATTTTCTTGATATAGTAGCATTGTATCAAGAATGTATTTAACGTTAAACATCCATATGATGTGAGTGGAGAAAAAGAAGTATTGTGTACATATCACATCAAAAAAAAGGTAATCTAGATACATTCTTGGCAAATGAATGTTAATTAACTGAACTGTAATTTGTCCAGAGTCGAGTATTAAAAAACCGAAACTTCTTTCTACCCTAACACTGACGTCTGGGAACATAACTGGCGCGATTGTTCAATGAAAATATGAAGTCTGGATATATTCTGTTCTCAGATAGTGGAAGGAAAAAGAACGGGTTGTAATAAAGGCTTGTCGTTGCCTGTACTGAACGAAAATTGTGCACATTACGTACTTTACAACGTGTAATATTACTAACAACAGGTGGAATCAGAGATGTGACATGGGTGGGAGGGTGGGTCTTGAATCAGTTGTAAGTTTACATAAAATTATAAGCTAGTACTTTTTTCGCCTGGATTAAAGACCTTTCCATATTATTTCTCGATTTAAAGCTTCAAAAAATGCTGCTTTTGTTGCACCATGCTCGATTTGGTCTGCTTCGTTTGGTATATTTCGAGTAATATGCGGTATTCACACAAGATTCCAGAATAGATCGTATACCTGTCAAGTTGAAATCTCGGTCACTACATTATTCAAATTCTTCATCAAGGCAATTGTATAGCTTGTTTGTTTTGCACTGCTTGAATCATTTGAGAGAAAGCCTCCAAAATGTTTGTGAGAGTCACCTAACTCTTCCACGGTTATTAGTAGTTAAGTGGGCCACTATACGTACAATGGAAATTAGCATTACGGAGACCCCTGGGCGAATATACGTACAATGGAAATTTAACATGGCGAAAAATCGTGGGTTAATATACGTACAAGGGGAATTAACATGGGAAAAAATTGTGGGCCGATATAAGTACAAGGGGAATTTAACATGGGGAATAGAGTTTGGGGGTTGTTTAGGGACAAAGGGGAATTGAATATGGGATTTTTTTTTTAAAAAAAATTTTTTTTTAAAAAGGGGTAGGCAATGGAAAGGCTATCTCTTTTCGAGAAATATGGCTGGCCCTGAAAAGGGCCTTTGGGTTTTCTTCTTCTTCTTCTTCTGCTTCTAGTTTCTTCTTTTTCTCCACCAAGTTCTTATTTTATCTCCAACACTCTTTCTCTTCTTTTCTTTCTTTTTTTTCTCCTGCTCTTCTTTCTTCTTCTCTTCCTCCTCTTCTTTCTTCCTCTTTTCATTTTCTTCTTCTTTTTCAATTTTTTCATTCCACGCTCTCATCCTTATCCTTTCCTCTTCATCCTCCTTCTCCTCCTTTATTTCTTTCAACAGATCACTGATGATTACCTTCATTTTTCGTAAATTGTTTATCTCCATCTTCACTCGATGGGGACTATAAGAATAGTGATCCTCGTTTAGGTTAACCAACATTTGCTCTATCATTCCTAAATTGTCGAGGACGTTTTGCAATTTTTCCATTTTGTCCATTTGGTTAGAAGCCATCTTCTTTTTTTATTCTTTGCAGAATGGTTTGAACGACGAATACTGTGGGTTCTTATACGAAAAGCGCGGACGTGAAGGAAAACATCCCCCTACTTTTTCATTTCATATAATAAAACCCTAACTATACTCTCCACATTCGCTAAGAAACAATAAACAAAATCCATAATCTACTATCCACACAATCGTACGTGAGCGGTTACAAAACCCAAACTATACTCTCCACATACGCTTAGAAACAATAAACAAAATCCATAATCTACTATCCACACAATCTTACGTGAGCGGTTACAAAACCCAAACTATACTCTCCACATACGCTAAGAAACAATAAACAAAATCCATAATCTACTATCCACACAATCGTACGTGAGCAGTTACAAACACAAGCACACAAACACATACCCTCGCACTATGAAAAAAGAGTTAGTGTTTATAATCACACTACTCTACCTACACACACACACACACACACACACACACACACACACACACACACATTGGCAAATCGATCGTTATTTCTTTTCTAGAGTATTGGGTAGCCCTTAAAAGGGCTGTTTTTTTTAAACTCCAGATGCACCTATCTAATGGTTGCACCTTCCTGGCCTGGCGCCACACACGCATCTTCTTCCCCAGTCTCCTTTCACCTTTCTTCTGGGGAGCGCAGAGGGAGGATGATTCGCTTCAACACCCCAATCCTCTGTCTCGGGAATATTGTACGACATCCTCTCTTCTAGTTTCTTTTCCTCCTCTTCCCTCTGTCTTCTCTCCTCCTCTTCGTTCTTCATTCTTTCCTCTTCTACTATAGCCTCCGCGGCCAGTTCATTTAACAGGCGCCTGACATATTCCAGATGTATCTGGAGTTCAAGAAGTTTGCTTATTCTGCTATTCATTCTTGTGTTGAACAATCAACAAGGGTAGCTAGACTGCCCAGCGAGTTTCAATTAGTGAAAGCGCGGACGTGATGGAAAACATCCCCCTAAAAACATAAAATTGATCTTACCTACATCATGACCAAAAAACAACAACGCGCGGACCTAAAAGAAACACTCACTCACTTTTTATGCTACCCATCACTATTTTAAAATTTTTTTTATAAATCACTTCAATAGACTATCCACATACTCAAAGCAATCTAATCTAACCCCAAATTTACACCTCAAACACCAAAAAAAGACATCATTTTAATCTACTATCCATACCAACTTACTTAACCACTTACAAACACAAACACACAAACACATACCCTCACATTTTTTTTTAAAAAAAGAGTTAGTGTTTATTTTCACACTACTCTACCTACACACATTATCAAATGGATTGTTATTTCTTTTCTAGAGTATTGGGTAGCCCTGAAAAGGGCTGTTTTTTGTTTGCTATGGCATTCTTTTTTAGTTTCTAAGAATGTGATGTCCTCTGAGGAAAGACTTTCTGGCGATAGGTCTGCTTCTTCGAAAAGAGAAGAAGAACTCTTTGGTGTCGATACGACAATCGACAAAGCCTCTGTCAGCTTCAGGTTGCTGCTGCTGTTGTTGTTGTTGCTGCTGTTGCTGCTGTCTCTGAAGTCTGTACTTCTCCGTCCATTCTTCTTTCTCCCTGTTCATTTCTTCTCTGAAGAGCTCTTCTATCAGGTCTTCAGTGATTTTTAACATTCTCACATTCTCTATTTCTTCTGGCTTCGGTATCAGACTGTGTCTGACCCTATGCAAATTCACGTAGGTTTCGTTGAGTTTAGCTAGTTTGGAACACATCTTCTTAGGAGGATGAGTCGACAATGGATGGTTAGACTGGAAACAACCCCGGTTCTTAAAGTCAAAGCGCGGACGTGAAGGAAAACATCCCCCACACGGTTTTCGAGCCGCAACGTTCAGTGAGTGTCATGCGAGGGATAGTAAGAAATGAAAGAGCATCAATCCAACATTCTTATAGCTAAACAAACCACAAAGGCATTTTTTTTTCAAAATACAACATTTTTTATTCAAAAATCACTTAACACTAAACAACAACTCTAACATTTTTAACAATAATCCAACATGATAACATCAAACAATTTTTTTCAAAACACAATATTTTTTATTCAAAAATCACTTAACACTAAACAACAACTCTAACATTTTTAACAGTAATCCAACATCATAACATCAAACAATTTTTTTTCAAAACACAACATTTTTTCCACAGTCTCCTCACATTCCATCTTTAAAGTTTCTCCACTAGGTAAAGAGGGATAACAGTCTTCCATGGTTTCTAGTAATCTAGGATGACTTCTCTCAAACTGTTGATTTCTATCGGATTATCGAATTCTGCATACAGGATGACGTTCACCGTTTCATCAGGGTCTCGGTCTTTAAACTGAATTTCCACACGAATCTGGCCGGATTTTATAGGGTGGAAATGTCCCTCGTCGCTGCCTTGGTCTGGAGTGAAATCGAAAGCCCACAAAGCGTAGCCTCCTGCATAATCCTCGTACGTAATACCGTGACTGGTATTGGTTCCTAACTGTCCGGTGGCTTCGTACAGGGACAAGTACGATCTCAAGTAATTCTTCTTGGTAAAGTCAGGTTCGAAAGGTCGGGTACACAAGGTCTTGCCATCGCGACTGACTTCGATTTTGGACACGCCAAAGTGTTGAAAGTAGAAAGGATTTTTTTCGGCAGCTCCGTTGAAGGCTGTATTCTCGACGATACCAACGATCAAACGTTTGGGTAACTGTCCTTGGAACAGATGATCTTCGATCATGGATCGCTGTCCCTTGGGAATGGTGAAGGTTTTCACTTCCACGCGTCGTATGGGATACTTGGCAGTCGTTCTGCTCAACGTCTGACTGATGTCGTTTCCCACTTTAGGTAACACTTCCACACGGCGTACGTAGAGTCTGGCTTCTAGGATTTTGGTTTTGTAACCGTCACTATCAGCCATCAAATGGAAAGCGGCACTGCTACGATTCAGTCTCAGGCGGACATCCACCCCGTTCAGCAAATACTTTTCTTGCAACCACATGTCCAAATGCAAACGATCCATCAGTTCTAAACTTGTGTCGGCTCCCGTGATTCTCTTTCTTCGTTCTACAAATCCATCATTGTTGTCTTTCTTTTCATCAGTTTCCAATATTTCAAACTTGGTAGGTTCGTCAGCTTCCCATACCACACAGGCATTGAGATGAGTGTTCTTGGCATCTATTCCGTACGTCAAGAGATTTTCCAGGTAGGCACGATAAGGGTAAGTATCCATGCTGCTACTGACCAGTTTGTTATTCAAGTACAAGTCCACTCCACTGAACAAGGAATGCATGAAATTGTTGACGGGAGCTACTGCTTCATCGTCTATAGCACCTCCAGTCTTATCTAGAATTTTGACTTTCAGGTACAAGTAACTGCTATTCAGATCGATGTAATCTTCGGGCTGTCCTTTGATTTCAAACTCGATGGGAGCGGAATCGGTCAGTGAGGAGACGGGGTGAAATTCCACCCACTGGGATTCTTGCATCGTCATCATCGTGGGGGGCATGGCAAACAGATCCAGTTCCGTCTTGGAACAAGCGCAAGATTCTCGGTGCATCATTTTTTTGTCTCTTTTCTCAATAATCGAAAACGTCTAAGTCTCGAACGGTTCTTCTTTTCTTGGCCTTTCTCGCTTGAAGTCTGGTGAAAGGGTGTTTTCTTCGTCGTCTCTTTCTGCCTTGTCCTTGCTGAATGCCTGACTCGGTAGCGTGCAGGGCATTTATAGGTGTTTCTCGTTGGCCTAAAATGTCTTTGTCCGCTTGCAGCAAGACATTTTTGCCTGCCCTCATGAAGGCTTCTTTAGGGTTTTGTTTGTCGATGATGACATTTTGGAGAAATTCTTTGCCTTGCGTCAGTGCCGCATCTTTCAAGGCGTGCAATCCGCGTGTCACCATCGGTTTCAACACCGGGGCCACCGAACGAAAGGCCGATTTTAACATATCTCCTAAGCCGTGTCCTCGCTGTCGAGCAACCCCTCGGTACACTGGATACATGACTTACGAATCGTGAGAAAACCGTTTTCGAAAATGGAGTTTCACCGTGACTTTTCCTTTGGTGAATGGAATATTTTGTCCCAAATCTCCTTTTATAGTAATGTTGACCGTGTCCAAATACGACTTACTGACAGGCAAATAGTGAGGATGGACAAATTCGCGGTGGACGTGGTAAGTGTTTCCACCTTCCTCGTCAGTGTTCGTGGCAGAATCCACTTTGAAAGGAATGACACGCAGTAACGGTACGGAGGTGTGTCCCACCACGTTATACTCCACCACATCGGAGTACACAAACATCAAATTCAGTCCTTGGTTCAGTTCTACCGGGGCACGAAATAACTTGCTAAAAGACTCGTTGTCGTAAACGATGGGTAATTCGCTTTTCTTCATCATGCTCATTCTCAGGTTCATGTCTCCGCCCAACATGTCATACAATTCAGGACAAAATAAAATGGACAGGATTTTACTCCGTTCAAATTTCATCAAGAAGCGACGAGCTGTTTTGTGGTACTCCATGGTGACACTTTTGTTAACATGCTCCAAAGCTTTCAGAAACACGGCATTAAACCTGGAGGCTATGGTGCTGACCAAATGTTGACCACTAAAATAATAGCCTGGGGAAATGAACAAGTGATAGGTGGTGTACTTTTGTGTACGGGTTTTCTTGTCACATTTGACATTGCTATCCATCCACTGTTGCAATTGTTCGTCATGAACTTCCACATCAAAAAAATTTTGATTGGGAAGGACATTGAGGACTTGGGTCGGGTGAATCATTTCTACTAAAGCCACTTCCCAATGGGCTTCGTGATCTAAGGGGATGGCTTGAGGTAATTTGGCCGTGTAACAGCACAACGTGTTCTTGGGAAACACCTCCATGGAACTGTCACTGGGTAAGGTTAAGTAAAATTGGTTTTGGTGACTCATAATTCCAGAGTTCTGTGGCTGTCCGAGGGGTTAGTGGACGTCAGAGGCGTGTCTCCGCCCAAAAAGGGGTTCTGGTTGTGGTTGGAGTGGTGACTGGCACTGGCACTGGACACAAGGTTCCCGTGGTTCCCGTTCGAGGTGAATTTCAGGGAGGGATTAGGAAGCAGGTAATCGATGCAACTGCTCAATAAAATGGTCCACAATTGTTTGTCTCCTTGTTGCAAACTCAAATTGGCGATGGCTGCCCCGATGACACAATACACCACGAAGATTTGGCAGAAAAAGACGATTTGCGTTTTAGGCACACGTTCTCCACACCACACCCACAAGGGTTGTTTTTGTAAATCTTGCACAGAAGAACTAGGGGAAGGAGGAGTGGTCGACGTAGCTGCATCTGTGTGAAAAGGCATGATGATCACTTCTTTTTATAGTCGATGACTTTCGAAGCGTCGATCCAAGAATCAAAACTGGGTGGATATCCTTTCCAACGTACTTTGACTTCTTTGACACGTCGTTTGCCCACTTTACGGGTTCTGCGTTCGAGAATGCTTTCGATGTCGTACACGTCGTCTTCTTTTTTGGTGACACGTTGTAACTCGGGCAAATAAAACGTTCATTTGAGCACTTCTCCGTTCATGTCTTCCAATTTATAGACGGCAGGATGACGGCCATGCACTCGTCCAGTGACGCGAAACAATTCGGTCATCCAGTTAGGTAAGTAACCTTTGTCGAAAGTGCGTTTGGTTTTGCCAATGCGCACCCAATCTCCCACGGCCAACTCTCCACTTTTCTTGGGGACAGCCCTCGTCGGGGACGTACCAAACAGGCGCTCAAACACCAACACTTCGTTGTCGGGAGTCACGTCTTGCGGGGCACGTCCAATGCTTCGATGGTAAGATTGGTTGTACGCTTGCACCAGGTGCGGTAAGATGTCGATGTACTTCAGAGTGTGGTGATGCGTAAAATATTTCCACATGCGTTCTTTCAAAGTGCGTTGAAAACGTTCCACGATGCTGGCTTTGGTTTCGGGATTCTCGGAAGTAAAAAAATGAATGTCACGTTTCTTTAATTCTTTTTGGAAAGCTTGGTTCAGAAATTCGGTGCCTTTGTCCGTTTGCCATCGAAGAGGGTGACGACCGCTTTGTTTCAGCACTCGTTGCAGGGCTCGCACTAACTCGCTGCTCGATTTGGAAGTCAAGGGTACGACCCAAGCAAATTTGGAAAAGACGTCGATGACACAAAACAAATATTTGTAGCCACGATTGTAGCTGGCCAAATGAGAGACATCGGCTAAATCGGCTTGCCATTGATGATCGATGCCTTCCACTCGGGTGCGACTTCTGGCAAACTTGCGTCGAATGGGTTTGTGTAAAGTGTAGGTAGCTTGTTCTTGTAACCATCGTTGCACTTGAGGTAAACGGAGACTTTTCAGTCGAGTTTTCGCAGCACGATACAATTTTTGAACTCCTGCGTAACCTGCAGGATGGGAGGGATCGTAGTAAATGCTGGCTAAGACTTTTTCCATTTTTTTGTGTTGGTTGGTGTGTTAATAAGCACCCACTCTTGGAGTATGCTACTCTTTTTCTCTTGGGGTATTTTCTTGGATTGCAATGCTTTGCGTGTGCGACCGGCAATAGGTGTTGAAGAGGAGGAGGATGTCTGAGCGGGATATATCGGTTCTTGTTTCACTTCTGTCTTCACTTCTGTCTTCACTTTCTTTTTCTCTTGTGATGAAGAAGGGGTGGTCATCATCTTTTTAATCCATCCAATTCTGGAGGTAGGTGGTGTTGTTAACTTGCGTACTTTTTCTGGTGGAGTTTGAAACCCTTCTTCTTCTTCTTTTCCTTTTTCTGTCTTGGTCACTGGTACTGGTACTGGTACTGGTGATGGTGCTGGACTTTTCATCAAGGTCTTAAAATCTTTTAGAGTGGGTAGAGCTGTTTCGTCTAAAGCTTTCTGGTGAAAGAGTTGCAGTCGTTGCAAGAGTTGACCGTACTTTTGCGATTTTTCTGTTTCGGACAAATCTTGGCGATCCATCAAGGACTGCAGTTCGTGTTGTAACTGGGACATCTCGCTCAAATGGGGATTGGGAGGTAAATGCGGGGTGTGTTGTTCTTGCCACCGATGGTATTCCATCCATCGTTTGAAAGGCACTAAAGCTAGTTTTCGTCCTTCCATGGGGTTGTCAGCGGTCGATTCTGAGATCTTGGAACTTCCGAGGCCTTTTTATCTTGCTCCCACCAGTCCTCCCAACATGGTTCCCAAGACTCCTTTCAGTATGGGGCCTAACAAGAGAGGTAAAATACCTCCACGTTGCACTAACATCTTCTTTTTTTGACGAATGGGAATTTTCTTTTGAACCATTTGGTGAAGAACGTGACGATGTTTGCCTAAGCATTGTTTCTGGTGTTTTGACAAAGGGATCGTGCCTTTCAAAACGTTCAAACAACATTCGCACACGGTATCGATGACCTCTTTGGAGGCTGTTTGAATGAGTTTTTTTCGTAGGGGTGGAGAAGCTTTGGACAGGACAGATAACATGTCCCCATGTTTGGCTAAACGTGGTGGCAGTCCTTTCCTTTTCTTTCCTTGGGGTTTTCTGGAGGGTGACATCTTTGAGTCTTCAGGAGCACCAAAAAACACTGATACCCGACTTGGTCACAGGCCTTTTTTATACTGGAACGCGTCGCCACTGATTGTCTTTACGTCGTATTAGTTTGAGGACAGGCATGACACGTCGTGCAGGGGTACGTAACGGACTAAATCGAGCCAGTTCTTGCTTGGACAAATCCAGTAAACTTTGTAACATGCCCGATCTTTCTTGAACTTTGATTTTGGGAGAAGGTACTTTGTGAGCAGCAGCCACTGCCACTAAATTGGAAGGTCCTGCCACTGGGGAAGTTCTTTTGGAGGTCATCAACGGAGAAGTTCTTGGTGTGATCAACGTCTCCAAGTACTCTTCAGTTCTGGGTGTCATTAACGGAGAAGTGGACAAACGTGAAGCTGCCGGAGACGCAGTCACCGCCGTGGCAGGTCGTGGTTTGCGAGTGTAAGGTTGCGTCCTGGCCGAAGTGCCTCTCTTGCGACTAGTTTTCTGTGGACTTTTCTTTTTCTGGGGGCTTCTTTTCTTTTTCCGGGGTGGTGGTGGTGTCTGGTCAGAGGAGGGTCCTGCCACTGGAGAAGTTCTCCTTGGGGACCTGGTCTTTTTCTTCTTGGGGCTTCGTTGGACTTTTGTCTTGGGTATAACTTTGGGGGCATTAGGATCCCATCTTAAGAGTGAGCGAATGATGACCCCTCCTAGAGTAACGCTCACTCCAGGTTTCAAAATGATTTGTTTTTTGGTTTGAGTGTCGATGCGGGGATCGGCCAGTTGGACCAAAGCGACTTTGTTTCGATCGAAAAAGCGTTTGGTTTGATGAGGAATCTGAATGATTCCTTGGAGTAATTGACGTGCCGTCACCGTGAACCATCGTAAGACTTCTTTGAGACTAGCTTCTAAGACACGAGCTCGTGTTTGTGGATCTTTTTCTCGACTGATGCCATACAAGGCACGAATCAATTTGACGGGAAGATGCGACTGAAGGGACGTCATGTTCGCACTGAGAGTGAGACAGACGAAAAAGGGTCTGAGGTTTTTATAGATTTTTTTATGGGGAGTGAAATGAAGTCGAGGACGGAGACGTGTACAGGACAGGCCCTCCGTCTTGGCACCAGTGGTGAAACAAGTGGGTACGAAATCGCAAATCCTCGGGAGTCGTAGGTTTCAAATCGACGAGTAAATAGGCGTGTGGAGTTTGAGTGGCATCGTCGTACGCCTGAGTCAGCCAAGGCGTTCCTAACTGTTTGGCTAAGACTTGCACTTGCGATTTATCTCGAGGGCTTTTAAACAAGACCACGTAATGCGCATTGAGACTGATGGTGCGATGGGCTTTACTTTGTTGAAACAAATTTTGGGTGATGTAAACGACACTGGCATTACGGTGATGCCCTTTGCGCGTGAACCACAGTTTAATTTCTTCTTCGTCTTCTCCTAACATGTCGTCGAAAATGACCAAATGGGTTAGACGGGAGTCAGAGACGATGCCATCGTCTTCTTTAGGAATGCCTTCCACAAACACGATGGAATCGCCTTGACTTTCTTGCAAGAGGCTGTACGCCGATTGCCACTCTTTGCAACACCACACGATTCGTTGAGGGGGTCGATCGATCAAATGATGTTTATGTTCGATCAAACGTTTGACGAATTCGGTTTTGCCTGAACCGCTAGGTCCAGCAATGAGCATGTTAAAGGGATGGCGAAGATACAAAGCCTCCCAACTGGCACGATCTAAGTGTTCGTCGATGACTTTGACAGTAGAGGAAGAGGGAGCAGAGACAGCAGAGGTAGCCATGGTGTGAGAAATGTCACTTGTGACACGAAAAACAAACAAGACAAGAGTTTATATACTTTTTCAGAACACGTTTATTGAATGTTTTTTTCAAACATGAATACGAAAGACAAAAATACATAAAAGCCAAAGGCTTAAGTACAAGAATAAAAGGCACATGATAACCATGAACGTGGAATAAACACAAGTGTCTGTACAACATGTTTTGGGTAAAGTTCTAACCAGTTCTATACTAGGGTAAGGTCACACAAGTGTCCTCCCGAAAGGGTCTTTCAGGCCTGTCCACGACAGTCCTGTCCTGGGTGACGGGTTCTTCTGGCACCGTCACTAACACAGGTTGAAAAGTAACGTTTTTCCTTGAATAACTCTCGTGCATACTGGGCCACCTCTTGTGTCCAAGCCTCAAAACCCTGGTCTCGGTGATGTCCAACATTTGACTCCTAACCAATCTGGTTTCTTCTTCGTCAACGACATGGTAAGTTACTTCAATGAACAATGAACTATCGATCTTGCCTAGGGTTCCTTTTTATATACAGACGAATACCGACGTGACCGTACGGTAAGGTGAAGTGATTGGGAAGTCGCACTCGCTTCTGGTATACAATTTGATAGACTTTTTCCAAGGGTCGACTGACGATGTGGTGAGTGGGTAAACGTACAATCTTGTTCGGTTGATAGGTGGTCACTTTAAAGTTTCCATCCTCTCCCGATTGCAAGGCTTCTTTCAATACCCCAAAGTTGACCACTCGACTGGTACGATGATTCAGAGTCAGTCCTTTCACTTTGCACGTCGTGTGCACTTCTCCTTGTTTGTCCCGGTATTCGTAGCCGTAATTTTTGGGACCACCACTGACGAAACTTAGAATCTTATCGTCGGGATGCTCGTCTGTCCAGGCTCCTAAACGGTCTCCTTCGATGTCAGGGTGCTGTTGAATCGGGTGATGGATGTAAATGCAACTGTCCGTGTCAAAGTACAGGACGCGTTCTTCTAACAGTTCTAAAGCTTCGTACAATTTTAAGCGAGCATGAGCTGTCACGTAAGACGCAATGATGACATTTCCAAAAAGGTCGTCTTGTACAAAGTCCAGATCTTCTTCGTAATTGACCAAGATCAAATCCTCTCGAACGACGTCCACGTGTTTCATGTATTTGGTTTTGTCGTGAATCATCTGGAAGTAGCGGGAAGGTTCTGTCAAATATTCCGTCTTGGGTAAACACGGTCGTTGTGCCATTTTACCCCACAAGCAATTTAACATCACTTTGGCAAACGATCGCCTGCCTTCGTTTTTTTCGATGTGGTCTAAAGAGATGCCTTCTTGTGCATAGTATTTCTCTTTGAATTGTATTTGGTCTTCGGGAGTGTGACACCAGGAAGGATAGCCGCTGGCTTCTTGTTTCAGTTTCAAAAAGGCATCCACGTAGTCGGCGAAAATGCCTTTCTGCATGGGGTCACCCTTGTGATACTGTTGTGTCTTGGGAAAGTGGCAAATTTCGTACACTTCTAACAGTTGGTATCCCATGTCCAGAGCTTTGAACAATTCCACGCTGACCCAGGTTCCCGTCAAGGCACGTTCTTCCTGGCTGTGATGGCAAGGTTGGTCCTGGTTGCACGTTTCGGCACAAGTACGGCACAAGGGAAACATCAGTTTGCCTTGACAATGGTGAGGTAAGACGGGATGGTATAGGTTCGTGGGAGGCAAAACTTTACACTTGATCAAGCCTTCGTATTGTCGAATGTTTTTCAGGTCGATGTGTTCCGTGAACAATTGCGGGTGCCCTACAGGAAAGCGACAATATTTGCACACGTAGGGATACAGCGAACACACGTCCAAGTATTTGATTTCTTCTCCTTTCTCTTCGTCGGCTTGGTACAGCAAACAGGTGGCATTGGTCCTTCCTCCGTACAAACTATCCCTCGGGTTCAGCGGGTCCATGAACTGGTAACTTTCCACGAGGCGTTTAAACTCGGGATCGGTTTTCAAACGGTGATCGTACTCGTGTTCCCACATTTCCACCACTTGGTATCCTTGCTGTTCTAACTTTAGGCGTCGCTGACAAGTGTCCTGGTACAAGTCTTCCATGGTTCGTTGCAAAAACTGATTTTTAGTGTCACGGTCAGGGTAGCAGACGGGACATCCGTGAAATAAGCAACCGTTAAACTCGTACACGATCTTGGGGTTTTCTAAGTCCCAGCCATCGACCGAATACGTTCCGATGGTCTTTTCGCCTCCTCCGTTGCGGGCATGCTGAATCCATTTGTCTTCCTTGTCGCACAAGTAATGTAACCAACGTAGGGCTTTGACCGAGTATTGACGCTTGACATAGTGGGTCGTTTGAGGACTGATGACAGCCACGGTGTTTTCAGGCATGAATCGTTGGCGGTACACTAAGGAACACGCTTTGGCAATGGTGCAAGCTTCTTTCAAAGGATCGACCCCTCCGTGTTCCATGAACAGTTCTCGAAATTTTCCACAGCAACGCCGTAAAATGTCCACGTCGGAACGACAATACTTTAACATTTCTTCCTGAAAGTCGAAGGGGTCAGAGGCATGAGCCTGGTACCAAGCGTAGAAAGCTTCTCGTTGTTCGGTACGCATGTTGTCGGGATCGTAATAGTGAGCCTCAGGCAAATGGGGTAGAACGGCATGTTGATTGGCTTCCGTATTGAAAAAGTGTGGAAAGTACCCTTTAGCCATTTCTGTCATTCTAAACGTTTTAGGCATTCGACTCAAAGGCATGGCCAAGTAACTCATCGAATCTTTAAACTGCACTTGTCCCACTTGCATGAAAATGATTTTGGCTCCGTTCAAAATCACTTTAGGACGTTCGGTGCCATGTTCCGTATAGTACCTCAAAAGAAACTGTCCATCGTATCCGGAGAAATTGTGAGCCATCACCGTGGCATGACGATGACAATCTCCGTAACGTTCGATGTCCTCTTGGCTCCACGTCTTGTCGATGGGGTCTAAGACCCATCGGGCAAAATCGGCTAACGTGTTCGGTCCCCGAAAGATTTTTTCACGTCCTCCAGGAATCTTCCTGCAGTGAGGGCAATGACTGAAGATAGGTTCTTGAATGCACTTCTCGCACGCTCGATGAGCCACGCAGAAATTAGGAATGTGAATGCCGGTCTCTTGCATGCATTCGAAATCGAAAAAGATGAAATTGCCTTTCTTCTTGTGACCGTCCTCTTTCTCTGGTGGGGGTTGGTATTTTTGCACGTAACATTCGTGTTCCAAGTCCACGATGTGGTGACAAATGTGACATTTTTTCTTTCCTCGACATACGTGTGCCTTGGCATTGTTGGTACGTATGCCTTGTCTACACGTAGGGCACAATCTCAGGAGTTGACAAGCACATTTCTTCTGTGAACCTTGTGTTTTCAAATGTTGTTGGTAACAGGTAGGGCTGACAAACGTGCGCAGACAAGTCGAACAAGGCACTGGTTCTTCGCTCAGGCAGGGTGGAGAGGCCAAACATCCTGGGCATTTCCATCCACAATGCTTGTGTTGCTCTCGATTATTATAACCATAGTCACATTTCTCACAGTAATATCTGTATCCCAGGAATCCGGTGATACTGGTAATGGTATCGAAATGGTCATCGTGATGATAAACATGAATGTATTTTCCGTCCTTAAAGTCTTGGCCTCGAAACAACAGAGACCCGCGCATTTCTTGAGGGTGCACTTTCAAGGTGTAGCATGGAGCTAGGGCATCTTGCAATTTTTGCATCTCAGGAATGCCACAGGGTGTGTCTTTGGACAGGCCAGCTTGTTGCAACAGGAGTTCTGCTTCGTTTCGTTGTTTTGCTCG
Source organism: Sinohyriopsis cumingii (assembly GCA_028554795.2). NCBI lineage: Eukaryota > Metazoa > Mollusca > Bivalvia > Unionida > Unionidae > Sinohyriopsis > Sinohyriopsis cumingii. Next base: position 669,141 of record JAPYKE020000118.1, on the reverse strand, counting down.
ATCGGATCGTTGAATAGTGTTCCAGGTTCTTTTCCATTCTGTCGTGTCGTTCTTGTTGGCATAGGTTCGTCCCACCACGATGGCACGGGCTAAATACATCTGGTCATGAGGATTGTGAATTTGGACAAGACTACGCTTAATGCTGCGAAGCTCGTTCACCAATAACATCTTTTTGCGTCCTGTCCCTTGAGGAAGAGAGACGTGGGCCATTTTCAGTGTGGCTTTACCATCGGTGATGTCAAACTGGTCATTAGATTGTTGTACGTGTTGAATCTTGTCCATGATTTTGGAAGGGGTTAGTTCTGCAGGTCTGCTAAACTCGATCCAAACAGGGGATTTCAAACCGTCGTGATCTATGGATAGTGTCAAGCGATCGTCTTCTTTTGGTTGACATTGTCGCTTGAGTGCGGTGAGCAAAGAATCCCACATCTCGGTGATGAACCCTTCTGCTTTCTCCAAGGGTACGTCGGCCTTGAAATCTTTAAACTTCACCGTGTAGGTGTAAGCCGTGGTTCTAAATTTTCTAGAGGAGCGCTTTTCCGTCTCTCGAATGGAATAGTATTTTTCAGGGTTGACTAAGGGTGACGAACTTGGTTTAGAGGTTTCAAATTCTGGTTCACTCATGTCCTCTTCAAAATCACTGGCATGAATCTGTGCCAAGATTTCAGCCCTGGTACGAGGCGATAGATCACGTTTCTGCCTCTTACTTTCTTCTTCTTCTTTCTTCTCGAATGAATGGGATCGTTTCATCTTGACTGCAAAACGTCAAATGACTCAAGTTTAAACACCATAGACTAATTTATAGTCTTGGCAAACCAGCGTATATAAAAAGGGTGTGTGTCTTGTCCTTTCACTATTCATTTCACTCTCAAGCCGAGCACAACGATGGAAGAGACTACCCAGATGGAACGTTTCGTCAGAGCTTTGCGAGGGGTCATTAGAAAATTCTCTTCAGACCAGCCGACGGACTACTCTCCTTCCTTTCGAGATAAAAGTCAAGATACTTGCTATATCTGTCAGAAGAAAGGGCATTGGTCTTCAGAGTGTCCAGACCGTCAAAAAAGAACAAAAACAGGGACTAAAAGAGACAAAAGTCAAGATACCTGTTATTATTGTAAAGAAAAAGGACATTGGTCTCCAGATTGCCCAAAAAAGAAACAAGAGGAGTCAGAAGAAAAGAAGGATTCGTCAGAAGAAGAGAGGGATTCTTCGGAAGAAGAGAGGGATTCTTCAGAGGAAGAAGAGGAAGAAAGAAGACAATTCTATTTAAAAGAAGCAAAGAAACAGGAGAAGAAAAGAAGAAGGGAAGAAAATGAGGAAAAAACGGTGAAGAAATTCAAAAAACAGAGAGACTAAACAAGGAGAAAGAAGAAGTCAATGAACTTTTAATTAAAGTGTTCTGTGGTGAATTGTGAATTGGATTGTAAAAAAATGGATAAAATAATACATGAATGATATAAGGTAAGTGTCTTTGAGTTTTGATTTTAAAATAAGAAGCTACACTCACGCACTCATACACAGACACGTACTATAAGGGTAAAATGGGTGGGGGTTTATTTTTGAGTTATTGACAAATTGAAATTGTATTTCTTTTCGAGAAATGACGGTGGCCCTGAAAAGGGCCTTTTTATTTTGGTGTAGGGGTGAGTTTAACCAATCAACTTTAACTGCCTTAAGCCTTTGCCACGGCCAAGGCCTACTTCTGATGATTGGGTTGAAATCACTAAGGGTGGTACGACAGGCTTAGTCACAGGGTTGGCGTGTTTAGCTCGGGAAGGTCGTATTCTCTTCGGTCGTGATAAAGAAGCCTGATACATTTGTTTCAGACTTCTTAACTCCGCTAAAATGTCCAACAGTACCGTAGCCGTTTGATTTTCACCCTCTTGTTTCTTTGCTGCTACTTCTTCTTGCTGTTGTTGCTGTTGTTTTTTTCTTACCTCTTCTTGTTGCTGTTGCTGTAGGAGAAAAGCTTGTTCCGCTTCCTTTTGTCGTTGCATAAATTTCTCCAATTCTTCTTTCTGTCTCTGTCTAAAATTCTCCACTTGCGGTAATGAAGAAGGTAACGAAGGTTCCGGAACAAATTCTTGCGAGGTAAGAAAATCCACAAAATCCCAATGTACCTCTTCTGAAAGTAAGTCCGGGTTCCCTTGGGCAGTCTCCCCTGCTGGTGCACCCCAATGGATCGTTTTCTGAGTTTCCGTCATGTTGAATCACTGTCGCATAGATTGACTGCACACAAGCGCTAACGAATCTATATAGACCACGTGACGTCACAGACTGCTCTCTTCGGATTGGATGCGAGCTGACTGAATTTTGTAACGCGTGTTCGGATTGGTGAATGAATTCAATCCGTTTCAATCCTTCCTGTACCTATAAATAAGCGCAGTTCACTGCATTGATTCACTTGTTCTCGTCGCTTCAAGATGTGGACCGATGTGCAATCTTCTACGCTTGTGTCTTCCATGATGTTCCGGACGGACATGCTCATGTATGTCCGATCCAAGTGGACCGTTGTCCACAGGACAAACACCAGCCTGTGGATACGTAGGATCTACGTTGAAAGACAAGGATGCCTGAAAAGAGTGCTGATTTACGGACCAACAGTGAGACGTAGCCTAAGGACAAGAAGAAGACCAATGCGGTACCCTTTATGTTAATGAATACATTAACATAAACCCAAAGGCCCTTTTCAGGGCCAGCCATATTTCTCGAAAAGAGATAGCCTTTCCATTGCCTACCCCTTTTTAAAAAAAAAATTTTTTTTAAAAAAATCCCATATTCAATTCCCCTTTGTCCCTAAACAACCCCCAAACTCTATTCCCCATGTTAAATTCCCCTTGTACGTATATCGGCCCACAATTTTTTCCCATGTTAATTCCCCTTGTACGTATATTAACCCACGATTTTTCGCCATGTTAAATTTCCATTGTACGTATATTCGCCCAGGGGTCTCCGTAATGCTAATTTCCATTGTACGTATAGTGGCCCACTTAACTACTGTTATTTTATTTCTTGTTCGTTGGCGACAACCAGAGTTTAGAAGGTCAACTATTTTAAATGTAACTAGTGTCTTCGTACTGTCACATATTGTCCTCTTTTGAGATTATTTTATGATGTTTCATTATTCATTTATCCGGTAAATATAATATTTCCGAACCACAAATATTGATCTCAATTTGAGATGGGTATTAATGAAAGAAAAAGGAAACATTCGGTACGCTTCGTAATTGATCGTACTAAGCATGGCAGAGGGCAGTGACGAAGACGAGGAAACAATATTGGTGAGAAGAGCCCAAGTATTTTCAAATTATAGTTCGAAAATACGTTATAAGCTTTTAATTGTCAAAGTTAGAAACTGTTCTCATTATGTTTTTAATCGATTCAATGGTAATCTTGTCTAGTGTAACTTCAGTAATGACACTTATTTTCGAGACTCGCGTATCCTCCCGTTTTTATTGTTATTGTACCCACAAACAGTTTTGAAAAAGAAAAATACCAAGGATATAAAAACATGCTAAAAATAGCGCTTTTTCGTTCATCAGTTTATAATTTATAACCTAATTGTCGCCAGCTAAATCTTAACAGTTATATGGTTCACGTTTAAAACCAAACCGAGAACTGTACCATGTCATTAGGGTGTTATACTCTTTATAATTTGATTTAAATGGGTGTTTTGATGGTATGTAGGGATGAGCAATTTTAGTTTCCATCCACATATCAGATAATTAACTTGTTGCACATACCTTTTCATTTCTTCCAAAATTTTAATCACTTCTAATAATCTCATGAGATATGTGCACTTTAAGACACTGAAAGAACGAAACGAAATGATATATTGGAAATCCAGTCAGTGTTAGTTGAACTGGCATATTCATGATTTAAATATCACTTGACATTAAAAGTAATCAGATATTCCACACTTGACTAGAAACTGATACACAACAACAGCTGGTTTATGTTATACATTCACTAGGGTTTAACTAGTCCTACATGTAAGGCATAGCACATTTGATTTTGTTGAGGTGCTATGCCTTACTATCCAAATAATGGCCTTGTATAGTGTGTTCCGATGTCGTTGACATCGGAATGAGTAATCAAAGTTTCAGGAACATCTCATACATTTGGCAGCCTATATTGACATTTTTCCACTAATTTATGTGTAATTAATATACTTACCGTGCTGTCTTTATCCTGGTGGAATGAAAATATGACACTAGCAAATGGATGCATTTTCACGTTCCGTTGACATACATTTGAATTTGTTGCAATGCGACGGTAGTTGAGGTATGCCGAAGTAAGTTCAAGTATGTTGATGTTTGGGATATGTTTCTTGAACAAAACGAACCGTTGCTTACAGTTCCAATAGGCATAATATATTTTATATTCGTTTCATTAAAAAATAATGTTTCAACTTTATCCGATTTCGGCATTCTCGGCTTTCATTGCTTTCCAGCCAACTGAAAAGTAGGCCAAAGAAACTTGAAAACGGGTCCATTTCTTTTGTGAGAATTTGAATTTATTAGAGAAAGGTATCATAGTAAGTAAAGTCTGACCAAAACAGTATAACTTTACTTTGTAGAAAAGCATCATTATTTTAGTTGTCAGTTGTGTGAAATATTCCTGAAAATTTTACTTTCGTAACGATGTTAATCGACATCAAAACACACTACACAGCGCCATTAGTTAGGCTGTAAGACCCTGATGCCCACAACATAAATATCAGCGTCGGGTCTTACAGGTAGGACTAGGATTTAACTTAAACTTTAAGTTCCATGGGAAATGTACTCTCAGAGTATTCTTTACTCCCCTTCCAAGCTGTATTGATGTCTTGTATTTAATACATAGTATAGAACACCTTCTGCAGTTATTCCTCAGTAACAAATAACGTTACATTTTAGACCTCATGAAGCATTTGCAGCACAGTATAAGAATGAGTTGCAAACTCCCTATTAGCAAAGGAAATTTAAAACTAATTGAGAATGATCTGAATTAAAAAAAAGACCATAGCTCTCTTTAAACACAAGTCCAATATGGAAAAGCATTTTCTGATATATTGATCATATTTTGAGAGAAGGTAGAGATGGTCTGAATTTTAGTTAATTCTTTCCCATTCTTGCTGTTGAATGTTGTTTAGGGTTTAGTGCCATTGGTCAGCGCATAATAGGCTATACACAGCAACCAGTATGTTTAGTAAAGAACCTGGAAAGAGCCACTGACCCATGGGAAGCAACTGGCAAACTTTCTCACATACCCACATTGGCTGAGCCCGAGACTCTAACACGTGAACAGAAAAGTAGTCAGTCATCTGTAAAGGTAAGCAACCTTGGACGACTCTGCCACCCAGAACCCCTTTTGCTGATTGAAGTACTGATGTTATGAGATTGGTGCAAGAAGTAGTGTATATAAGATACCTTCACAATTAGAAAACACCCTAATATATCAAGCCCTTTGAACAGATGTTTTGCACCATATTTATTTTGTATTTATTTTGGATTAAAATGTACACATCTCATCAAATCTATTCAAGAGATTGAAATTTTGGGACAAGTGAAAATGTAGGTGGGACAGTTAAATTTTCACAAACCATCTGAACAAAAAATTTGATCAGCCCTGCATGTTTTAAGAAAATGTGGTTTCTGACTTCATTATCAGATGTGTTCAAAGAGCTTTGACTGAATGATTTTGCCCAATTTGAACTATTTTGAAAGGGACTGTATAAACAAAGACAGGTCAAGGGTTCTCTTGTCTAGGGAAATAGCTATATTTTCTAACCATTTTGTTACAGTGAATAAACATTAAGAACTCAGTATTGTCTGGGGACATGTTTGTCTCTTGAACATCTGTTCCTTTAAGAATTTTACAGTATAGATTGAAGAACCTATTTTTTTGGTGTTGAATTTGAACATACTGTGCCCTGAAAACCACACATTGACATTGTAACTAAAACTATTGAAGACATGTTTTTTTTCTGCAGATAATAGAGGTTTTGTTCTATTTCAGAGAAGAGAGCTGGAATGGCTTTTAGAAGAACAAGTTCACAAAGAATTGGAGGACATACAACATACATTACTTGTAAGTATCTGATTTGATGTCTTTGTTTTCAATGTTCCTTAACATTCACTTTATTATGTTTACCCCACAGAACTGTTGAAAGTATCTTTTTGTATTTTACATTCATCTCTGCTAAAATAAAATTATTTTCAATGTTTTAATACATGTTGTAGTAAAGATATTACCAGTCACTTTTACCTTGCTTACCTCTTGGTTGAGTGATTATCCCTTCATCCTTGTATTATTTTATGTGAATTTAGCTATCTTGATAGTTCAGGAGACTTCGTTCCCACATGTTCATAGAGCAATTCTCCTCTTTGTTTTTCCACTTTTATTTATCAAGTGTTAGAAATAGTAATTCTGCTTGTGTTCTAGACCTCAAATTTTTATTAAATACTTCATCAGTACACTTTTTTTGTAAGGTAAGTATTACAATATATTTGCAGTTCAGGAATCTGAATTGCCTTTTGTAAATTAATAATTGACAACAATTTCTTCATTAGTGCCATTAAATTTTGTATTTATCAATTGTGGAAATTAAATAATTAGTAAGTATTTTGCTTATGTATGCACAAATGACTGGATTGAAGAACTTTTACATATCACTGCTTCGTCCTACGAATGTGTCACTCTTGGAACATTTCCCGATCCCAACCTGTTTTGATGGCCCAGGCGTAGTCTGGGTCCAAGTCAAAGAGACAGTGCATCTTGCATGAATCTATGACATGTTGTCAGATTGGTTCTAGATTTTCTCCATTCCAGATTTTTCAATGTTCCATTCAATGGGAGGTTGTAATTATGTCCTGGACAAGGTAAGAAAGGTATTAGTGACAGGGAAGTAATAAAATTAGTCTTATCTCTTGATTAAAAAAATTCATTTTTGTCATTAGGTTAAATTAAAAAACTTCCAAATTATTAAGCTCTTGTTCTCAAAATAAAAATTAAGAAGCATGTTCTTCTTTTAATACATACCAGCCATAGATAGTTAAACCTGAGTCTGAATAAACATATTATACAGAACCCTGTTAGCCAGTATAATTTATGTATATAGATCAACTTTGTCAAAATGTATAACAGCTAGTTTCATGGCATTTATCATCATTGGTTATATACAGATGCATGAACTGTAGTTAGTTCTGTCAAGATAAATAACATTTGTTGATATCATAGCAGTTTAAATTCCTTTAATACATTTCAGAGTCAGTTTGTCATGAGTGTTAATAATACAGTAGAATTAAAAATTTGTGTATTAGTTTTTAATTATACAAGAGTTTTCATGTTGAAAGGTAAGAGACATTCGTATGCCAGAACTGAGTTGATGTAAGTTAAGTGGTACTGAATATTCAGCTGTTCTACTGTGACTCTGCATTTTTAATTGTTTTCCAGAATATTTCATATACATGTTTACTTTGGTATTTGCTTCTTTGGCATCTTCATTGAAGATACAGTAGCTTGTTTGGCAGTGTCGGAATTGTAATCCAAGGTTCATGCAGGGTCTGCTTCAGAAATGAAAACTTTAGGGGGAGAATTCTTTCTCCCCAATTCCAAAATAGGTTTGATAATTTAAATAAGAAAGAAATTGAACCAAAAGTTAAACTGTCAAACATGGTACATCTAAATGCCTTTCTGTGCATTGGCATTCAGTTGTAGACAGTTCAACAGACTTGGTTAAATTTTAATTTATAAAAGACTCTTCAGTCTAAATTCCTGGTGGGTTTGTGTACTTTCTTTTGTTTTCTTTCATTTTGCATTCCTTGCCATCAGAATTCATGGGTGATCATGAACATTTTCCGGGAGTGGGTTGAATGAGTTTGCTTCACTCATTTTGGAAACTGTTCCTGTTTCTGTGTCACATGTGTTTTTGTACGTTGGATTCATCTGGTGTTTCCTTAGATGAAGATAAGGGCTAAAGAATTTTCCTTTTCTTTTTAGGAATGTAATTTTAATTACAATAAAGTAAAACTGTTATTTAAGCAGACTGGTTTATATTCAGTTACATAGCAGGAAACTGAACGAAGCAATTGATCAATGCACCAGTTGGTTGTAAATAGAATCTTCATGTAGAGATAACCAAATGCTTCATCCTGTCTCATTAACCTTACTTGACACTCAGTGTGACATTTTCTCCTATATATGGAGATGAATATAGTCTGTACATTGTATTCTTTTAAATCAACATAAACCAGGATGGAATGATTGACAATTTTCTGATTATTTTCTAAACAAAAATAATGAAATGTTGGGCTTGTCATTATCGTGTATGATTTTCATGCATTTGGTTGATCTTTTGGTGTGATTTTTGTTTTAGAAATCATCATGAATCCTTCAGTCACACATCCTAGATAGAAACCTGGTCATGGGTTTGATACCTGCCAATGCAAACTCAGGTAGAGTGCTTTACTGAATCCACGGGATAGGCACTTAGTTTTCTTAAGCCAGATACAGTGCTGCAAGTGTCACTTAAAATCAACCAATCAGCTTAAGCATCTTGATAGTATAAATTTGTCAGGATTTAGAAGTGCTACTTTTTATGTTTTATTCATTCCACTTGAAATTACCAGTAGCCTTTTGAACAGTATTTATTAGATCATTTTCTTTTTTCTTTTTTAGGAGTGCAGTAGAAGATTTCCTTTTCGAATGGGTTTAGGTAAGGTAGTTGTATGTGTATTATTGTGCCAAATAAATACAGTGTGACCCCGCTATAGCACGATCCATTATAACATGAATTCGGATATAACATGGTCGTGGTGTGGCTCCCGAAATTTCATATACATGTATTTTTCTCATACATGAAAAAAAACTTCCTTAAAAGTAGGTAATAAATGTCAAATGTTTATCATTTTGGGGAAGAGATTGCGTATGAATAATACAAGATGATTGTGGCATGGCTCCTGAAATTTTAAATGTGTTTTTCTAGTACATGAAAAAGTAAGTTTTTTTCTTCTTAAAAGTACGAAAAATAACATGTAAAAAGTTTATTCTGGGATTGCATAAGGCTTCAACTTGGATTTTTTCTTTATTGGTGGCAAAATATACCATCTGGCAATTTTGTTTTATTGGCAACATTGTTGGCTGTTTAAACATGTATATGTAACCTTTGGTTTGGAGTGGAGAAATTCACAACCCCTTCATGGAAGGAAGCTGCACACTATATATAAAATGCACTAAAATTTATCTATTTTTACATAAACAATTTCTTTGTCCATATTGACAAACCATCTAAACAGTGCATTGTTATATCATAATTTGCTTATCTTGACATCTAGCATGAGTACTGTATGTTGTGAGATATCCTCTTTTTTGTTATTGACATTTCTGGTAACGGAGAACAACCAGATGAGGCATTATCTCAGGATCTGTCTTTTGTTGGATTTTTGGCCACTTGCTAGTAATTAATATATTTACATAGACTGACATTTGTATGTGGATGGTAATTAAAATTACTTTTCTTTTCACTCAGAATTAACGTTTTCAGAATGCTCACATTTTCTGTAATAATTCCTGTCATCAGACCAGAACACCTGCATCTCTATCATCTGTTGACCCTTTGTTAAATTTCTGATGCATGTGCAGGGATGGTCCTGGCTTTTAAAAAGCTGCCGCCAAAAAATTCGCCAACCTCAATATCTTGTCGCCAATTTTCAAAAAGTGTCGCCAGAACAAGTAGTGTACATTTTTCCAAGTGTTAATTTAGTCTATTAATGTAACAGGCAATGAAAATTACAAAAGATGGGTTAGTTAATATTTTAGTTACAACAAGCATTAACAAAATGATACAAAGCGTTACATAAGATCCGTTGCGATTTTAGGGCTGCCCACTTGTTGAATGCAGTTTCAAAGTCTAATTTTTCACATCAGTACATGCTGATTCTCATTAAATTCTCGAGAGATGAGATGCAGAGTTTATTTCTGATGTCAGTTTTTATGAGGTTCATCTTAATGAATCCACGTTCACAGTCTACAGTGCTGATAGGTGACACCAGTAGTCTCTCAGCAGCACCCCCCCCCCTTTATGGCTAGCTTCACAAAGTTTGTAGTGAATTGCTTCCTAAATCCCAAGAATGATCACTGAATGCTGTATAAATTTTCTCGACAAGCAAAATAGGATCTTCATTCCCACGAATGAAACTTACACGAGTCAACACCTGGCAATATTGGACCGTATATATAAGCATAAATTCACACCAAATTTAGGGATTTTTTCACTCCTGTATTTTGAGAAATAAATAATTATTTTTAATTAAGCAAAACTGGGGTTTTTTTTGGCTATTTCTTGTTGCAGAGTTTAAGTCTCTGCAGCCGTAACATGGATTGATGGCAAAAGGAAAAGATCAATGAGTAAAGAGCTGCACTGGCGACAGATATAATTGTGATTGAGATTTTTTCCATTTGCTTTGTATTTATATACAGTAGTCGGTACTTCAAAGGTTATCAGTTTTCTATGAAGGTTCAGCAAAACTATTGTATTGGTATATGTAAAAAAAAAAAAAAAACGGAAGGATTAGCCATTCAGTTAATTGTATCTGTTCTATTCACGTCTTCAGAAGTAGGTCAGTTGTAGGTTTAGTTTGGTAGCATGATTGACTGTATCACACAGCATACAGTACTCAGCCCAGAAGTCAGTATTAGCAGATTATGATGTAACAATGCACAGTAAAGATGGGGTTGTCAATACGAACAAAGGATCGTTTGTGTAACAGATTGATTCCAGTGCATTGCTTAGTCAAGTTTGTGGCTTCCTTTTGTTCTCCCTTGTAATTTATCCAGTCCAAATCCATGATTGTATGTACAAATTAAATAACCAAAAAGTCTGTCGCCAAAAAAATCGCCAGATGGGATATTTTTGTCACCAATAAGGAAAAAAAATCGCAATTTGCGACATTGGCGAAGCCCAGGACAATCCCTGCATGTGTGGAAGGTAGAATCACACTGCTACCACAAATGAAGAAGAAAAAAAAGAAGTAAAGAAAAAACACATCTTACTTATTGGTTTATTCAATAGGCATGGAGGAACAGTAAGTAGAATAGACCAAACGATGGCCAATTCCCTTTTAAAAATGTACCCAGATAAAATAGTTTGCTGAAATTTCAAAGGAAACAGATTACCTTTGAAGCACCGATTGTTATGAAAACATACTCAGCAAATGGAGAAAAAAATCAGTCTCAGTCATACAGTACAATTATTTGATGTTGCCGCCACAAGAAGAAATGGGCATTTTGATTAAAACAAATTGCTGCTATCGCTTAACCGGTTTGAAGCAGCTGTTCCACATTTTATTGCCGTTTTCATGTTATTTGTGCTTGTTGCCTGTTTTCATCTACGTTATTGTGTTCGTTATGTATTGGCTGTTAAATTCGTATGTGTTTCTTCATCTCCTTGTTTTGGAAATGAGAACAATTAGACTTTTTCTCAGCTGTCTTGCTCCACTGTTTTTGAACAAACCGCCATCACGTGATACTCGCCAGTCAACCCGTTTATGCTATGATGGACCCTCATTAATTACTTTAAATGATCACTCCTTGGCTGTCCGCACTACATTGTGCTCCAGACTTAACGAACTGGGACTACATTCATCATTACCTAAATGCGAACAGAAGCGAAAAAAGAAACGTTTCAAATCTGGCCAGTGTAGAACAGGAAGAATTTCAGTTATCTCCCTTATTTTGGCTCAACAATTTTAAGAAAATTTGACCGTTAAATTAGATAACCTAATTCAAAACCCTATTAATTCGTCAACCTTTGTGTCAACTATCCAGGAGATACCTCTTTGTATTGCATTATTCAATGCCCAGTCAGTAGGACCACCGGAAAAGCACCCAGAAATAGTTAATTTTATCAATGACCAGAATATTGATTTCAGCTTTCACTTTGACTGTCCTGGAAACCCAAATACATCAAAACTCATAGATTCCATTAATGTTTTCAACCTCAAACAATCAGTTAACCAACCCACCCATAAACATGGTCACATTTTAGACTGGATTCTTCATAGACCTGATGATAACATTCTACAGTCCTCCCAGGTATCCCATGACCTTGCATCAGATCACCTCTGCATTATATGCCAGCTTGACATATCAGTCCCTAACCCTCCACCTTTATCTGCTACTAAGAGAAGCCTCCGTATGATAAATAGAACCAAACTAATGCACGACATCCAAGCTAACCTTGGAGAATGTCACAAATGTAGTCCATGCAGTGAAATCAGCCCACTACACTACTAAGATCATGGAAAGTTCCATCTGAAAAGAGCTCTTCGAGATTACTAACAAGCTAATGTCAAGGAACAAATCTACTCCACTTCCAACTACCTTCTCTCCAGTCGACCTTCCGGACATGTTTGCAAATTTCTTCCGTGACAAAGTACAAACCATTAGAGATAAACTTGACACCACAATTTCAATTGACTAGTCATCACCATACAGTTGGGATACAGAATTTGAGCGGCAACCATTAGTGCATTTGAAAATGTCTCTATGGATTTCATACGTACAATCGTGATGAAGAGTGCACCAAAGTCATGTGAACTTGATCCAATTCCAACATCACTGCTGCTTGAGTGCTTATATCCAGTATTGCCTTCACTAACTGTTGTTATTAATACCTCTCTCTCATCCGGGGAATTCCCATCATTTTTCAGAACTGCCATTGTGAAGCCTCTGCTGAAGAAACCAACACTAGACCATAATGATTTAAAGAACTACCGCCCAGTTTCTAATATCCCATTCATATAAAAAATCTTAGAAGAGGTTGTTCTATCCCAGCTTGTATCTCATCTAAATTCAAACAGTCTATTTAGCAATGTACAATCTGCATATCGCCCTTGCCACAGTACTGAAACTACTCATCTAAAAGTAGTTAATGACATTCTCTCTGCGTTGGATAGCAGAAAGATTACAGTCCTCACCCTCCTTGATTTATCTGCAGCATTTGACACAATAGACTATGATATATTTCTTCACCATCTCCAGCATGTATTTGACATTCATGATACAGCCTTACTGTGGTTCAAGTCCTACTTGGTCAACAGGTAACAAATTGTATCTGCAAATGGAATACACTCCAGTCCAGTTGATCTATGTTGTGGTGTTCCACAGGGGTCTGTTCTTGGACCTGTTCTCTTCATTCTGTACACTCAGTCGCTCTCAAGTATCATAGATCATCATCCAGTGTCTCACCAATTGTACGCTGATGACACCCAAATATACAAATCTAGCCACCCAACTGAAGTTGACACTACCTTCCAAGGTGTAGAGAGGTGCATTTCTGATGTGAAATCATGGATGACATGTAACAAGCTGCAGATGAATGATGATGAAACTGAGGCCATTCTGATCACAACACAAAGACTTTCTCATTCACATCCTTTACCTCAAACAATAAATATCAGCAACACCAACATTAAATTCACACAATCAGTACGAAACCTAGGTGTTACTCTGGACAGTACTCTCACATTGAACCAACATGTCATGAACATATGCAAGGCTGCATATCTTGAGCTCAGACGTATCAGCTCAATTCGCAAATATCTTTCAGTTTTTGCCACTAAAACACTTGTGTGTTCATTAGTACTTTCAAGACTGGACTATTGTAACTCAATTCTGTCTGGTTCATCTCAATATCTGCTCCAGAAACTTCAAAAAGTTCAAAACACAGCTGCTCGTATCATACTTAGAGTACCACGATCACAGCACACCTCCCCGCTGCTCTGTACCCTACACTGGCTATCCAATCGATCCAGAATCAAACACAAAATTTGTTCTCTGTGCTACTTTTCACTGTCGGACTCTAGTCCAACATATCTATCTGACCTCACCCATGTGTACACACCAGCAAGATACTTATGCTCCTCTTCTGACAGTCATATACTAATTATTCCCACTATGTAAACAAAGTCATATGGACAGCGTTCTTTTGCATACCAGGGCTCAGCAACGTGGAATATATTGCCCACTGAACTTAGACACAAAGACACAGTGATCACATTCAAGAGGGCTCTCAAAACTCACTTATTTCGACTGCAAGAACAAACTTAAAGACCTAATAATGTTTCCTACCTTAAATATTCTCAGCATGTTTTTTAATGTTGTTCTAATTTCATGGTGTTTGTTTTTGTAATCATATCATTATATGTTTTTTATCTTATATGTGTTGTCTAATGTTGTAAAGCGCTGAGAGCTTCTAAAGATTAGGCGCAATACAAAGTCCTCATTATTATTATTATTATTATTATTATTTTTATTATTATTTGTTTGGTTATCCAAAGCTGTCCTTTAGCGGCGACTTCAATAATGCATGCACCAGTCATGAAAGAAAGCCGATTACAATCTTCAATAAAAACAAAGAACTTTTCTTCAGAGGATGTCAGTACCAGACTTAAAGAAAAGTGATTGAATCTGATGGATTTTTGCATTTTCCAATGTGACTGGAACATCTTAACTGTACCGTGAAAGTTTCCTTTTTGCATGGAAAATGTTTATGCTTACAAATGCTACCAACGGCGGCTTAAAACTCAAACTAACATTTACTGGCTTGGGACGTACTGAAAAGTAAATGTGCTTCGTCATTCGTTACATGATTGTGCTATGTTTTTCCACTGAATTCAGACCAATATGACCCGTGACAAAATTATTGAATATTTTAAATGTGTGTGCATAATTTCAATGAAATCACTTGTATTGTGGATTCAGTGTAATGAAATTCGCAGGTGAATACACAGTGCTGATACTCTATGCAAGCTATACATTAGACATGTATATATACACCAGTACACAGTATTCACGTATATGTACCAATTTGTGGTTTTCTAAATAAAGTAAACTGTTATATATGCCTTCTCTGTTTGCACTACAGGTGTATTTCTCATTTAATATGTATCGATTTAAGATGGTAACTGTGACAATGAAGCACATATCTTACTGCCCGCATTTATTACCTACCCACCCCCCTGCAAATTTGTTGGGGTACATGCATCATTTTCTTCAGCTAACTAACCTGGTTGCTTATAACATGGTTCCGTCTATAACATGGTCGAGTTCTATGGCTCCCAACTAACGTGTTATATATGGGGGTCACAGTCTGTATTTCCACTTTTTCATTGTTGATTAGCACTGAATGTTCTCATTTAAGAATTCTTAGTTCATCTTGAATGAAGAGCAGTTTAAAGATGGTAATAGTTATTTCTTATTATATTTTCAAATATTTATTGTGCTGCATTGTTGTTTAGGCAAAAACTTTTATTATTACTATAAATACTCATATTTTCTTGATTACTTGTGTATTTGCTTCAGTTTAAATCAGCTTCAAAATAGATTGAATTTTAGTAGACATAGGTGTGACTGTAAGTTCAAAAATATATTACAGGAATGGTTCTCAAAAACTTTATATTGCAACTCGGTAGACTACTATAAACTTCAAATCTTTTCAGTGCCATAAACATTGTTTTAGGCTAGGTATTCAATGTCATCTATCAGTATTTATCACCTTTAATGATTTTCGCCATTGCTAGTACCAACATAGTCCTGGACATCAACTACTGAAACGTTGAAGGTATATTGTTGTGGGAGTTTTTTTCCTGATGAAAAAGCATGCTCAGTAGGATGAAGGGGGTCAGCATTTTTGGGTCTTAGGACAATAAACTGGGGGAAAACTATGATCCCGCACAATTCTGTGACATTGTTCTGTGGACAGTTGACATCAGGGTAGACATAGTTATCAAGTGTGATGTTCATCCTTGATAAATCTGGATATGCCTTCTTCAGCTTGTTTTGTGCATTAGTTTGATGCATGATAAAAAAATTAAAAAAACAGAACACAGTCCATAATAATCCTTACTCTGTGTATTATACCAAACACTCTAAACAGTCATACATATTTTAGAAATAGAAACACTTTTACAGATAGAAGTAATAGTCAGGTGTGTTGAATGTCCGCTTGTTTATTTTTTTACAGAATGCTGTACAAATGTTTCTCTGTATTCAGCACAAGACAAGAAATTTTAAATATCATTTGGCTGTGCAAATAACGAACAGTCCAAACTCTTAGCTCATCAAAAACTAATGACTAATGAAATTTCAGTTTTGACTTGTGAGATTATGGGGTCAAGGGTCAAATGACTCTTCAATTTTTAAATCTGTTGAGTGCCTGGAGACTTTTGTAACTAAAATACTTCTTGCAATATTTAATTAGTTTACAATTCTGACCCTCAACATATCCATACTTTTGTAAAGGGGTTTTGAAAACTTGACCTTGGAATCAAGTCAGAGCTCATTGCTTACATTTGTATACTTAATTGAGTTTTTAAACACAATTTTTTTACCAGACTTTGTATTTAGTTGCATTCCAATTAAACAATTGAAAGCTGGCACTTTGATTTTATTTTAAGGTCAGTGGTCTTGGCTCTGGGTTTTATCTATACTGGATTGTGAGGATGATAATACAAACCAGTATAAATAATTTATACATGAAACATGTTGAATCCAAATTTGCACATGGTTATATCTTGAAATCATCTGAGACATGTTGAATTATTTCCTATCCATGATAGATTCAAGGTCAATGGCCATGGCAAAGGATGTTGCTGCACAAGCACAATCTACTGAAAATGTAAACTCACACATTTGAGATACTATATGTGTAAGGAGAACGAATGTAACACAAAGGGTTGTAGAGTGGCAGTCTTGGTCTGGATGATCTATCGCAACAAATATTATTTTATTTTGATAAAATTGACTGAAGCATCTTAAAATTTTGGATAACAGTTTTACTTTTTAGGATTTGAGGGTATTGATTCTGGTTTTATCATTGCAGATATCCATTTTACCAGCTCTGCTGATGTGTTGCCAGTAAAAACTATACATTATTAAAAAAAAAACAATCATTAATGTCATCAGATTCTCCAATACAAAAATGTTGTCCCTTAAATGATATAATGGTATGGTGGTACACATTTTTTAAAACTTCATCATGATCATATATTTTGATGGCTGTAGTTTGATTTAGTTGAATTGATGTCATCATTGACATATAGCATTTTTTTAAGCATGTATACTCTGCTTAACAAGTTTATTTAATTTCCTTTCTTTAGACGACTTTCCAGTTGAAGAGCAGAGTTTTATGTTCCGTTGCCTTGGTCGGACAGGTGTCGATTTAATGGGTACAGATTTTGCGTCTTTTTTGCAGGCTGGCTGTGATAATAATATGCTACATGTACATGATTACTTAACAAACTCATCACTGTCAATTCAGCATTTTTCGTGATTTAGTACAACCTTTTCCTGGTCAGGGGTAGGTGGGGTCGCATAGATTGTATGATAGGGTCATTTCTTGATATTTAAAAAGTGGATAAGTGATATAGATTTTGAAATTTGACTGTTTGATGATTTGTCAAAAAGATTGAAAAATGCTGAACTGGAATGATCAATGGTGCCATCTACATTCCAGACTAATAAGGGGAGACAATTAATGTCATACAGTTCTGTCAGTTCACTTATGAAATCATTTTAAGTGATTTTGTCCCATTAAATGTTTCTTTACGTACCATTTAAACATCAACTGAAGGGTATTGTATGTCAGATATAGTTTTACTGAGTTATTTAAATTTACCTGTTACATATTGAATTTGCTACTTGTTTGTTTCAGTGATAATTAAAAATCATTTACATGCATAGTTTATAGACATTCTGCATAAAACTGTTAAAATAATAGTTTACTCCTGTAAAAGTATGCAGAATTTATTTTAATTAAACAAGGGCAGAAAACACACCAGTTCAACAAATCTTTGAAAAATTGCTATTATATGTGTTCTTGACAAAAGAGATCAGATTTCTGACTTTGGTTGTCTCCCCTTTCGCATTTTAATATACAGTGACTACGACAGTATTTAGCATGTCTGTATATTAGATTCAATAATCAGGAGATGATTTGTGACGCCTTTATTATGCATGTACAGTCTCCAACTAAGAACAAGGTTTTATCATGTCAGGAGAATGGATGCTTTGTAAAAGGTGGTATAGTGCAGGTCTTGGGCTGGATTATATGTATGTCAGGAGAATGTTTTGTATAGGAAAGGGTAGTACAGTGCATGTCATTGTGGGTTTGTATGTATGTCAGGAGAGAGCACTGTATTGTAAAGGGTTATATAGTGCAGGTCTTATGTGGGATTGTATGTATGTCAGAAATCATTGTATTGTAATGGATAGTAGAGTACAAGTCATGGACTGGATTATATATATGACACAGAGTTCTCCAGGATGCTGAAATTTGCTTAACAGTACTAAAAGTATGCATACAATTCTGATGGCTAATCTTTTGTATGAAAGTTTCTTTGTCGGCAAAATTCTGTTTGATCGATTTCTACAAAGTAAGCATCAGTTATGTAGTGTACGAGCTATCAAACAAAGTTCATGTGATGCTAATGAGATTAGGTAAAGCCGTATAGGTCATATTAATAAGATTAGGTAAAGCCATATAGGTCATGTTAATGAGATTAGGTAAAGCCATATAGGTCATATTAATAAGATTAGGTAAAGCCATATAGGTCATGTTAATGAGATTAGGTAAAGCCGTATAGGTCATGTTAATGAGATTAGGTAAAGCCGTATAGGTCATGTTAATGAGATTAGGTAAAGCCGTATAGGTCATGTTAATGAGATTAGGTAAAGCCGTATAGGTCATGTTCATGAAATTAGGTAAAGCCATATAGGTCATGTTAATGAGATTAGGTAAAGCCATATAGGTCATGTTAATGAGATTAGGTAAAGCCGTATAGGTCATGTTAATGAGATTAGGTAAAGCCATATAGGTCATGTTAATGAGATTAGGTAAAGACGTATAGGTCATGTTAATGAGATTAGGTAAAGCCATATAGGTCATGCTAATGAGATTAGTTAATGCCATATAGTTCATGTTAATGAAATTAGTTAAAGCCATATAGGTCATGTTAATGAGATTATGTAAATCCATTTAGGTCATGTTAATGAGATTAGGTAAATCCACATAGGTCATGTTAATGAGATTAGGTAAAGCCACATAGGTCATGTTAATGAGATTATGTCAAGCCATATAGGCCATGTTAATGAGATTAGGTAAAGCCATATAGGTCATGTTAATGAGATTAGGTAAAGCCATATAGGTCATGTTAATGAGATTAGGTAAAGCTGTATAGGTCATGTTAATGAGATTAGGTAAAGCCATATAGGTCATGTTAATGAGATTAGGTAAAGCCATATAGGTCGTGTTAATGAGATTAGGTAAAGCCATATAGGTCATATTAATGAGATTAGGTAAAGCCATATAGGTCATATTAATGAGATTAGGTAAAGCAATATAGGTCATGTTATTGAGCTTAGGTAAAGCCATATAGGTCGTGTTAATGAGATTAGGTAAAGCCGTATAGGTCATATTAATAAGATTAGGTAAAGCCATATAGGTCGTGTTAATGAGATTAGGTAAAGCCGTATAGGTCATATTAATAAGATTAGGTAAAGCTGTATAGGTCATGTTAATGAGATTAGGTAAAGCCATATAGGTCATGTTAATGAGATTAGTTAAAGCCATATAGGTCATGTTAATGAGATTAGGTAAAGCTTTATGGGTCATGTTAATGAGATTAGGTAAAGCCTTATGGGTCATGTTAATGAGATTAGGTAAAGCCATATAGGTCATGTTAATGAGATTAGGTAAAGCCATATAGGTCATGTTAATGAGATTAGGTAAACCTGTATATGTCATGTTAATGAGATTAGGTAAAGCCATATAGGTCATGTTAATGAGATTAGGTAAAGCCATATAGGTCATGTTAACGAGATTAGATAAAGCCATATAGGTCATGTTAATGAGATTACGTAAAGCTGTATAGGTCGTGTTAATGAGATTACGTAAAGCTGTATAGGTTGTGTTAATGAGATTAGGTTAAACTGTATATGTTGTGTTAATGAGATTAGTTAAAGCCGTATAGGTAATGTTAATGAGATTAGGTAAAGCTGTATAGGTCATGCTAGTGAGATTATGTAAATCCATATAGGTCATGTTAATGAGATTAGGTAAAGCCACATAGGTCATGTTAATGAGATTAGGTAAAGCCACATAGGTCATGTTAATGAGGTTAGGTAAATCCACATAGGTCATGTTAAGGAGATTAGGTGAAGCCGTATATGTCTTGTTAATGAGATTAGGTAAAGCTGTATATGTCATGTTAATAAGATTAGGTAAAGCCGTATAGGTCATGTTAATGAGATTAGGTAAAGCCATATAGGTCATGTTAATGACATTAGGTAAAGCCAAATAGGTCGTGTTAATGAGATTAGGTAAAGCCGTATAGGTCGTGTTAATGAGATTAGGTAAAGCCATATAGGTCATGTTAATGAGATTAGGTAAAGCTGTATAGGTCATGTTAATGAGATTAGTTAAAGCTGAATAGGTCGTGTTATTGAGATTAGGTAAAGCCGTATAGGTCGTGTTAATGAGATTAGGTACAGCCATATAGGTCATGTTAATGAGATTAGGTAAAGCTGTATAGGTCATGTTAATGAGATTAGGTAAAGCCGAATAGGTTATGTTAATGAGATAGGTAAAGCCGTATAGGTTGTGTTAATGAAATTAGGTAAAGCCTTATAGGTGATGTTAATGAGATTAGGTAAAGCTGAATAGGTCTAGTTAATAAGATTAGGTAAAGCCGTATAGGTCGTGTTATTGAGATTAGGTAAAGCCATATAGGTCATGTTAATGAGATTAGGTAAAACCATATAGGTCATGCTAATTAGATTAGGTAAAGCCATATAGGTCATGTTAATGAGATTAGGTAAAGCCATATAGGTTGTGGTTATGAGATTAGGTAAAGCTGTATAGGTCGTGCTAATGAGATTAGGTAAAGCCACATAGGTCTTGTTAATGAGATTAGATAAAGCCATATAGATCATGTTAATGAGATTATGTAAACCTGTATAGGTCATGCTAGTGAGATTAGGTAAAGCTGTATAGG
Source organism: Sinohyriopsis cumingii (assembly GCA_028554795.2). Lineage (NCBI taxonomy): Eukaryota > Metazoa > Mollusca > Bivalvia > Unionida > Unionidae > Sinohyriopsis > Sinohyriopsis cumingii. The sequence continues at coordinate 648,106 of JAPYKE020000118.1, read as the reverse complement.
TCATGTTAGTGAGATTAGGTAAATCCATATAGGTCATGTTAATGAGATTAGGTACAGCCATATAGGTCATGTTAATGAGATTAGGTAAAGCGGTATAGGTCATGTTAATGAGATTAGGTAAAGCCATATAGGTCATGCTAGTGAGATTAGGTAAATCTGTATAGGTCCTGTTAATGAGATTAGGTTAAGCCGTACAGGTCAGATCATAAAAAGGACAAGATTAAGACACCTGTTACTTCAGCTGTTAGTGCTTTGTCACCTTGTTTGATAAGTATTACTCAGCACAATTTTCATGATCCATCTTATTAAAAGTCATTACTTGATGTTTGGAACACTTGCATGTGATCATATACCACACCTCGTGAAAGATTTTAGGATTTATTGTGTATTTTGAGGAATACAAACTCCCATGTTAATCATCATTAAATCAGGTGGTTTTTTTATTATTTGGTGTCATGTACACATATACCTTCATTTTCAAATGATTATGATGTGTGTACTATTTTTAATGGCACCTTTATACAAGGCATTAGATTAGAACGGTTCTTATAAGACTAGCAGGCAGAAATTAGTGGATGCACTTAGTTTTCTAAAGGAAACAGAATGCCCCAAGAGACTGAGAGTTTTGTTGAATCAATCACAGAATATAACATTTCCTTGGGATGAAAAATGAGAAAATATTGGAACATTATTAGCTTTATGCATGTGGTGTCATGACTATGGAAGGACTAATGCAGTTGCAACCCTAGAAAGGCTGAAATTGCCAAATTCAACTTAATCACAGCAAGACAAAGGGCCACATACATTTAAAACAAGAAAATATAGCACAATTTATTAGGGTGATGGAGGAGGGTCCTGATCATAAGGGTTTAGATCTAAAACCTGCCATGGCAACATTTTTAGTTAAAGTTTGCTTTAGAATAAATGAATATAGTGTGGTGTGTTGCTTGAACAGGAAATGAAAAAATACTGAATGGAATATGGTTGTTTCTTATTCCACTATCTTGAAAAATATTGATATGAAATGGAATTAATGTAATTAAATAAATTAATATAGAAATGGAAGTAATCTTTTCTTTGATTCCTTCTACCTGTACACAAATTAAAAAATGACAAGGTCAAGGCATTGACAGTTGTTATCATTGTAACATCACAGATAATCACAATTAATCACTTTTATCAACTACCTTAATTTTTTCATTCATTCATTATAATACTATGTAACAATGAATAAGCATTAGCAGTCTGGTTACATATATATTTGTGACGACAATATATTCAATCGTTCTAAATTATTGCAATGGAAAAAAGTATCAATGCTGGGAATGCAGCTTTTGGCAAGAAAGCAGCCCTGAACTGTAATTTTCAAAATCATGTGGAGAACCCTGTGTTTGGAAAACGCATGTATTGTAAAATAGTTTGTTCAGTGCAGATCTTGGCTGATACTGTATGTCAGGAGAATGCATGTATTGTAAAGAGTGGTGTGGTGCAGGTCTTTTGTGGGGTTGTATATGTAAGGAGAATGCATGTATTTTAAAGATAGTATAGTGCAGGTGTGATGTGGGATTGTATACGTCAGGAGTGATGATGTAAATGGTTGTATCATGCAGGTCTTTGGTGGGATTGTGTGTATGTTAGGAGAATGCATGTATTGTGTAGGGTATTACAGTGAAGGTATTGGGTGGGATTGTATATATTTATGGAGAATGTGTGTATGATAGAAGGTAGTATAGTGCCGGTCATGGACATGGTTGTACATTAAGGCATAAATATATAATATGTGAATTTTAACTTTTTTTGCAGCGACCTCTAGTGAACATGGCATATTGCTGTAGTAAGTTAATATTTTAGCTGATGAGAACATAGAAGAAAAACTAAGCCATTTTCTGCTTCCCTCCCAATTTTGTGACAAATAAATTTGATAAATGTTTTTTCTATGTAATGTATCATTCAGTATACAAATCAAACTGTTTTACAGTTATTTTGTTGATAAATTTCATTAGAATAATAAAAATAACAAAATTCATTGAACATGGGCTCAATCATTGAAGAGTAGGAGTAAAGAAGAGTATATCTGAGGAGTTTTCAAATAGAATGGTATAAAAGATGAAACCTTTTGGTTCCCAGTTCTGTTTGAATGTCTTCTGTCAGTATCATTGGGAGATAATCACCAGTCCTGAAATAAAACTAGCTGCTGTCTGAAGAGTACGGACAAGCTTCAGGTACATTTAACAATATATGTGTTTTATAATAAATGCTGAGAATCCCCGAGATAAAACTGCATTATTATGTCAGTACCGTCTGTACTCACTTTTAATTTGAGTCAACTGCAAACAACAAATATCCTGATCTAATAGAGCATAATACACCTGCAGACTAGGATATGTTTGCTTGTCTACTGATTACTCCTAACAAACTGCACAGACAGATTTGGGTCTGTACAGTTTGCAGGTGGACTCGTCTTATAAGCAAGTATTTGCAGTACATGTATTTTTTCAGTGAGACATTAGGTTTAAGGGGTAATTAGATGATTTGGTAAGTTTGTCCATAATCGATACACAGTCTGTCAAAATCTCTTCATGGAACAAGCCTGCACTTAGTCTCTTATAAGTTATATAATTTTGGGTCTGAAATTGTTTAGAACAAAGTATGTATTTAAATCACTATGTTAATTTTAGAAATACTCAGTGGATTGGCCCATCAGTGAAAAAATGACATGCAAGGTTTAAAAATGTTAATGTCTTCTTTATCTCCTTTCAGCATACTATTTTTATTGCAACCAGCACATGAATATAAAAATTATATGAGAAATGAAATAATACCACCTTATAGATGTAATATACATCATATCAACCAATTCCAAATGGGGGATACAGAAAATGGCCAGCCCTTATTCGATATAGTACTTTATATTATTCATATTAAGAATGTATCCATGTAATTAGATATTCAATAAGTAGAGGAATAGTGAGCAATTTGCTCACATAAATATCCCACCTTTGCTGCATCCCACCCACCCCATCATTATGTAAATGAAATTATAGTTAGAAGAAGCTAATAACTCTTGTGCAAATATTGTCAGTATAATAACATGGCTATCTATGATAATCACCATTATGTGTTCAAAATTTCAGTGATCCACTCAAAACTGCAGGAGTACAAAGGTTTATCAGTATGAGTATATTATATAAACGATGACCATAATATGTCCAAAATTTCATTACTCTGCTCACAACAGCAGAGGTACAAAGATTCATCAGTATGAGTATTTGTAGATGATTACCATATGTCCAAAATTACAGTGATCTGCTCAAAACTGCAGGAGTACAAAGATTTATCAGTATGAGTATATTATATAAATGATGACCATAATATGTCCAAAATTTCATTACTCTGCTCACAACAGCAGGAGTACAAAGATTCATCAGTATGAGTATTTGTAGATTACCATATGTCCAAAATTAGTGATCTGCTCACAACTGCAGGAGTACAGTGATTCGTCAATGTGAGTATTTGTAGATGATTACCATAGTATGTCCAAAATTACAGTGATCTGCTCAAAACTGCAGGAGTACAAAGATTCATCAATATGAGTTTATATAAATGATGACCATAATATGTACTTACTTTCATAGCAATCCATTACAAACTGCATGTTGACTAGTTTCATTCACAAAACCTTTATCATACATTGCCTCCAGAGGTAAGTCAGAAAGGACAAAAACTTTTTGATAAAACTCGGAAGATCACAAAGATATGTGTATCTTCAGACAATGGCGTTAGTATGTACAAAGCTTTTACAGCAATTCATCGGAAAAAAAAGAAAAATTGCCGATCTGGACTGCTTGTATTAATAAGATTGTGTCAGACAGCGCATTAAGTTGCAAGACATCAAGGTCAGTCGTCTAACAAAATGTTTTATACCACTTGTTAACAGTTGCTATTTTTAATAATAAGTCTGTACTTTTCAGATTCATGTGATTTTCCATTTAATACCAGTTGTAGGCAGTTCGCATTGTTAGGTTGATGTATAAAGTCATTCAGTTTTATTGGCAAGCTCAACACAACAATGCGCATAATCTCTAGAACACTACGTTCTACTCCTTTACCATGGCTGCTGGTACTAGGCAACATTCCTTCTCCACATTTCCATCGCCAGGAAACAACCACAAAACTGCTGGCAAAAGATTATGCGGTACATGGACATCACATCACATCCTGCAGTCCACTTGGCTTCAAACATCGAAACTTGTTAGGTCTGTTGCCATTGGATATGACAGCTATTCTAGCATGGAGAAATGAGTGGTCTTTAGCAAATGCGTTAAACCTCTCCCTCATAGCTGAGTCATCTGTCAGCCCTCCTGGCTTCAGCCTTCTGTGACATCTGTGGACCAAGCTGAACTGTTTCTGGACGGATCGGAGCCATTGTGCATCAACCTTGTTTGATTGAGCCTGGCAACTGTCTCTTCCTGTAGCTCTGGTGCTCAATAGACCATGTCACACACTGTGAACAACTGTCCACTGACAAAGTTATCCAGTTGACTGCAGGCTCTACACCTTGCTGATGATGATGCTGTTAAATGTCTGGGCATGCACTGCATACAATAAATAAATAAATATTGGCAAGCTGTTGGCACACAACAACAAAAAAACATCCTTCTGAATGATAGCAGTCACCTCACGCAAACATGTGATCAGAATATGACTGCTGAAGTGAGATTTCTTTGTACTGCAATTTCAGTGAAGTTTAACAAATTTGGGTCATGAACTGTTGTAATTGACACATTTTCAGATGAGTGTGGCCTGATTTTCTACACTTATCTCAGTGTAGTGATATCTCTAAGAACAAAAAAGTTCATCAGTCGTAACTGCACAGTCACACACAATTAGTATAGATATAGGGATTTCATGTGAGCAAAAGTCACATTCCCATACTACATCACTGGCTTGCCTACTTGGCTTCAAGGGCTTGCTTCATCAGTTCACCAGGAACAGGAGCCAGCAGGTGCTCCTAGCAGAGTGAAAATTTGGGAACCAGCAGATCATTCTGACATGAGTTTTAAATATACTAAAAATAGTGTTCATTTGCTTTTCAATGCATGAATTTGGGTCCAAAGAGGGTAGATGGGGAGTCCCAACCCCTTTTGTTCATATTTATTCAAGAGCACTAGCAATATGGTGGCATTGATACAGTTGGCAGTGTTCCAGCAGTCAGCTCCTGGCTCAGCTCAGCAAGCTAACAAAAGAGAGCCTGTGGAGAATGTTCAGTGATATTTTCATGATCTAATTCTGGGCTTCATTTCTTCCCAATAGTATTGATTACAGCTGAAGCATATGCCTTGTGTGTGGTGGTCCATTTTTAATTTTTCATGGTTGTGTTTGTGGCCATCATATAGGGTAAGTGTAAATTCTTCTTTGGACGTAGCATTGTCACGTAGGGTCTTAGATATTTTGTCTGTAATCGCATGAACTTTGTTTTGGCTACAAATGTAGGTTTCAACAGTATTTTGTAGCTTTTATGGCTAATAAAATTGTCAGCTACAGAAATCAGACAAGAGTTTTACTTGTTGTTTTTTCACATATTCATATCCCCACCACACTATTACCTAGAGACACAGCTGTCACTGTGGTGTCACTAACATCAGCCACATTACTGCACACCTAGACATTTGTGTATAAAATCTTCAAGTTCACAGATCCTTTTCAGGTGAAAATCTTGTAAGACATCGATTTGTAGGTATAGTGATAAGAATGTGTAATTGATCTGAAGGAGTGGTGGAGTTAGCTCCCCTGCAAAGTTGCACCTCTAAGACAGCAGTGACGTCCAAGATGTCAGTTTACTTCGTATCACTAGTTCTGGAATTAACTGTCTCATCATGCCTGCTAGTGTGCTCACCAGGAGTTACAGATACCATGCGTTCTGTTGGTAGATTTAGCAACTGTTTATTTCTTGGTCTAGTTACTGTGATGCAGCAAACATGACAATTTTGAATATAACCCTGCTTTTTCTGCTGGAGGGATGTGTGATAGAGGGCTCTACATATTAACCAGATTTGTTAGTACAGCTTACCAGATTATTTCAGGTGCACTGTAGTAATCAGCTGGCAGTACATTTTACCGAAGGTGTCATGAAATGCCGCAGACACATCTGCCAGCAGAAGTACCTCTGTCTTGTGTCAGAGACCATGGTCAAATGTCTTCTGCATGCTGATAGACTTTTCTTTAATATGCCAGCACAGCTTAGTTGGCTTAAGAGGCCTCTGTTGGTGAATTTCTGCATTCCATGCTGCTCCTGTATTAATATGGGTAAACCCCTTTGCATGTAAGGAGGGTAACGTCATGTCTGTTGCCATGTATCTGTGTCATGGAATGCCTCCTTTGGTGTCTTCACTTCCAGCTTTTCCAGGCGGCTATTCACAAACTGAGGACTCAGTAAACTGGAACTGTCCTAGTGAAAATGTCTTATACTTTTCAATGTTATTTTGGAATGGTATTGAGATTTTTACAATGTTGCTGTTCAGTTGCCTCCATAAAAGATGACCATCATATCCATGCAGGCTGTGATTAAAGACTGGTCCTTTAGTTTTGTCTAGGTAGAAGCGTAGCTTTATGTTAGACATGTTGTGTGAAGTGCCATGGTATTTGCCAGTGATATGGCAGTGGCCTTGTACCCAGTCACTATCTAGTGCCCTACAGTAAATGTGACAGTCTGTTGCTTTCTGGAAATCCCTTATTCCATCTCTGTCCATGAAAATCTCACCCACATAATGGAGCATCTTGAATTTCATCCAGATGATTCATAAGGTATTGGATGAAAGTGGCAATGGCTCCCTCTCTGCATTAAAGGAGAGGCTCCTTGGAAATGCTTTTGCAGAGGAAATGCACAAAGCAAAAGCTTCTCAGTGTGTGGTCTACGATTTTATGCCTGTTGCTTTCCATGGTTCTCCTTCTCATTTGTTGAGCAGTAAGACTGGCACGTTCAGTGCCACAAAAACTGCATAGATGATACACATTTGGTTATTTTAGTTCTTAAAGACTGTGATGTTTTTTCCTGGCATTTTGTCTTTACTGTTGCAGTCTTTTATGTGGGCTTCCAGTAAGTTGACTCAGCTAAAGGCATCAAGACACCAGTGGCAGACATGTTTTTTCCCCATGTGGTTGTTATGTTCATATTCCAGTCAGCTAAGGTTCTATATCCAGACATGTTGACACTTTTCGCTTGCACCTTTGGTACATGTGAGCAGCAAGAAGTATATCATATGTTCCCAAACGCCTTTGCTAATGTGTAGCAGTAGAGGCCATTTTTCCAGCCGAAGACATTAACTGAAGGGTTTGGTTGAATCACTTGAATATGTTAATATCTTTACACTTTACAGAAAAGTAGATGCCTGAAAAATCTAGCTCGCCCAAGTTCTTACAGTACTAGCCTGACCTATTTTCATTTCTATCCTCTGGTGGGTAAATAGGCAACAGAATCACTGACTCAAAAAAGCGGTTATCATTGTTCTTCAAAATGATATCTGGCCATGACGTTATGTACTTTGGTGTTGGAATGTAGCTCTGTCAAATGGGTGGTACTGCAACACATCAAGGTTCCACTTCACAACCAGCAAATTCCAATCCTGACTGACCATGTATATATATACTTCAGGCTGCTTTATTACCTGACATTAGCTTGAGCAATCAGCTGCTTGATTTCATCAGCACACAGGATGATGGTGGAATTGTTTTGGAAATAGGTCATCACTTTCATCTTGTCTGCTAGCTCAACTTCTTCATTTTGCACACCTGCTACATATTTTTCCAACTGTGCCATCAGCACAAGGCTGAACTTAGGCCATCCACAATGGCCATTTTCTTTTCAAGTACAGCTTGTACTATATGTGAAGTAGCATTGAGAAATATATTAGCTTCAAGCCACTTTTCTGGCACAGTGATGCGATAGTCTCTTACTGTAGTTCTGTCTTTGCCAAAGAGTAGTACTTGACTGCTTTTCATTGAAGCTTAACTATGTTTTTCTTTTCCTTTTGCTTTTAAGCAGCTAGCTGAACCTCAGCATCAAACACATTGAGGTATTCAGCAGCTGTGACATCATCTTCCTGTATGTTGTGCAAAACTGGCACTGGAGGAGCTGGAATTATGGTAGTATTGGGGCCAGAACCAATTGCTAAGTTGAAACTAGTTGATGAGGATCTATTTGGCAATAGGGCATCTAGCGACTGATTGCATTCCCTTTGAATTTTTTTCCCAATGCAAGGCAGCTTGTTCATATATGTGTTAGTAAACATGGTGCAATAAATATTTGCTTACTGGGGTATCTCTCTCTAGAATGGTTTTGGTTTGTTTGCAGTTTGCAAAAAAATGGGGGGCCCTGAGTGGCCAAGTGGTCTAAAGCGCTTTCCGTTACGGATCACTGCCATCACACCTCCGTCTGCGTGGGTTCGAGTCTCAGATTCGGCCAATGTGGGTATGTGAGAAAGCTTGCCAGTAGCTTCTCGTGGGTCGGTGGTTCTTTCCGGGGATTTCCCGGGTTCTTCCTCCACCATTAATACTGGCCACCATGTATAACCTATCATGTGCTGAATAATGGTGTTAAACCCTACAACAACAACAACAGCAACAAGAACAACAAAATAACTGCATTAAAATGCCTCCTTGCCCTGTTCTCTGTTCTCTTCATGTCTTTTGCCACATGTTTACCATCACACCTAACACATCCTAAACTTGGTTCATGTTCCAGTGCTGCACTTCCAGCCAGACTCTATATTCTTTTTTAAGCTCTGCCGCATGCAAAACACAGTATTCATTTATGCATTTTTCCCATGCAGCTCTTTGGTACCTAGCTTAAGCCAAACACAATTGTTTTTGCCACAAACCATACTTAATGTTGTAAAAAGTTTTTACTTAATAATCTCCAAGCATTATGACAAATTACACACACTTAATTAAATGTGATGTTCTTCCATGCAGTTTGAGCCAACCTCATGTGTGGTTTTCCCCAGAAACAGCTAACTGGCTCTGGAGCTAGCTGGAACAGTGTGCTGGTTCCCAAATGTTTTGTTCTGGTGTAAGCTTCCACAGTTTTCCTTTCCTGGAAGCAATTTGTGACTTCGTAACTGATTTAGCAAGCAGGTTGCTAAGCTGAGTGAGGTCAACTGGCTGGTAAACTGGTTAGGGCAATCTGGTTGGCCAAAACAGGGCGAACTGGTTAGGGCAATCTGGTTGGCCAAAACAGGGCAAACTGGTTAGGGCAATCTGGTTGGCCAAAACAGGGCAAGCTGGTGAGCGAAAAGGTAGTGGTATGGGAATGTGAAATTGCTGATGAAACATTTCCAATGCTCTTACAGTTGTTAACTTTTTAGACTTTTGTGACAAAAAAGTAAACCACTTGCTGCAGATGTACATGTAGTTTACATGCATGGCCTTTATATTTTCAGGCCATCTAAGCAGTTTTACAAATTTACAAGTTTCTTGAACTTGTTTGAATTAAGGATGGGCAGGTCATACATTCTTTACAAAAATCAATTCCATTTAACACATCCTTCAACATTTCTATTTTCAACTGCTTTTATTCTGCCATACCAATTTTAACAATCTGGTTTTTGTAAGCTTACTAGGCATTAAGGCTTTAAATATTATACAAATAATGTCAATTCATTATTCATTCCAATATTGATAGAAACAAATAATGCAAAAATTTTGACAACAGTTGGCATGGAACATACCTTCATCAAACCTCTTCAGTATGTCACAGATCTGCTTAACAAGTTTGATCATAATTTGAGTTTTATGTCAATTACAAGTTTTAATATTTATTGAATGCCATCCAGTATACCATATATATGCACTTATAAGACTAGTCCAACTGCAAATTGATGACCCAGATCTGGCTTCACATAATGCACTGGCAGATCTGGGTCTCTGCAGTTTGTTAGGAGTAATCAGTGGAAGAAACACATAGACCCTGATATGCAGGCACATTATGTTACAGCAGATCAGGATCTTTGTTGTTTGCAGTTTGACTTGAGTTATAAGCAAGTATATACTGTAGTTTAAAAAGAATAAGCACTGTATAAAATACTATAGACACTAGTTATCAATGGACCCAGGTTGCCAAGTTTTGTAAGGCATTCATCTTTTTGGATCACTGACATCACACCTCTGTCAACATGGGTTCAAGTGTCTGCTAACGTAGATATGTGTGAAAGTTTGTGAGTAGCTTCCTGTGGGTTGGTGGTTCTTCCCAGGGTTTTCCTGGGTTCTTCCCTTTCCAATTGTACTGGCTGCCATTTAGAGCCTATCTTGTGCTGAAAAATGGCATCCAACCCACAAATACAAACACACATTAGTTCTTAGAAACTGCATCACCAGTTTTCATTAAAGTTGTGTTTGGCTATTTTGGCACTTCTCAGCTACATGAACAATTTCATGCCACTTGGATGACTGCTCCTGTGGCCTAGTGGTTAGAGTGTCCACCTCAGATGCAGGAGGTCGCAGGTTTGAACCCTGGCTGAGTCACACCAAAGACTTGTAAAAATGGTACTTGCAGCCGCCTTGCTTGGCACTCAGCATTAAGAGGTTAGTATTAGGACTGGTCAGCCTGATGTCAGGATAATGTGACTGGGTGGGACATCATGCTACATGTCTGGAGCATGATGCCCCAGTGTTAGACATTACTATAAACTCACACTGCAGGCATTGAAGCAAATGACTGAAAAATGTTAAAGCTATGTTAAAAACCCAAATCTCACACACACACATTCATGCCACTTGGGCAGCTGGTCATTTGGATATGTTTTAGGTGAGGGCACCCAGTGCAAGAAACTCATAGCTTAAGGTGGATGGAATTATTTGCAAATGGTAAATTTTGCAGACACATTCAGTTGCTTAATGCAAACTTTAAAACTACTGCTACATTAGTAATGTAGTTCATGGGCTTGATTATACTGTAACAAATTTTATAAACTGAATCAGGTAAGAGGAATCTGTGATTCTGTTACAATATTTGATCATTACAAATTGATTAATAGGGAGAATGGAATGAGTCATTGCAGCAACAACAAAAAATCTCATATACCTTAGCAGGAACTACCACTTCTTTTCGGTAATTTGTTAAGAATCAATACACAGTGTTTGTCTTTCTTTGTGTGCCATCAGTACTCGTGTATTTTGTGCACTCAACTCTGAATCGCAGGTGCCAAGATTTGCTGTTATGTGCTGGCAGATCAGGGTATGCAATTTGTTGGTGGAAATAATAGACACAGCAAAAATCATTAGACTGGTCTGCTGGACTCATTAGACTGGTCTGCTGGTGCATTATGCATTATTAAACTGTTCACAGTTGAACATTTATCATCCATGAGAAAAATATTTGATTAACAGAATTTTCATTTACAGGTCATTTTAGGGCTCAGTTGATCAATTATTGATTAACTTCATCAAATATAGATGCCTTGGTACAACTAAATACTATTGGGATTTTATTGTCTGGTTCATAGCATAGCTGAATTCAGTTTTTTAGACTGAAGTTTGCATAAAACATTGTATGCATTACAATTGCTTGGGTGGTTCAGATGCCAGGAGGTTATATTCCATAAATGAATACAAATTATAATGTGCTCATTGTATCATTCATGCAGGATTTTTTTTATCTCTATGACACTGTCAAAAATGGTGTTTTCATTGGTGCCTAAACTTTTGAATATGGGATGTAGTCATTTTGATGCCACAGAACATTCTTCATTGTTAACAACCACAAAATTCACCAAAATTTAGTTTATTAATGTCAACAAAATCTGTAAATGTTTGGACACTGCACTAAATGAAAATGGTACTGCTTGAAAAATCCAGTATGGTTGCCACAGTGACCATCTTGAAAATCATGTTCTTCTACTCTTTAATGGATGGTCACATCAGTATCACATAAATAGTTCTTATAATGGCTGGTTGGTCTTAAATGAAAATGTTGCCAATCTCACATCCAATATGGCTTTCCTTGCAGCCATGCTAAAAAAAATTTTTGTAGCTACTCCACCTGGAAAACAATATCAATTTGTAGTTTTTACCAGAATTCTTCCAATGTCTAGCTGGTTCTAATTGAAAATGGTGCAGTTCAGACATCCAACATGGCTTCCATGGTAGCCATATTGAATTTTTTTATCATTACTTCTTATGAACAGAAAGTCATCAACATAGGGCTTTTACCAGAAGACTCCTTATGATGTTACTACTTCTTCTTGATGGAAAGTCATATTGGATTTTGGTCAGGTTACTTAGAGTACTTAAGATGTCTAGTTTATCATGAATGCAAATGGTACCAATCTTAAATCAAATGTGGCACCACAGGAGCCATCTTGAAAATCTTGTCATCACTCCTCCTCCTCCTGGATGGATGGTTATATTGGCATGAGATTTTCACCAAAATTCTAATTCTGTCTAGTTTGTCCTAAATGAAAATGCTGCCAATCTTACATCCGTTATGGCTGTCACAGGAGCTAGTTTGCAAATCACATCATTCAAGATAATAAGAGATGGTTTCAACACTCGGCAGTTATAAAGAAGAATGGTCTTATCTTGAATAAGTTAGAACTTCTTGCAGAACCCTGACATTACTATCACTTTGATATCTGTGTGAACATCCATCATGATGTCCATCAACACTCAAGATTAACCTTACTGTTAAATTTTTTTTGCTTTCCTTTTATGTTTGTTTTTTCTGACTAAATAAGTGCTTCATTATCAGCACTCAGGTATAGCAGCAGGTAATTTCTAGCTTCTTATGTATGTTTTGTATATTTCATGGCATTGTGTCAGATCATTTAAAGAATAGATGTATTTAGAATAAAATTTGAAGCATTTACCAAGTTTTCTAATCATGTTAAATTTTTAATGAAATTTTGAATGTTATGCTTTTGTGAAAACCTTGGCATAACTTTGGTGGTATCATTTTGGTGATTCCTTCCTAAATAATATTGAAAAGTGATGAAAAAATCCTAACTGTTGCATCAATGTGCTTTCTTTTTCAGACAGGGACTGCTGACTGAAAAGAAAGTTTCTCTTGACATGTTAAAGCAAGCAGCTAATTAATTATGTCTTGATCAACTGGAATTGTTTATTTCTTACAAACTGTATTTTAAGGACACAGTGTGGATCTACTGTAATTTGATTCACTTTAATTGACAATTGCCAAAGCAGAGATAAACCGTGCCTCCTCATTAGCTTAATATATGAAAAGCTTTTTTTAAAAATCTTTATCACTTCAGAGAGTTATTTTGGTTTTGATAATAATTTCATAAAAACTGGAGGAAAGACCAGAGTGAATTATAGCAACTTGACCTTGTACATATTGTGTCGTGCAAACTGTCTAGGTGTCAGACCATCCATGAACCTGGATGTTGATTTATAGTCAGACATGGACAGCATTTCAGACATGATTATGTAACATTTCTCACAAATACCCGATTGAGATTGGTCATTGTTCATTGTTGCATTGGAAATTTGAATGCAACTATTGACTGGCAGCTGATGGTTTACAGGTGGAGCTTTGGGATTTGTCAGTTAAAGTTATTTTACATGTGGAATATTATCAGGAAAATATTATAGACACTATGGTATGTATATACCTGTTCTTTGATTGGTGTAGTTCGAAATCCTCTGAGTATGTTGTGGCTAACATATACAGGTATCTTGTATTTTCAGGTGAATATGGATGCCTTGTCAAGCCTCAAAGAATTCTCATGTCTAGTCCTAAGTATGTTATTTAACCTCAATATGGATGTATTCATACTTTTGTGTGTGCATGTCTTTGTTTGTGTATGCATGGTCATGTGCAGAGAGTGTGTGGTAATGTATCACTCTTTTAAAGTTCATATATTTCCAATTGTTTTAGAAATGGTCAGTCCTCCAGGTACATTTTTCTCACACACAGACCAATGGCAAGTGGCCTTACAAAGCACTTGCCCCATGGCAAATCCTTCTTGCCCTTAAGATATACTTGTATCACAGAATCAAGAGGCCCCTTGGGCAAGTAACTTTCTGAGGAAAAGGAATTTAAATATCGTCCAGGTGGATGGCTATTCTTTGTTGGAGTGCTGAATCTGTGTGTTGCTTCTTATTCTTAAATGTTAATTTGAGGTATGCTTAATTGTAAAAATGCTTATAATTCCTTACACTTACAAGGGGTTTTATTATTATTATTATTATTATTATTATTATTATTAGTTTATGCTATATTTGGCCAGAATTTAAAAAGAATGAAATCTTAAAATTATGACACAGTTTTCAAGACTGATATGACCATTTAATGTTATCTGCTCTGATCAGTGCTACTAAAATCAGTTCTGTTAAACCGATTGTTATAAAGAGATTTTCCTCAAAGAGATCAGGATGAAATAGCTTGTTAGGAAAAAATGAAATTATTTGTCTGTTTTGAAAAATTGCTGCCATTTAGTCATTAAGTATGTGATGGATCTGACTGCTGATTTTCATCTTCTATCCAATCTGGCTCTGATTGTTACTGTTAATAGTATAGTTAAATAAATAGGTAGGTAGGTAGGTATTAATTGTCACTGAGATATACAACACTATCAATTCAGCTACTTTGGGCAGAAGTATATTTTTAGCTGTATTGATTTATCAGCATCTGTTCAGTTGTCTGTCTATGGATCTTAACATGTATATAATATATACTTCTAAGAATCAGAATTATTCTTGGAGGATTTAATTTCGTACTTTACCATGAAAAATTAAGTCCACCAGGGTTGTTGTGTTGGGTGCTATGGTAAACAGTTCAGGTGCAATGATTCATCAGTATTTTCAGGGATGGTCCTGGCTTTTAAAATGTTACCAAAAAGGTCGCCAACCTCAATATTTTGTTGCCAATTTTCAAAAAATGTCGCCAGAACAAGTAGTGAATATTTTTCCAAGTTTGTTAATGTAATAGGCAATGAAAACTGAATAAGACGGGATAGTTATTACTTTATTGACAAACAGTACGGCTATAATATGACAAAATAAATCATTACATGACTGTTATGCACTATTAAAATGTCATAGAATGTCACATGATAATCAGTCGCGATTGTAGTAAGCCACTAAGAAAGTGTTCCTCATGGCACTGATAATGGCATTTTTACTTTTACTAATAGCAGCGATCTTTGCTACTTTCAGGGTCTTTGCATCCCGCATCACAGTTAGTGCATAGGTTTGACTGTTGTCACCTGAAAAAAATGCATTATCAAATGTAAAATATCCACTTTCCTGCCATCTACAGTGTTTTGCTATTTTTTTAATAGAAGCATCAGGTATTAAGCAAATCTATATTATGTATATTATTTTCCAAATAATAGTTTTGTACGGAACTTTTGTTAATGACATTTTAATACTAAAACACTATGACCGTAGTTTGCAATGTAAGATAAGTAACGTACAATGCAACCATCGATTTCATGCATTCAGTAATTAAATGCGCCCCCCCCCCCCCCCCCCCCCCCACCATTTTTATGGCTAGCTTCACAAAGTACATCTCCATCAACCAGGAGTTCAAAAATTTATTTTTGCCACGCTTTACATGCTTTGCTTATAGTAAATCACTTCCTAAATCCCAAGAATGATCACTGAATGCTGTAAAATTTTTCTCAACAAATAAACTAGGATCTCCATTCCCATCAATGAAGCTTACATGAGTCAACACCTGGCATTAATGTACCATATATATGAGCATTAATTTCCATCATTAAATTAAATGAAGGAATGAAAAAACATCACAGAGCATATGTGGCCCCCCCCCCCCCCCCGCCCGCCCCCGCCACACACAAAAAAACAATTCGAAAACATTTGTTATTGAGTCCAACAGTGTTAAATGCATATACTAGTTAACAATAAGGAAATAAGGTGGGATATAAAATGTGGGAAATAGTTATCATGTGTATGGTAGCTTGTGACAACATTTGAACTGTTAACATAAATTCACACCCATTTTAGGCATTGTTATAACAAAAAGGGCATGGTTTATTTGTCAATCAATTGCTAGTGCTTTCACTCACTGTAGAACAGGCGGTTTCTTTGAAGTATGTCGAAGAGGCTTAAAACTAACCTTCAGCTATTGTATAGAATATGAAATGGGGGCACATGGGGGGGTGGGCAAAGAACGCGTTCCACAGCAAGAAATGGTATGTCCTTTTTGAAAATTTCATGTGTATTGGACCCAAAAAATAGGAAAATATGTAGTGAAAATGATGCTTAAATATGCCACAAAAAAAAACTCCCAGTGGTAGGGCCCAATCTGCATGTTTTCAGATTCAATCTCCCAACTTGGCTTTTAAAAAGATTTATCTTTTGCATGACATGCTAGAATAACTGTACAGTATTAAATTAATTTATTCAATGACTATCTGAATTCTTTGGAAATTAATTAATTCTTTCTGTACATTTGAAATTTCAATACAGAAGGGGCATTTTTCATTGGAATGTATTCAGATTTCTTGCAACTATTGGAATTGATAAGATTTTTAGGAACTAGGAATCCATTCACCATGTTCTAAGTTAATTTAATTCTTTCACTCCCATATTTTGATTAATAAATTATTTTTAATTATGCAAAACGTGTTTGCATAATTTAAGTCCCTGCAGTCGTAACATGGGATTGACAGCAAAAATAAAAGATCAATGAGCAAAATTAACATATATTACTTACCAAGCCTGGATTCATTTTTGGTGACACTCCTTCTTCAAATTATCACATCCAGTTTTAAATGAATTGATGACTTGTGCCTTGATACATATATCACAGAATATCTGCTTTAACTTTGTATCATATCTCAGCCACGGACGCCCAAGTTTCCAGCTGACGAGAAATTTTCAGGAACTTTTGACCCATTCCTCATGATATGGTGTTGCACTTGAAGCATTACTACCATCACTACATGTAGATGATGTTGGACTGTCAGGTATAACATCAGATTCAGTGACTGTGTTGTCTGATGAATTTGCACTAAATCCAAATGCTTTTAATTTTATTAACTTAATTTTAGGATGAGATGATGAACATGCAACGTCTAACTTATGTTTACCCATGATAATGTTGCACTGTTAACAGTATATAATTCTGATCGAAATTTTTTCCATTTGCTTTGTATTTATACACAGTAATCAGTACTTCAAAGGTAATCAGTTTTCTCAAAAGTTTCAGCAAAACTGTTTTTTGGTATATTTAAAAAGAAACAATAGAAGGATTAGCCATCATTCAATTAATTGTAGTTCTTTCTGTTCGCATCTATGTAGGTTGGACGATTGTAAGTATAGTCTGGTAGCATGATTGAGTGTATCACAACATACAGTACTCAGGCCAGATGTCAACATAAGCGGATTGTGATGTAACAGTGCAGTGTAAAGATGGGTTTGTTGTTGTTGTTGTTGTAGGGTTTAACGCCATTTTTCAGCACACGATAGGCTATACATGGCAGCCAGTTTTATGGTGGAGGAAGAACCCGGGAAAATCCCGGAAAGAACCACCGACCCACAAGAAGCTACTGGCAAGCTTTCTCACATACCCACATTAGCCGAAACCGAGACTCAAACAAAGATGGGTTTGTCAATACAAACAAAGGATTTGTTTATGTAACAGATAGATTCGAGTGCATTGCGTATCTAAGTTTGAGGCTTCCTTTCATGGTCCCTTGGAATTTCTCCACTCCAAATCCATGATTGTATGTACAAATTGAACAGCAAAAAAGTATGTCGCCAAAATAAATTGCCAGATGGTATATTTTGTCGCCGATAAGGGAAAAAAATCTCAATTTGCGACATTGGCCAAGCACAGGACGATCCCTGTTATTGATGCATAAGTACTTTTGCCATACCAATACACATACATTATCAATACACATACATTATCAATACAAGAGGTGGGGAATCAATGCAAAACAATGCTTATCCTGCACAGGTTACCTTAATATTCATTGGTCATGAATAATTATTAGTCCTATACCTTTTTATTCTTTAAATTTGAGAATTCATCTGATAATGATGTTGCTGGCACAGGCACTGATTTTTGTCAGTAAAAATGCAAATTTATTGACAAGACCCACTCACCTTCTACAAACTAACACAAGGTGATGTATTGTGTAATGTCACTTACCAATTCCATGCTAGTTGTCTTATCCCAACAGAGAAACTTTGTGCAAAAGTGGTTATTCATTTATCTGTAAAGTGCATAAGTCATACATGGGGATAAAATCTGGAATGTCTCTTTTTATTTTGAGATATTTTGTCAATGACTGAATGTGCTGACAGGATAATGAAAATGAACACAGAATCAGCATGGGAACAGATTTAAAACTGCAAGAGTTTGTCACCTTGCATACATTTTTTTTCTGTAGATGGGGGTTGGTGTTGTCAATAGTTTTCTTTCTTCACTAACAAAAGCAAGCACTTTTGGCAGCGGCACTTGTTTTGCATCTGCAGGAAGTAAGGTGTGATAGATTTTGTTGGCATTCGTCTCCACTCCCACATCCAGAAATACAAGATGAGATTTTCCATGCTCGAGGAAATTGCACTATTTCTTTTATTTTGAAGATATCACCATAATATCTTCCAAATTAAGTGAAGACATAAAATTGGTAATTTAGATTTTTCAAAGCATTCATGTGGCCAAGATGATTCATGCATCTGATAAAATGGGGCAGCCTGGAATGACCTAAATGGTTTAATTAAAATCAATGAGATCAGGTAGTCTGTTTCTAAGTATTTTTGTTACCCTGTCATGGATGAGAATGGCATATTAATAGATACTAAGAC
Source organism: Sinohyriopsis cumingii (assembly GCA_028554795.2). Taxonomy (NCBI): domain Eukaryota; kingdom Metazoa; phylum Mollusca; class Bivalvia; order Unionida; family Unionidae; genus Sinohyriopsis; species Sinohyriopsis cumingii. The sequence continues at coordinate 629,311 of JAPYKE020000118.1, read as the reverse complement.
AGTGCCCGTCTGTAATCTGCATACTTGAAATATTATCTCAACACACATAAATGAGCACCATCTACCACTGAAAGACCTTCTAAAGGTGAAAAGACCTTCAAGTTGATATGTGTATCATATTGTTTGCTGTGTATTGTGAATCGTATCGATCCATGGCACATGTGTATCATTTCACCCTTAGTAAATGGCATTCTCCTTCAATGTTTATTCCAATTAATTCATCTGATTTCTCCTAAGTCCCATAATTTTGTTTCCAATAGTTTTAAATTTACATTATCTGTGTATTTATCTATGTGTGTGTAAGGTTTCTTGTGCAAATGTGACCCCCTAATTTTCTGTTATTTTTGTTTTCATGTGAATATTTTCTACATGAAGTTCATTTCCTTTCTTGTTTACCATTCATAATGTGTAAAATGTTCGGAAATTTGTTAATTTTTTTCAAAATATAGTACTGTATTACATTGTATTAGTCAAAACAGATCTGATGATCTACTATTTTCAAACATAGATGAGTCAGTCTTTTGGTTAATTAGCATACTAAATATGAATAATATGGTATTTACAGGACTAATCATGTACCTGCATTGTTTGACTCAGGGGTTAGGTGTCAATACCTGTATACATGACTAAGCTTGTACCTGCATTCAAGTCAAGCCCCCATCTGCTTGATTCAGATGATGGAGAAAAAAAATTCAGGTACACACAAGTATATGGAGTAAGTATTTTACAATTAGCATGATGTACTTGTAACCATATTAAGGTGTTGTCCTTTCCTTTTCAGCATTACAAATCAAATCAAATGTGTTGTGACACTGCTGGGTGACAGTATATGTGATGCAGTAAGTAAAAAATTTCTGACAAAATAGTCATGTCCTGAAAATGCTTGTCACATTTTGGCCCTTATCCCACCAAAAATCATGAAAGTCAGCATGTGATACATCTAAAAGATAGTAACTAAATCAAACCCAAAATAGGTCACTGACCTTAATTTCATGCTTGACTGACTTGTGCATTTTCAGCTATTCATTTTTTTCGTACTCAATATCTTTCATGCGGGAGGTCATGGGTTCAATCCCTGGTCGAGTCATACCAAAGACTTACAAAATGGTACTAACAGCTGCCTCGCTTGGCACTCAGCATTAAGAGGTTAGTGTTAGGACTGGTCGGCCTGGTGTCAGGATAATGTGACTGGGTGGGACATCATGCTAAATGTCTGCGGCATGATGCCCCAGTGCTAGACATCACTATAAACTGTCACACTGCAGACATCGTAGCGATATGACTGAAAAATTGTTAAAGCTACGTTAAAAATCAAAATCACACAGGCACACTCACACTCAATATCATTCATTCTCGTTCACCAACACTCATGAAAATTGGGATTTGGATGAATCACAAGAAGAGTAACCAGACAAAACTATGTATCACAATGAGAGTAACTCAGTCAAACTCAAACTAGATCATCCTGACCTAGTTATCACATTTGTGTGTCTCTTCTATTTCCTCTACTCATTTGTTACATCCTCATTTTATTGGATTGTATTGCATCTATACTCATGAAAATTGTGTGCAGATGGATCAAAAAATAGTAATTCATCCATACCAGAAAAATAGGTTACTGTGATCCTATTTCATGCTTGAGTAATTTGTTTTTTTTAAGCTATTCATTTATTACACCTCACCTTCATTAGCCTGGCCCCAATTTCACCTATTCTTAAAATGGTGTATGTGGATGTATCTCAAGTGGATGAATTCAACGATGCCAAAACTATGTCACTGAAAATAACGTTTGCTCAAATTACAGCTTTTTTCCAGCTATTTTCATTTTTTATTTTCAACCCTATTACATCAAGAGTAGTCAAACTTTGTTTTTGACCATACACTAATGAAAACTTGGTATGTTTATACCTTTTTTAGTATATTGCAGTAATATTTCCTCCACCCCACCCCACCCATTATAAGTCAGATGTTGGCGTAAAGTTACATGACTGTTCAAATCCAGTACAGACCAGTCTAGGTTTAACTTAGCTGTTGTTGTATACCATTATGCAGTGCGCATAACTTCCATTGCTTCATCATCATTCTTCCTTACCAGTCTGTATATTGTTAACTACTGTAAATGTTCCCTTGTCAGTGAGGAGACTTGTTTTTATGAGTAAACATCAGTTTTCTTTGTTTTACTTTTCTATCCATGTTTCCAGTTTTTGACACTCTTTCTAAATTGATTTGTATTTCTATATGATGTCTTTTTGTAAACTGCTATTAGAATTGTGCACTGCTGAATCAGCAAATTGCAGTCTAGTTTTGTATAGATATTATACTTGCATGTATATGATTTGAATGCAACTGAAGATAGCATTGATCCCAAATCTTCCAGCGTTTAATGTAGTGACAAATCATGATCAGTGCAGCAAAAATGCCAGCATCACCATTTCTGTGTAATTTCTTGTAGTTTTTGACCGAAAAATCCACATTCTGAATTACAATCTTTTTTTTCTGATGTTTTGCCATGTCAGCGTCCCAGTAAAATGCAATCATTGGTTCTGTTTCCAGTTATAGGTATACATACTTACCTTCTTCTCACTTTAAATCTGGCACAGGAAAATTTATTTTCAGACTATATACTTTGAGTCATATGTGAAAAATTGTTGGCAATTATTCACTGACAACATGATTTTTTTATTTCGGAACATTATCATTTTCTAAAATCTTCAAGTCACAACTTGAATAACTACATATTTTGAAAGTTTGTGGCAAGTTACATAAATCACCTACACCAAGGAAAGTCTTGTGTTGCTAGATACCTGTAGTTGAAAATTCTCCTTTTTAAATTCTTGAAAGTATTATTGCTATAAATTTCTAAACCACTAGTCATACATTTTGCTAACAAAGTGTCACATAATTTACCTTTATGGGGAGGATATCTACTACTTGATGAAAATTAAGATCCGTTTTATTCATGGGGTGGGGGGAGCTTAAAAACTGCAAACATTCTCTCTGCCAAGGGATTTAGTTCTTGACCCCTAGTGGCAGGCACAACCCCCATACTGTCCAAACCCCATTTTTTCCATTGAAATGTTAGCATATCTTCCTGCAACTTATAATTTCAGGTAAATATTGTAAAACATCAACCTTCCAGAACACTGAAATGGCAGATCTGGGTAAACACATTTTATAGTTGGATGAGAATTACTGATAAATGAACCAACTCTAATAAAGATTGTTGGATTTACCCACCACATAAATGAATACAATTTTAAATATTCAGAAATAAATTGTACTTATCTTGACATCTTTTTAAACAGATAGTTGATTAATTTGTAGTCAGATTATCAGTAATGGACTGTATGTACACAAACAGCTCCACATCACCAATCATCTGACACATTGTCTGGGTTGCTATTGTAGGACATGAGCTTGAAGCACAAATCATTTGACACAATGTCTGCGTTTCTGTTGTAGGACATAAGCTTCAAGCACAAATCATCTGACACAATGTCTGCATTTCTGTTGTCGGACATGAGCTTCAAGCACAAATCATTTGACACAATGTCTGCGTTTCTATTGTAGGACATAAGCTTCAAGCACAAATCATTTGACACAATGTCTGCGTTTCTGTTGTAGGACATAAGCTTCAAGCACAAATCATTTGACACAATGTCTGCGTTTCTGTTGTAGGACATGAGCTTGAAGCACAAATCATTTGACACAGTGTCTGCATTTCTGTTGTAGGACATAAGCTTGAAGCACAAATCATTTGACACAATGTCTGCATTTCTATTGTAGGACATAAGCTTGAAGCACAAATCATTTGACACAATGTCTGCGTTTCTATTGTAGGACATAAGCTTCAAGCACAAAAAGGGGAAGGACGACCATCTATTCAAGACATCAATTCATCCCGAGACACAGTGGAAATTACAACAGGTTTGTTTCTTTTTCCAACTAAATCCCCTCACATGAAATTAAATGCCATCTTTCAAATGAAATGTTTGATACACATAATGGACTAGACTGTTATTAGCGTAAAGGAGTAGAAATTGAAGGATGAAGAAACTATGTCTGTTGTCATTAAGCTTTTAAATATCAGCACTTTTGCTTTTACATTAAGGACCATTGTATTGATGAGCCCACTATGGCAGACGCTTCACATTCACTTGGGCTTCTATGTGTTCATCTATCCATATAGAAACACTAGAAATGGGTCGACACTGTTTGCAGTTTATTGCTTGTTGTATAAAGATGGATAACAGTGATTCATAAGTTCTAATGGCTCTTGCTGGACATTATTTGAAGAAAGTCAGTGTGTTGACCATATTTGTTTGAAATAAAGCATAAAATCATGCAAAGGAGATACAGCAGCTTGTGATGAATAAAGGATATTGTTGATGTACCTAATTATTAAATGTACTGGGAAAATGTGTCATTTTTTATTTGTTTCCATATTTGCTGATTCTTGAGTATAATCATTATCCTTCCATGATTAACTGGTTTTCTTTCAAAATTAATTATTTACAAATTTTAATTTTCTCTTTCATAAAACTATAGTTTATAATTCCACCCAACAGCAGTATTTTATTCATCTATACTGTTTTTAAAACTTTTTAAAACTTAGTTATTAATTGAGAACAAACTGATTTACTGCCTTGAAAATACGTAATACAAAATTAATTTGCATTTATGGTAATGATATAGGGTGAGCTTTTATTTGATCAGGGCTCCAAATAAGTCTTGGAGGATGATAACCAAAGTTAGTTGTTGGTGGTGATAACTTTTCTTCTTAATTTGGGGGGGCCCCGAGTGGCAGAGTGGTCTAAAGCGCTCTTCGTTACAGATCACTGCCATCTCACCTCTGTCTGTGGCGGTTCGAGTCTAAGATTCAGCCAATGTAGGCATGTTAGAAAGCTTGCCAGTAGCTTCTCGTGGGTTGGTGGTTCTTTCCGGGGTTTTCTGGGTTCTTCCTCCACCATTAATACTGGCCGCCTTGTATAGCCTATCGTGTGCTGAAAAATGGCGTTAAACCCCACAACAACAACAACAAAAATCTTAATTTGGGTTGAGGAATCACATATTTTGTTTGAAAGGATTAGATGTGCTGACACACCGTAACACAAACTATGTGGTTTGAGGGACTGATGTAATATCTGTAGTGCATGCCTTAGATTATAGGACTTTTGGTAAGTTCAGGTGACAATCTATCACACCTTCTTTGTCTTGTTTATTTTTTTATGTTATACAGTATTTAAAGTACTGGAAAAAAACATAATGACCAGGCACGCTTTGTCACCAACACATCTGTTCACTGTCCAACAAAGAAGCAATAAAGTTATATTTGAATTAAGCTTTGTCAGCATATCTTCATTAATTGTTTGACAAGGAAACACAAGAAAACTAGACCTAGTAACCATTGAATTTTATTTCATTAGAGTGTTTATTGGACAGTAATATGGATAAATCAAAGACAAGCTGATGTAATGATATTTGGAAACTCGTATGACCATTGTCTGGTGGCTCCAAGTATGTGCCAGTCAAAACCTTTGTCCTATCAGAGATGTCCAGCAAATACAGGTATTTAAGTTCTCTAATCGATAAGTATGGTCAGTGCAACCTAAACATTAAGAGAATATTTCGCTTTTCATATCTTGAAAAAAATATTCTAATATGCAACATTTGATTCAAGAAAAACAAACTGAATTTCATTGATGGTATAGTCTCTCCTTAAATTGCACTTTAAAGTGATCTTAATTTTGTCTATCTTGATGTTGTCAATTTATTCTTAACTTTTTTTATACGAGTCCTTAGTTTTGACACTAACTCAGTAAAGCACCAATGCTGTTCTGTTGAACCCTTTTTTTATGTATACATTTTTTAACTTTTGGGATTTGGACTTTATTTAACAAATACCTTACTATCACAGTTGAGCAAAAACTATTTAAGGTAGATAAATAAAATTTAGCATGCATGTTTGTTGGCACATACAGACAACTTGGTTATATCTTCATGCCATTACTATTAACTTTCTATGTTTTGACAAACAAGATCTTTTTTTGAACAAGGAGGGATTCAAAGATTCAAGTTATCTTTTCCCATCTTTATGTCAGGTTGGAGTGTCACAGAAATACGTTAATTTCAAAAACAAAGTCCTTTGGGTCTCTCCTGTTTGGTTTTTTTTCCTTCCAGATCCAGGATGCTGGGAATCACTTACATAGTGCCATCTCTACATTAAATAAAATTGATACTACCCACCAGTTCAAGACAGCCAAAGAAGTTCAGATGGTACTAAGGATTTTACAACATCTTGACCAGAGAAACCTTGTAGTTATTTATTTCAGGGTATTTGTTTCGGGCTTATCCACACGCAAAATTGGGATGGCAGTGGTCATGTATTGTGTATGGAATACTCAGATCCAAATTAAGTCATAATCTTGAGGTCCATCGTGTTAGGTAATCAGACTACAGACTGCATAATTCTTAGTTGAGCAAGATTTTAAGATGTGTTAAAATTGTTTTTAATCTTGTGCAAGGTCATATATATATATATATATATATATATATATATATATATATATATATATATATATATATACACACACCACATATATTAAAAAATATTGAAAATAACATGGCTTTTAAAGTGTTAGTATAAAGCAATTTGATATACCAATACTATTGGTATATCAAATGGCAATCTGCCCATTAACATTCTCACAACTATGTGCAGCTGATTCTAGATTAACTTATCAATTCCTACACATTAATCATTAGGGACGTATAAAATAATGATAAAAAGGATTAATAATCCCCATTTTCTAAATGACTTTAATATGGTGCACGATTTCATCACAATCCTTTCAGCTTTCTTTGCCCCTCCCCCCATGCATAACAGACAAACTGTGCAGAAATCTGAAGTGAGAGAGAAAAATAATTTGCTCTGGATGAAAACCTTGAAATTGAACTTACACAAAGTAACCTACAAGAATATGGTTCATCATGACGTAATTCCTTGGGATTTATCTACAGTGTTTATGTAATGAATGATACAAAGTTGCAAATCCTGTTGACATTATAGGGTAAATTTCTCGGTTATGTGGTACACATACTGGGATGTATTTAATGTTTTGTTGTTGTTTCTTAAACCTATTATAATGTTCTAAAAATCGATTATTATTAATTAAATTTTTAAATGTCCAAAGGATGCCCTCTCTCGTCCTCTATTTCTTGACCATCAGAGCAAGATATGGGCAAAAACCTATGAAAAAGTCTAGAGGATTTTCGCTTGTTTCATCCCATGGTGTCTCTGGACTTACAAATGATGGTAAAAGTTAAGTCAAACTGGCCAAAGGATGAGAGACAGAGAGAGTTTTAAAGTCAAGCTGACCAAAGAGAGAGAGAGAGAGAGTTTTTTGGTTGGTAGTACTATTAGTAAAAGAAAATAATGACTTAGATCAACTGTAAGTATATGAAAATATTTTAATTGCCTCTTGTTGGTTCGTCATTTCACTTAGTTTCTATTCCACATTAACATCCATGCACAGTACATCAATGGCTGAGCATTCATGTGAATGGCATAGTTAACCCTGTGTTTATAATGCTCTACTTTCTTCATTAAAACCATCTTTCATGTTTAAATCATAAGTGTGTATTGATTTAATCAGCGTGAAGAAAAATAGAAACTCAGAAACGGAAACAACTTATCAATATGCAAAGATGATTGTGAATATCCACAAACGGCATAGAACTACATTTTGTAGCAGCCACACTCAGCATGGATGTGAGGAATTCAGTCACTCTGTCAATACACAGTTGCCTGTAGTAAATCTTAACTCCATTCAAAGGGCAAATATATGAATTTGTATGTGATATAAATAAAATATATGCTGTTATAGGGTTTAACGCCATTTTTCAGCACAAGATAGGCTATACATGGCAGCCAGTATTAATGGTGGAGGATGAACCTGGGAAAACCCCAGAAAGAACCACCGACCCACGAGAAACTACCGGCAAGCTTTCTCACATATCCACATTGGCCAAGCCCAAGACACGAACCCAGCCGACAGAGGTGAGATGGCAGTGATATGTGATGGAGAGCCCTTTAGACCACTCGGCCACTCTGGGCTCCAATATAATATATGTATAGTATGTACACTGTATCAGTGATATACCACGAGATGTATATATTTTTCATTAAAAGGAACTCGACAAGTCTCTTTAACTTATATATATATATATATATATATATATATATATATATATATATATATATATATATATATACACATACATATATATATATATATAGAGAGAGAGAGATAAAAGCACAGATACAAAACAAGGTTTTTTTGTCAGGGAAAGAAATTACCTTATCCACAAAACAAACACTAAACACAAAATCCAAGAGACATCATTCTTGACACCTACATATTTGAATGAAGTTTACAAAAGAAGGAATAACAGATATAAGAGAGAAAGAAGAAAAAATTGAAAATGGTTTAAAACATTTGAACTGCATATCTGTCTTGTACTGCCATCAACCCAACACAATTGCTTAACAAAAATCAGAAAGTAGATTGTCATGTCTCACAGACATAGAACCAAAGCATATCAGCTCCATTTAGGTATCCTTGAAAAGATATTGGGAGAATGCAAGGAGCACTGTAGAAATAGAGGTTACAGAAGGAACTACGTTTATAAGGCTAGAGTCCTTGATAGACATTCTATCGTGAAATATCAAAAAAGCCAACAATCATACCTCTTTCCTGGTTACTTATTACTATCCATCATGCCCCAAACTTACACCTGGTCATTCAGATGAAAGGCACCAGATCAAAGCTTTCAAACATCGTAAAAGACATATTTCAGAAAATTCCTATGATTGTTTATGGTACCCTTGAACCTGAAAATCACATGGACCATCTGGAACTTGCCATGGTTTCTTTGGATAGGACAACAAATGTGAACACATAACATTTGCCACTACAAGCACTGCCTTGTCTGCAGACATATGCCAGAGCCCAAAATCTTCTGAAGTTTGGCTTCAGGTGTTTGCTGACATCTAAAATCTTTGATATACTTTATACAGCCTGGATTTAGCTTCAAGGGTTTTTTTTTCTAGATCCTGTTTTACGAGATTCACTGAGAGGCAGATGATTTGAAAGCTGGCATGTATTTGGAAATGCAGTTTTCCGATGTATAAACAACACACCAGAAAGGCATTTAATAACTAGATAATCAGAATGAGAAAATATGTAGAGGTGAATGTTCAGTATTCTGAAGGGATACACCTATGTACTGTTCTCTAATAAAGAACTTTGTTGTAAAGTGCACTTATATTAAGAACTTTGTAAAAAAAGACCCCTTGTACCAGTCTGCAATATTAAAAGTATATGAGGATCTGTACATGGGTTATAACAAGCTATGATATTAAAATGGCATGAAAATGTGTACATAAGTTATACCAGTCTACAATATTAAAAATACTTGAGAATGTGTACATAACTTATACCAAGATATGATATTAAAACTACATGATAACGTATACATTAGTTATACCAATTTACAATGTTAGAACTATAAAAGATCGTGTGTACATGTTGCAGAGATTCCAGTCAGTCAGGATTTTTTGTAATTAATATGATTTTTTTGTGAAGATTCTACATTCGAAATTTATAATGAAGTTCTGAAAAAACAACATTGTGGATGATTATAATTTTGAACAGACACTTTCTGTGTGGTCACAGGTAGATAGAAAAATACTTAAGCACTATTATGATAGATGTTACATGGAATATATTTTCTCACTAAAAAAGAAAGAAAATGTAGATCTTGAACAAGAAATAAATGATTAGACTGTAAATAGGTGAAAAATTGAAGGCAGAGGTGAAGAGAACTTGAAACCGATAATTTGTGAGGAAACCATGTTTATAGTTATTGTTTGGGGTACAAATGTTGAAAGAATTCATAGTACTGGAGAAATGGATACACCATTTTGTCTTGTCATACTTTAGCTGTTATTTTCAGTGTGGGAGCCCCGAGTGGTCTAAAGCGCTCACCGTTATGGATCATTGCCATGTCACCTCTGTCTGTGTGGGTTCGAGTCTCAGGCTCGGCTAATGTGGGTATCTGAGAAAGCTTTCCGGTAGCTTCTCATGGGTCGGTTCTTTCTGAAGTTTTCCCAGGTTCTTCCTCCATCATTAATACTGGCCGCCATGTATAGCCTTTCTTGTGCTGAAAAATGGTGTTAAACCATATAACAGTAACAATAACAATAACTTTCAGTGTGCAGGGTTGTAAAGACTCATAAGAAGATGCAGCATGATTGTACCGAAATTTGTTTTTTGTAACAAACATGTTATCCATTTTGGATAGGTTGCCTAGATTTGGAAAACTGTATGTTAGGAATCCTGATATGCATGCTGATAGGTTGGCATCTCTGATGTTGTACAAATCATATTGGTTGTCTTTTAAATTTTTCAGGTTGTTGATGATTTAATACACAGTTTAGACTTAGGGAAATCATGCCTTTGCTTTCCGAAGAGAAAATCTATTGAGGATCTGATGGGATCCACAAATCATGTAAGTAATGATGGGATCCACAAATCATGTAAATAATGATGGGATCCACAAATCATGTAAGTAAACCTGGAAATGTTATTTAATTTTGTTGGTTTGGTTTAAATTAACGATATTTATATTTTTTTGGTCTGGCTTGATCCTGAGGTAGTTTTTTGTGTGTCTCATACTGTTGTAGAATCTTGAGATTGTAATTTTTATTGTTATTTTAGTTACATATCTCTTGTAATTTTTATTGTTGTTTTAGTTACATATCTTTTGTTTTTTGTTTAGCTATGATTTTATCATTGAGAGGTTTAAATTAAGAGAAATAATGTAAGATTCAGAACTATTGTTTGATAAACATAATGTACACTTAAATATGTACAGCTAGATAAAAATAAGTAAACTACTTAATGAAATAAATACATATATAAATAAATGATATTTTGCTTGTTTCTGGTAAATAACATTTATTTGATTGAAGGGGAAAGTTTCTTACCCAAGAGAGGAAAAATATGTTATTAACTTGTAACAAAGCAATTTCTTATCATTTCTGGCTACCTAAAGTGTAAAACAGATTAAAGTAGCAGATTCCTTATGTTAATGTCAGCTGTTCATGTTAGGATGCCTGCCAGTAGCTTCTCGTGGGTCGGTGGTTCTTCCCGGGGTTTTCCAGGGTTCTTCCTCCACCAATTATACTGGCTGCCATGTATAGCCTATCTTGTGCTGAAAAATGGCGTTAAACCCTACAACAACATCAACAACATCAATGTTAGGATGAGTTTTGTGTCTATTCGCACAGAAAATATGAGTAGTAACATAATTCTCTCTCCTAAATCAAGGCTAGAATTTGTATACACATACTTGAACAAAAAAACTTTTAAAATAAATTCAGTGTGTAGTGAGATTTCAGCATAGTTCTCATGCATAATAAACTGGCATTCTAAAATTGCACCAAACAGTTGACAATAAGATGAAATTCTTTGGTCATAATGTTATTTGATGTCCTTTCCCTGACATCAGTTTGCTGTAAAGTCATGGAGCACATCATTCAATGCCACCTGATGCAGTAGTTTCAAAGTAACGTTCTATATGAAAGACAACACGGCTTCAGAAAGAAGAGATCCTGTGAGAGCCAACTTTTAATCATACTCCAGGATCTAGCAGCTGGTCTAAACAACAGATAGATGCAATCCTGCTTGACTTCAGCAAAGCATTTGATAAAGTCCCTCATAAGCACCTTGAAACCAAGCTTCATCACTAGTGTGTCTGAGGCAAGACCCTCCAGTGGATAATCAGTTTTTTAGATGGGAGAAACCAACAGGTTGTGCTAGAAGGCCAGTCATCTTCGTCAGTCCCTGTCACTTCAGGCATACCCCAAGGGATGGTCATGGGTCCACTGCTGTTCTTGATCTACATCAATGATTTGCCATTGGGAGTCGATTCTGAAGTCAGCCCCTTTGCCAATGGCAGCTTGCTGTATAGAGTAATTGACTTGGACCAGGATACAGTATGGTTACAGCAGATGTAGACCACCTACAAAGATGGGAAAATGACTGGCAAATGGAGTTCAATCCTCACAAATGTGCATCCAAATCACCAACAAGAGACGGATCATCCTAGACATATATACCATCCATGGTCAAAAAATGATGATGACATCCAAGGCCAAGTATTTGAGAGTCACCATTGATAGTATCTTATCATGGAACAGCCACATTGACTCAGTTACAAAGAAAGCAAACAACATCGTAGCATTCCTTCATAGAAATCTGTATACAAGCCCCAAACAAGTAAAGGCTACTTGCTAAAAATCCTTAGTACACCCTCTGTTGGAGTATGTGTCGAGCATTTGGAACCCATCTACCAAAGCAAGCATGGACTTACCTAAAGAAGTACAATAAAGGGCAGCACAGTTTACTACTAGTGATTATCGACTAACCAGCAGTGTCTCCACCATGCTCCAACATTTGGGATGGGAAGAGCTTCAAGTTCAGCACCAACAAGCTAAAGCTGTTATGATATAACGGATTGTCCATCAGCTAGTTAACATTCCAGCAGCACCATACCTCTGACAGGATCTAATACTAGAGGATATTTATGCAGATTTCTCATCCCCTTCATCAGAGTCAATGCATGCAAAGACTCTTTCTTTCCATCATTAATCTGCCTGTGAAACTCCTTACCAGCCACCCTAGTCAATGCCGATTCCATTGATGCTTTCAGAGCAGGGATTGTTATGGGGATCGCTTAGCCCAGGGATGTGTTTATCTGTATTTGGACGTCCCATCACATGTACATAGTTCACACCATGTACGAGTATGTTCCAGAGGATCCCAGCACATTATTGGAAGAAGAAATATTTCATAAGGAGTGTTCCATTTAAACATACATGGTACCCAGGGAAGACACTTTTTAAACAGTCCTAAGTGACAAAATAAAATTTATAGAGATTATCATAAACATTTCTCACTGAAAATCTATTATTGTATATATTCAGCTCTATTTTTTGCCCAGCTGCAAAGAACATATGCCCAGATCTTCCACTGTGTAATGAGCCATCATGTCAGGGTCTATGTTATTTGTTCTAATTATGGATCCTAACAAACTACATAGACCCAGATCTTCTGGAGCATTATGCAATGGCAGATCTGGATCTTTTTTTGTGTTTGGATCCAAATTATGTGGTAATTCATGGACTGGCATAAAATAAAAATGTATTATAAAAATGCAAATGATGCAATTAACATGTTGTAAAAATTCACAGGAATATTTTTTGTGAACATATTTTGAATAAACGTTTATTGTATTTTTAATATTTATGTTTCTGAAAGATACAAAATTTTCAGCCAAATGTCCACAGCAACATTCTCAGCTTTACATTTATATGCAAATAGCTAAGAAATTATCCTGAACAACCACAAAACATTTGAGGTTTTGTTTCAGCCAGTCACAAATAATATTCTTTTCAAAGGCCATATCTGTTTGGCTGATTGTGGGAACTTCAAACTCAAGGTCATTCATTCTTGAAATCATAAATAAGCATGAAGATGGTACACCTTAATTTACTGTCAGATTTTTTAGCAGTAGATCTTGGTCCAGAGAGCTTGTTAAAAATCTAATGAACTGAGTATTATCTTCCATGGTTTGAAACTAATTATGATTTTAAAATTTGATGGGGTATTTTGTGAACATAGGAAGAAAAGGAAACCTTATCATACTAGACTGAGTCTTAATTATCAAGCTGTTATTGATACCCTTTAGAATGTGTAAAATTGGTTAAAGATCCCTATTTCAGGGTGCATTGAATTATATGACTGTTCAAGTGAGTAATCTCAGTCATCAAGTACAATTAAGCCTGTCATTAATGGCCACTATGGAAAAAAACTGGACATTATACACAGGTGACCAATCTATGTAGGTTCATATTATTAACAGATTTAGTTTGGGGCACTGTTTAGCAAAGTCATGAAGTACATGTATATGTTGTTCTCTCCCAAAGTAAGGTGACACATATGATTACATTATCCTGCTCACTTTAATCTTTCCTACAAATTAGATCATCAGAGTCTTGTAAAACAAAGCACAAAATCACTGATCTTAGTTTGTTATTTACACCACGACAAAACACTGATTTCGCTTCCAATTACCAGCTTACATATGACTAAAATTATGACAAAGCCATCTTGTATAATTAGGCTTATGAACAAGCTGTTCACACTTCAAACAGTATCTGGATTAACCAGTTGCATCTCACCAAAATCAGAAAGTTGACTTTTGTGAGAGGCCTGTGATGAATAGGGAATGAAAAGAAGCTTAATATGGATTATTGTTAATAACACATTAACCAAAGTTTTGCCTGCAAGCAGCATGTTTTATAAATATTTAATGACCCTTGACTTTATTGAAATGGGATGAATTCATATCTCTCATCAAAGAGTAACTTTTTTCATCAGATAATTAAAGAAAAGAAAATCTTGAACAATACCAGTGACACTGTCACAAAATGTCACTTATTTCTTTTGCAGCCATATGACTATTTTTCCCAACATCCAGCTATCAAATTGCTTTGACCCTCTCCCGCTAATGGTAAAAACTACCTCCGTTTCGAATTTGACATATTGTCAACTTTCAGTTATACTGATAGTGCTTTAGGAGTATGGTGAATACAAATGAGAAAATAAATATTTGTACATAAATTCACATGCTATTCCTTTATCTAAACAATACCTTCCTCATCAAAACAGCTTGGTTTCAATGCTCCAGAGACTGATTAAAGCAGGGAGAAATCATTATTTCATTAGGAAACACATGGCTGCTGACTCCAGAAAGAAGTTGACTTTATGCAGGTAGTTTGAGGGGATGGGGGTGGGTTAGAATTTCTATTTTTACCAGGTTACTTGCTAGCATCTTAAAAGAAATCATACAAATATAATTCTTATTCTTCTGCATATTATCGTATTTAATAGTTTGTGTTACACCAGTGTTTTTAATGAACTTCAGTAGAAATGTATGTTTGCTACTTTGTTTTGAAGATTGCTATGACTTAAAGAAGTTTGGTTTTTTTTGATTGACCATAAAGTCTAATGAAGTTAAGGTGTGGTCCTGCATCTGGTATGCGTCAAATGAGCTTATCGTATAACCCTTAATTTGATATACAGTATGCATTATGCATAAATTGAGCTTATGGTATGACCCTTAATTTGGTATACAGTATGCATTATGGATAAATTGAGCTTATGGTATGACCCTTAATTTGGTATACAGTATGCATTATGGATAAATTGAGCTTATGGTATGACCCTTAATTTGGTATACAGTATCCATTATGCATCAGATAAACTTATGATATGACCCAGCATGTGGTATACAGTATTATTATGCATCAAGTGAATTTGAGGTATGGTCCGTATGCAGCATATTAGGGTCTGTTTTGTTTGCTGGATATTGCAAATAGAAGAGCAAAATAAAACTAGATCTGCCAGCACTAAATACACACACACATGTCAGGGTCTGCTTCACTTGCAGAAATCCTAATTGGAAGAACAGAATGTACCCTGATTTGTCAGCATTTGATGCACATCCATGTCAGGGTCTAATTTATTTGCTGGAAATACTATTTGGAAGAAAGGTTTAATGCACAAATACAGCTGGGTCTCCTCTTTTTGCTGGAAGCTGCAGGTGAAAAATCAGAATAGAACCTGATCTGCCATTACAAAATGCACCCATATCAGAATTTACTATATCTGCTGGAAATTGAAGTTAGAAGACAGAATAGACCAGCTCTTCCATCACAGAATGCAACACATATATCAGGGTCTCGTGTGTTTTGCTGGAAATCACAAATAGAAGAACAGAATAGACCCATCATTGAATAGTATACATATATTGGGGTCTGCTGTGTTTGCTGGAAATTGCAAGTAGAAGTAGACCTATATCTGCCATCACATAGTACATGCTTACATGACAGGC
This sequence comes from Sinohyriopsis cumingii, assembly GCA_028554795.2. Classification (NCBI taxonomy): domain Eukaryota; kingdom Metazoa; phylum Mollusca; class Bivalvia; order Unionida; family Unionidae; genus Sinohyriopsis; species Sinohyriopsis cumingii. The sequence goes on along the minus strand of JAPYKE020000118.1, from coordinate 613,288 downwards.
TCAGCTGTGTTTCCTGGAAATCATAAGTAGATGAATAGAATAGACCTTGATCCATTGCAGTCACTTTATGCTTTGGCAGATTTGAGGATATGATGGTTACAATTTTGTGTGTGCTCTGCACATGTACATGGTACATCTTATACATGTTTGTAGCAGATGTCTTTTTCATGTATTATATGCCCATTTAATCTTGTATGGTTCACCTGGCACTCAATACAGATGTTCAGTCCATACTTCAGTATCACACGCCCAGATTGGAACAACTTTAGCACATCAATAATATTTATGCAGTGAATCAAAATTTCATTCATACCATAGAGCTAAAATATTTAAGAACTGTGAAAAAGTGTATGTAATAAATACAAAACTGCATTCATTGTTTTTTCAGAATGTGATATATACTGTTTGATATGGCTTATGAATATATCTAGTCCTAATAGCCTTGATGTTTCAGAACAAAACACATGTAGTGTGTTAGGAGAAAGATAATTGTAAACCCTGATAAAACCTATAAGTTCATAAATTTTAGTTTCCTTAAATTGTTTTTATATTCAGCATTCCCTCCAACCACCAGTTCCAAGTGATGTTGCTCTGAGTTTCTACATTCATGGGTCCAAGCTGATATTGGCTCTGTATCACCTTCATTCTGGCAGCAATCCAACAGAGATATCAGCCAGATATCAGGTATAGTGACTTGTAGCATAGTACAGACATATCAGCCAGATATTAGGTATAGTGTCTTGTAGCATAGTACAGACATATCAACCAGACATCAGGTATAGTATCTTGTAGCAAAGTACAGACATATCAGCCAGATATCAGATATAGTGTCTTGTAGCATAGTACAGACATCAACCAGACATCAGGTATAGTGTCTTGTAGCAAAGTACAGACATATCAGCCAGATATCAGATATAGTGTCTTGTAGCATAGTACAGACATCAACCAGACATCAGGTATAGTGTCTTGTAGCATAGTACAGACATATCAGCCAGATATCAGATATAGTGTCTTGTAGCATAGTACAGACATATCAGCCAGATATAAGACGTAATATCATGTAGCATAGTACATATTATTATATGCTCATTTTTTCACGCATTAACTTTACATTGTCAAAATTGTTCAGTATTACCCGATACTGAACTCACGTGACAATACACATATAGCATTCACGTGCATAAAGGAACTACTTTCTATTGTAAACAAACAATGGACGCAGACACCAGCACTTTTGATTTTGTACACAAATCATGTACACTCGTGTTAGAAGCTCTTTACGTTGTGGTTGTTTAAATTTGAATGAACTAAAACAGATGTTTCGTGGACTGCCACATACCAGCTGCTTTGGCACATTCTGCATTGATACAATGTTACGGATTTAGACTAGCTACCTTTATATAACAGATGCAAGATAATGTCCTTACAAATAACATACAAGTGACAATGAATATACTCTTTTCTTTAGCTGGTTAGAATGGCAAAATAAAATATACTTACAGTTTTACATCCTGAATTTCCTCAAAATGTATTTTCTTAATTCTGCAAATCTGAATTACATGAGCCATGTCATAGGTTTTCAGTCTGGATTACACGTTTCAAAATTGTGCTGTAATTTCGATGATAAGTGCAATTGCATCCTCCTTACCGCACTAAAAATGAAATAAGCATTAAATTCCATAACGTCTTTTTGATAATTGCAATTGAAAGACTTCATATTTTTTCCACATTATGATTTCAAACATTCAATGACAGAAACAGAAAGACATTTGCAGACGTAAACACGCTTCTCCCGTGCCACTTCAATCTGATGTATTTCATGTATAATTTGCACAGATGAATCCAGTCAAAAATCACAAACGTTCGTCAAATCGGAACAAAATACCAAAATATATTCATTCCAGATCAAATGGAAAAGTTGTTGCAATGCACATTCATTCACAATGACTGCAAATTTAAATTTTAGCTAGACATGTCAATTTTGTTTTGAAAATTATTTCGAGCACGCTACTAAGTTCAAATTTATCTGGGCAGAGTTATGTGCGCATTAATAATGATGTCATTGTGTAATGACAAATCTGCGCTTGTGTATTTAGTTTGGAATACGGCATTCATTCATTTATGTTGTTTCTTGTTGTGTATTTTGTTTATATAGTTAAACCTCAGGTCGAGCAAATAAATGAGCATATAATTAAAAGGTTACTGCATTTGTATTGGAAAATATGAACTTGTTTTGTCAGAAAGATATACTGCACTCCCAAGGTCGTGCAGTATTCCATCCCAAAACTCATTTATATTTTCCCATACAAATGCAGTAACTTATAAATATTGACAAGACATTTCCTACATTTTTCTTCAAATACATTACCAGATCATAATACATTAAAACTACAGCTACCTTGCATATCCATCCTCCCAGAAAAAAATTTACCCGAAAAGAGTTGAAAGTTATCTGTCCACCTAGGTGGCAGTCAGGCAGAGTGATCTTTCCTTGATATGGCAGTTCATGGCAAGACCAATGAAGTTACTACTTCTGCTCATGCCTCCACAAGAGACCTCGCAAAGCCAGAATCATCTTGCGTACAAGTGAGAGTAGTTTTCACTTCTGAGAAAAGTATAATCTCTATTTCCAACTTTATTTTCTTTCTATTTCAACAAATTTCTGCCTTTACAATATTTCCACACTTTGTTGTCTTTATACATTTAATTATACTTACGTACTTGCATTGGTAGCCTATGCAACTTCAAAGATAAGTTTGGGCTGTACTTTTAATTTGTGTTAACATGCAAGTCCTTGAGACCTATAGAAAACTTGTATACATGTATAATTCCACAATGACTGACTGCATACCAGTGTGTTTTCTCTGCTAATACTTTTAGAGTCTGGACGCCACATTTCTTTGCATTTATGTTTACAATTTGTGCTTGAACCTCCCACAGGTTGTATGGTGATTTGTTCTGGTTTTTATCTGGATACATCAGGGCTTTATTAAATTTCATCTGCTATTTTCCAGGTAGCACTGTAAGCCATAGCTCTGCACTGGCTTTCTGTTCATTAATAAGAAACAGGTGCAGAGCTTCAACAGGTTTAAATGTTCTGCTCTATTTGTCGTACAGATTAGACCATGGGCAGAGTACAGAAATGCATGACTAAGGACAAAAACACCATAGACCTACATGATGACATGTCCTAAGTGCAAGAAGTTTTGGCTGATAAGGGAGATAAATTATCAAAAGGCTTTCCAGTTACAAAACTCCATGATCAGAGAATGCCCAGGTACCATTGCCACCACCACAGGACTCCTCATTGCTGGGGTGATACCTTTGGGCATTGCCTCCACAGGGTTCCACTCTACAGCTCTTGATGATAAACAAGGGAAGGAATTAGCAAAAACAATTATCCTCTCACTCCATCGGTATAAGGACCAGTTATGTGGATCAAAATTTCCAATAACCCATCCCAACATTATGACTTGGATGACTTCCTCTCTACAGACATGGTCTATTTTCAGTTCCACCAGCCAAAGCCTACTACAATGGATCTTCAGGGACAAAGACCTAAAAACAGTAACTTCCCCAATATCAGTCTGTCATCCAGTCTGTCAAACCCATTGTATGCAGGCATTTATAGAAATCAGTCTAACTTACATATGGCCTCACAGGACTCTCCATTTACAATACTGAGTATAGTACCTCAGCTTCCAAAACCTCTCAATTCTCTCATCCCTTGGTCAGTAAAAGAGACTACTTAACTGGTAACTGACTGCAAATCAATGTTACTACTTTAGAGTGCTCCACAAATTTTGTCAGCAGACCTCAACACTTCACCAGCTCCTTCTCAGGCCTCACCTGACCTCATGCAAGCAAAGTTGATGATGCTTGCTCTCAAGATCCTTCTTCACTATTCAATTTCACTTTGTTGTGAGAAGACCCAGCTGTCAGAGCTTCCATTGAAGAAGTTTTCCACTATTTACTTCCTACCTTAATCAACCACATGGACCAGAGCTATGTTGATCTTATCATGAAAAAGGAAGACTCTGACTTCCAATTACTTCTGTAGTCTGGCAGAATGACAGGTATTTTTAACTGTTTACATCATCAATTACAAGACCCCAGCATCAGGCATCTCATTTCCTCAGAAAAATGCCTTCCATCAAGTTTTCTTTGGTAATTCTGCTATTACCATACACCAGCTGTTTATTTTTAAACTCCACCAGGACAGCACGGCTTTGGGGATCACAAAACCAGATTCTATTTGTATGAATCGTACGTCTTTCAGTAATGCTTAACAATTGGTCATCAGTGTAGTAGCTGTGGGCTGTGTTAGACTTAGTATCAATGGCTATCTTCTAACAGGTGAAACAGAGCTCATCATCTCTTACTTCAAATTCCATGGTACATGCAAGGGAGTCAGTCTCCCGAATGGCCTGGATCTTGAACAGAGCTGCTCAACATACTTTAGCTAATGACGTTACAGCAGCTACAAATATACATCAGGTGGAATGAGATGCACTGCTCTCGAACTCCACCTTCCTTAAGGATCATCAGGCCAAGACACAATCACAACCGTTATCCTCTGATCTACTTTTTAAAACCCAGTGTGCAAACAAGTCACTAAGGAGACAAATTTTGCTGCCCCTCAACTGCAAAACAAGTACAGGGACATTTCAGGAAACCAACAAAAGGATCCAAAGGACATGTATTGAACACAAACCTCAGAGAAGTTGTCCTATTACAGTGCCTCACATCAGAAACCACAGTTCTTGTGAACCAAAGTAGACAAAAGACTGAGAAGTTGCAATCACTTATGCAAAGGATTTCTGGACATGACTGTCTCCATCTCTCAAAAATTGACATGGTCTCTACACTGCCCTTCCTCAAAGATCTGGAAGGAATAAGGCTTCAATTCTTGCTGCCAAATGGGACAAGATTTGCCACAATGAATATTGGAATCGACAAGTCATTTTTTAAAAACACCTCCTCCTCTGACCAGTCTCCCATCAGCTGCAAACATCTCAACAGACCTGTTCAAAGTTAGCACCTTGCAGCAAGAAATAAATGACCTTTTTCAGAAAAGGGCAGTAAAAAATCATTTAAAATATAAATTCTTTGGGATTTATTCCAGACCTTAGTCTCATAGGCCAAAGACACTCTGCACTTTGTCATGGACTTAAGCACCCTCAATCAACTGATTCATGCTCATTGGATCTCGATTGAAACACCATAGCGCATTTTGAATGCCATTCAGGAGGGAGATTTTGCAATCATCATGGTCTTAAAAAATGCTTGTCTTCATGACCCCGTCCACGAGGTTTCCAAGAAGTTCTGCAATTCACCTTCAGTGATATCATTTATCATTTCTGAATGCTCCCATTTGGACTCAGCATAAGTCCCTGGGTCTTTACTCATCTGATGAACTGTGTTATGGCTCATGTCCAGACCATCTCCAAGGTGGCAACATCAAGTTACCTGGATGACTTCCTGCAAAAACATTAGGCGAGTTATATATTAGAACATGATAACCCTCATTATACTGCTTACAAATCTGGGTTTAGTCGTCAGCAAGTATTGATGTAGTACCATCTCAACACCTTGTTCTTCAAGATATGGATTTCTGCAGAGTATATCTTCCTCTGGCATGAGCATTGAAAATAAGAACCATGGTTGCTTCATTAATCTCGAGGGAATATCTGTCCACAAGGGAATTCCTTTGCCTTCTAGATTTACTCAACACAGCAGTGGATCTCATTATCCTAGGGGGTGCTGAGTGGTCTAAAGTACTCACCGTTACGGATCATTGCCATCTCACTTCTGTCTGTGTCAGTTCAAGTCTCAGGTTTGGCCAGAGTGGGTATTTGAGAAAGCTTGCCAGTGGCATCTCGTCTGTTGGTGGTTCTTTCCAGGGTTTTCCTGGGTTCTTCCTGCCACCATTTATACTGGCCGCCATGTACAGCCTATTTTGTGCTGAAAAATGGCGTTAAACCCTACAACTACAACAACAACAACAACATTATACTAGGTTGCCTTTATTTGCTCCTGTTACAAATAATTATTTTATCCTAGTGAAGGCCAAAATTTTCTCACTGGACCAACCTCTCCCCGTTTGCACAAATATGAGGTACCATCTTCAGACTTGGAGCAGCCAAACTTGGCTCATGATGATTTTACCTCTGCAAGTAAATCTCCCAGAGATCATAGTCTGTACAGTAAGCTGGTGGGGGGCACACCTAATACAGTACCTATCTTTTTTAGAAAGCCATTGGAGTGTGGTCTCCCCAGGACAAGCATTGCTATATCAATATCCTTGAGTTGAAAGCCAATTTGAAATCCTTACTCTGCTAGCAGGAATTTTTAACTGAAAAGGGAGTCTTCATTCTATCCAACAACTATGGTGGTGACTTATTTCAAATGGCAAGGCAAAACCAAGTCCTCAGACCTTTGCATGCTGTTGTGAGACTTTCTAAAATGTTGTCATCAACAACAGATGTACATCCAAATTTGTCATATTCCTATACATATAAAGGGAGCAGATTCTTTGTCCCAGAAGGATCAACTTATACATATGAAATGGTCGCTCCATCCCTCGGTTTTCATTCAGATATGCACCTGATGAGATCAAGCATTGGTGGACCTGTTTGTGATGAGGTGGAATACCAAGTTCCCAATGTTTATCTCACCAGTCCCAGGTTCCAAAGCCTAGGCACTTGATGGCTTTAGTGACTTTGGGTTTTTCACCGATACACATAGTAGTTATGTAGTTGGTATTAAATGAAAAAGGTGCTAATCTAATATTCAATGTGGCTGTCTTGTTGGCCACTTTGAAAATCAAGTTATTACCACTCTACCAGAACAAGGCATATCAGCATGGGGTTTTCACTAAAACTATTCTATAGTTGTTCAAATGAAAATGGTGCTAAGCTGACATCCATTGTCATTGCTACAGTGGCCATCTTGAATTTCTGAAGGAATGGTCACAATAGTAAGCAATGTTCATGCTAGGGATTTATTCAAGTAAAAAAGTTGCCCCTATGCCTTTAATTTTGCCCAGATATGCAGATAATGTACAATTGAGTTCACCTTTTTTTGAGTCATTGTCACCCTCACCCCTTTTAGGTCATTGAAAGTTTATGTTGCTTGTGAAGGAAAACAAGTTTATTTCATATTTCTTCCAGTACAAGTAAGAGGAGTACCTCTGCATCTGTCAAGTGTGTTCTGTACCAACCTGTTTTCAAGGTTACTGTCTTTTACAAAAACAAAGTTTAACAATTTTACTGAATCACCCTAAGATAAAAAACTATTTTCAAAACATTTAAAGAGTATATCTTTTCTACTTATATTATTTATCTAAAACTTATTGTAAAATGTCTGCTTAAAAAAGCAATATGTTTGAAATTTATAAATATTTATGGCTTGGTCTGTTGATAATAATGATAACTGTTTTGATTGAGATAATTACTTTCTTTTTTCCATTTTTGTCACCAGGTGGAAAGCAACGTCCAGTGGCTCAACGAAGCAGTTATACTGTTTACTGTAGGGATGCAACAGTGTCAGCAGCTACTTGATAAGGTATTGTTGTAATAATCAAGAAAGTGTTGGAACATTCATACATTTTTTTATCAGTTTTATCGCAAATGTTTAACATGTCCACAAATATCTTGTTGAATTTTTCTCAGTGCAGAAAACTGTTCTTTCAGCATCAGCAAGGGTGTGTCAGATCCTACTTTGATTATCAAATCTTGGTTTTCTTGAAGGAGGATGACAATTTCTCATTTCTGCCCTGAACTGATTCTGATATGTTGTTTCATTGTCTAATTGTGGTAGCTCATGTAGTGTATGAGTCTTCCATCTGCTCCACTTGATGGATCCTAAATCTGACAGATCTGCAGATGAAAGATGTCAACAGGAAAGCTAATGTGAATTTTCTTCTCAAAGAAAATCAGATTATTGATTTGGTGAAAATGTAAGTATACACACAAAATATGCAATTTCCAAGATGTAACTGTACTTCATTGTAAAAGTTATTTGAAGACCTACAATTTTTTTGTATGTTTTGCTAAACAAGTGGGTTTTTTTGTGTTGGCAGTTATTGACCCTGACTACAGCTTTATAACATGGGAGTGCTGTATATTTAACATATTATTTTAATTATTTTCTTGTTTTTAACATTTTAATTAACCAATTGTTCAGTAATCTTTTGAAGCGCTGTCAGTATTAGATAGGCAGCAGATGGATGTAGTGGTCTAATGTGCTTGCATGTATAAATAACTGACATCTCACCTCTCTTCTTGTGGGTTTGAGTCTCAGGCTCTTTCATTGTGGGTTTGTGAGAAAGCTTGCCCATGGGTCAGTGGTTTTGCTTTTGGTTTTCTCTTGTTCTTCCTCCAAGACATATACTAGCTGCCATGTACAGCCTATCATGTGCTGAAAAACTGAATTAAACCCACATGTCCACAAATAGCAATATATTACTAACTTCCATTGTGTGGATGTCAGTCTTTGTTTAAGGATTAACTAATCTCATGGTCTTTAAGATGGTATCAATGAACAGAAACTTTGTTTGCAGCTGGCGGGTTACTTCCTTGTATAATATCTTCACATATCTGGAATTTTTTTTAAATTAGAAAAAAACATTTAATAAAGAAAGCCAAGTGCTTTTTACAAGTTCATTCAGATATTTATATTATATGTGAAGTTATGAATATCCTCAGGTCTTAAGCCTCACTGCTATCAGGTCATAATCCAGTTGATTCTGTGAAAAGTTGTAATGTATCTTTGTAATGTCTGTCTCACATGTTTTTACGTTGGACTTAACTCAGCCTCCTCAAGAATATGATATTTTGTGGATGGAGAAGACCAATCATGCTCTCATCAGTCTATAAAAAAAAAGAAGAATACCGATCAGTAGGAAAACAAACATTAAAGGAATGAATTTGTTATCTTTAATTTTATCTTTGTACAAGAGATGAATTCAACAAAACAGGATTCTCCAGCAAATTCATTACCTGATCACTTTACATTAGGAGATAACTTTCTTTGCTACCTGCAAATCCAGCCCACCTGAAAAGACAGAAAACTTGCAGTCTATACATTTTATAGACAAAGGGAAACAACTCTTACATGTTATCTCCCCTATCTATCTGCTAGGTGCCTATTGAGTTTAAACTAGTTTTACTTTTGCTACCATTTGCATAAGAATGTCCTACAGACACTCCAATTTAATTCTATAAATTTATTACAGAAATTTAATCATCCTCATTTCTTTTTCAGTAGTACAGTAAGTAAATGTTGCTTTATAAGGTGCATACAACATTTTTGTAAAATCCAGTGAAAATCTTAATATTTTTGTAGTTAGAGTACTGTTGGTTATTGTCACATGTGATTTCAATTAGGAACATTCACATTCACCAGAAAAAATTTCTATTGCTGTACACATCAACTGTTATATTTCGAAGTTATTTAAATAATGTCCAATTCATTGATGGATGTCAAGATACCCTCTCCACCATCCATGAAGACACAGAATAGTGCCACAACAAACTATCCGTGAATACAGTTGAATCATTGAGGAGTCAAATTGGTGATTTCAGGATGCACTCTCCACCCTCCATGCAGACACACAAAAAGTACCAGAACATACTGTATCCATGAATACGGAAGAAAGCGCAAATGATTTCAAATTAGACTTGGAACTGCATATGATCAATAATATGAATGAGTAGAAATGGCATTTATATCTTGTAATCACCCTGGGGATAAGCCTTGGTCCCCATGATGATTTTGCACTTGAAAATTAAGTTATTTTGCCTGTAAATGATGGTGTAGATAGTATAAAAACCACACAAACAGGGTTTGTACTCCAAAATGTTTCTATTTATGAAGTCCTGAGGCAGTTAAGACCTATGACAAAGATGCAATGAGTGCATGATCAGTCCTGACATGTCTGACATATGCTTCCATATGCCGATACAAATGGCCCATGTCTAAGCCATTGGACGTTCATTAAGAGTTCAGGACATCTGCTGCAGCAATGGCAATGTTCCTGCATGGCACCCTTCCCTCATTTTGTGGTGGATAATCAATGTAGAGAAGTTAGACCTTGTCCCTTCTCAAAATTTTTATCCAACTAGATATGAAACCCTTAACACTTATCAACTTGGCATCTTCATCCCAAACACATACAAATCATGCATTCGAGAAGGTACCAACTGAAATGTTGAAGTTGTACCTTCATGAAGACATTACACCAAGTCATATCCCAGTTCAGGATGTCCTCCACAAAGAGGCAGGCATTCCTGGATGAGACTACAAGGTTCATGACATAAACAACCTTACTTCCTTCATTTGCAGTTCAGGTAATTGGTGTAGAGAAGTCTGACCTTATCCCTTCTCAACATTTTGTCCATTTGTCTGTCTAGAGATGGAATTCTTAACACATGTAAACTTGGTTTCTTTTTCCCAAATGCTGCAGAAAAAGCATCAAACAAGACATTGTTTGGTGACACACAGCTCATCAGCCTACTTACTGCGGGGGGTGGGAGTAAGTAGCTGATTGGTCTAAAGCGCTCACTGTTACGGATCACTGCTATCTCACCTCTGTCTGTGTGGGTTCAAGTCTCAGGCTTGGCCAATGTGGATAGGTGAGAAAGCTTGCCAGTAGCTTCTTGTGGGTAGGTGGTTCTCTCAGGGGTTCTCCCTGGTTCTTCCTCCACCATTTATACTGGCCACCATTTATAGCCTATCTTGTGCTGAAAAATGGCGTTAAACCCTATAACAACAACAACTACTTACTGTGGGGTTGGGGGCCTAATACAATGCCAGTTTACAACTGGACCTGGCATATGGATTCTTTAGGAGAAGGCTTTTCATATTAACGTCCTGGAAATGAAAGCCATTTACAATGCCTTAAGAACACAGCCCTGTTAAAGACAGACATTTTGGTTGTGGAGATATACCTCTACAAGAGGGAAGAATCACCAGACCTTTGTGGTAGGAGAATACCTTTATGGGTACTCCCAATATCAGGTAAGATGTATTCTGGGAGGTAATATGAGCATACATCTTTCTTTCATCAGTTTTGAGGATGAAGAAATGTTGGTGCAATGTGCAGTGACTTTGATTGGCCCACAAAGATGAAAATTCCTGTAGAGTCATAGCAACCTCTAATCTGCTTAATCAGTCAAGATCACTATTCCATCTATGTTCACAAAAATCTTTCTTCACTGCTACCTCCTTTCATGGATATCCTGATTGAATAGGAGATTGGAGCTTTAAACGTGGAAAGTATTGCAACAGCTGAGGATCCTCCTCTTCAAGACATACATGGGGAAATCATGTGCTATCAATGACTGTTATCTCATTCATGATGTCACACCACTCTCAGGAATCATTCACAAACACCATTTCACTCATCCTGGCTATTCAGACTCATGCTCTTAAACTAGGTTAAGAGAGCATGCCAAGTCTCAGGCAATTCTCCAATTAGAGCCATCTTCTAGCACAGTTCTTTTGGAATTTAATGGGTTGAGTGTCTATAAACTCCTGGAAGCTCAGGAGATCAGCTGTATGCCTGGAACTGAAAAAATAAAGTCAAGTTTGATCTTAATCAGACATTCTGATTTTATACAGTACTATCTCAATTCCATGATACAGTTCAGAATTGTACATAATTGATTTTTAAAAGAAAACTCAGTTTTCCATTTCACCTAGCATAATTTTAAATCTTACATTGAAACTTAAGAACAGAAGAGATTTCTTTTGCAGCAATATGAAACAGACTTTGGGCAAATGTTTGTATATAATAAAGCCTCAGGGAATATGAACCCCACCTGCATTGCTTTTACTTGCTGCTAGTGAACAAACAGATGTCTGTTTTGCTGCTTACAGTTGGATAACATCTGGTACCTCACAGAAAGTAGATTTACTCAAGGTGAGAAGGAGCTACCTTCTTCCTCCTTATCTCATGAGGATCCTTCTCTTAATGCCTTTGGTCTCTCAAGATTAGCTTTTCAGTGGTGAAAGAAACTCCTCATTCCCTGAAGCAAGTAAGATAAGTCACTGCAGAGATATTTAAGGCCCATGGACCCCTGTCAGTTCTTGCAACCTAGAAAATGTCTATTAGGATTAGGTCCAGGGTCCCTTCCAAGGGTGAAAATACTTGGGCAGAGAGTGAGTCATGAGTAAGAAGCAGTACCTGGTCCAAGCCCATAACCTGGTGAGGGTAGATAGCAAGTCACGCCCTCTCAGAGCTCATATCACAGTGATGGCAAGATCAAGCCACCCTAGAAGGGGAGAGCTACAGTCTAGCTATATAAGATCATAGGAGAGGTCCTCCTGCAGATCAGAGTTGCCTGATTGGGCATTAATCATCAACCAGTCACCAGTTAATGGTGGGTGACTGTCACCAGGCAGCCTTCACTCGTCACCTTTCACTGGGCACTGGTCTGCAGGTACCAGTCATCAGACATTCAAGCCCCTTTGGTGTGTGACAGGAATTGGGTCTAGATCTACTCTCTTGTAAGGCTACCAATGAACCCCATAATGGCCTGAGAGTAGGCATACATGCTCCAGGCTAGAGAAGGGGATTGTATTGGCATCCCCCCTTTCCTATATTCCCATTTAATTCCTATAGGGTGAGGGGACGAAGTGAAATTTCCTTCCCATTTATATTACCTTTAGGGCGGGGCCCCGAGTGGCCGAGTGGTCTAAAGCGCTCTTCGTTACGGATCACTGCCATCTCACCTCTGTCTGCGGCGGTTCGAGTCTAAGATTCAGCCAATGTGGGCATGTGAGAAAGCCTGCCAGTAGCTTCTCGTGGGTCGGTGGTTCTTTCCGGGGTTTTCCGGGTTCTTCCTCCACCATTAATACTGGCCGCCATGTATAGCCTATCGTGCTGAAAAATGGCGTTAAACCCCACAACAACAACAACAACCTTTAGGGCCTTTGCCTCATAAGAGGTCTGATGTTGCAAGTTGCAGCCTGACACCATCTGCTTATAAAGTGGAGACAAAAAAGGAAGGGGGCTGGTTTCCTTTCCCATGATGCATCACTGAAGTTTGAGAATTGTTATTATCCACCTGCCAAGTCTGCAACTAGGGACAGTTTACTTGCTTCTCATAAGGAGTTATGGGACAAGTTTCCCCCTACACCCAGAGCTACCCTGCATCACAAAGACATTCCAGGACTAAGAACAAGAGCATGACATTCTGGTTGTCATGGTGGACTCTCGACAGAGTATGCTAGCTTCAGTTCTAGAATATCCTCCTCAGGCAAGGACCCCCATGCCATTCCA